>CM033475.1:141405437-141738565 GCA_019447015.1 Hymenochirus boettgeri | reverse complement strand
GACACACAGAGGAGAGAGAGAGAGATGCCCAGAAGACAGACGAGAGAGACAAAGAGCAGGAGAGAGAGACAGCACAGAGAGAGAGGAGAGAGAAGAACAGGGAGAGAGAAACAACAAGCATAAGTAGGGGAGACGAGGAGAGGAGACAGAGAGAGAGGAGAAGACAAGTACCCAGGAGCTGAGCAGGAGAGAGGAGCAGAGGAGAGCGAGACACACAGAGAGAGAGGAGAGCAGGAGAGACACACCCACACACACAGAGAGACGAGAGAGAGAGAGAGAGAGAGAGAGAGAGAGACAACACAGAGAGCGAGAGGACACAGGGAGGAAAGAGGACACACAGAGACAGGAGAGAGAGACACACAGAGAGAGAGAAAGAGGACAACAGAGAGAGAGAGAAGAGGAAGGGAAAGAGAGGACACAGAGGAGAGAGACAGAGAGAGAGACACAGATCAGAGAGAGAGAGGACAGAGAGAGGAGAGGACACAGAGAGAGAGAGACACAGAGGAAGGAGAGACAGAGAGGCAGATGAGAGAGGGGGGAGGGAGAAGAGAGAACACAGAGAGAAGAGAGACAGAGAGGAGGAACAACAGAGAGAGAGAGAGAGGACAGAGGAGAGAGGACAACAGAGAGGAGAGACGACACAGAGAGAGAGAAGAGAGACACAGAGGAGAGAGAGACAGGAGAGAAGACAGAGAGAGACAAACAGAGAAAGAGAGGAGAGAGAGAGAACAGACACAGAGGAGAGATAGAGAAAGAAGAGAGACACAGAGAGAGAGAGAGAGAGAGATAGACAGAGAGAGAGGAGAGAGAGAGAGAGAGAGAGGAAGATGAGCGAGAGGAGAGAGAGACACAGAGGAGAGAGAGACAGAGGAGAGACACACAGAGAGAGAGGAGAGAGAGAGACAGAGAGAGATAGACACAGAGAGAGAGAGAGAGAGAGCAGAGAGAGAGAGGAGAGACACAGAGAGAGAGGAGAAGAGAGAGAGAGACACAGAGGACACAGAGAGAGAGACACAGTGACAGAGAGAGACAGAGAGAGAGAGACACAGAGAGAGAGGAAAAGACAGAGAGGACGAGACAGAGAGAGAGAGGAGATGAGAGAGAAGAGAGAGAGAGAGACACACAGCGAGAGAGAGACACACACAGAGAGAGACACACACAGACAGAAGAGAAAGACACACCGAGACAGAGGAGAGAGAGACAGAGAGAGGAGAAAGAGACACAGAGAGAGAGAGACACAGAGAGGAGAGAGAAGAGAGGAGAGAGAGACACACAGAGAGAGAGAGACAGAGAGAGAGGGAGAGAGAGAAACACAGAGAGAGGAGAGAGAGAGAGAGAGAGAGAGAGAGAGAGAGAGAACAGAGAGAGGAGACACAGAGAGAAGAGAGAGTGAGAGACACAAGAGAGAGAAGAGAGAGAAAGAGAGGACCAACACAGAGACAGGAAAGACACACAGAGAGAAACACCAGAGAGAGAGAGACACAGAGAGACAGAGAGAGAGACACAGAGAGAGAGAGAGACACAGAGAGAGACAGAGAGAGAGAGAGACAGAGAGGAGAGACAGAGAGAGAGAGAGGGGGGGGAGAGAGAGAGAGACAACAGGAGAGACAGAGAGAGACAGAGAGACACAGAGAGACAGAGAGGAGAGAGAGAGAGCAAAAAGAGGAAAGAAAGAACACAGGAGACAAACAGAGAGAGACAGAAGAGACACAGAAGAGAGGAGAGACACAGAGGGAGAGAGACAAGAAGGAGAGAGAGAGAGAGACACAGAGAGAGAGAGAGAGAGAGGCAAGAGAGAGGGGGGAGGAGAGACGAGAGGAGAGAGAAACACAGAGAGAGAGAGGAGAGAGAGGACAGAGGAAGGAGAGAGAAACACAGAGAGAGAGACACAGAGAGAACAAGAGAAAGAGAGAGAGACACAGCGAGAGAGACCACAGAGGAGAGAAGAGAGGAGAGACACAGAGAGGAGAGAGAGAGAGAGAGAGAGAGAGGGAAGGAGAGAGAGAGAAACAGAGGAGAGAGAGAGACAGAGAGGAGAGACACACAGAGAGAGAGAGAGAGAGAGACGAGGGGAGAGAGAGACAGAGAGGAGAGACACACAGAGAGTGAGAGAGAGACAGAGGAGAGAGACAGGAGAGAGGACACAGAGAAGGAACACAGGAGAGAGAGGGACAAAGAGGAGAGAACAGAGAGAGAGAGGCGAAGGACACAGAGAGGACACACAGAGAGGAGAGACAGAGAGAGACAGGAAAGACACACAGAGAGAGAGGAGAGAGAGACAGAGAGACAGACACAGTAGAGAGAGATAGAGAGAGAGAGAACACAGAGAGAGACAGAGAGAGAGAGAGAGACCACACGAGAGAGAGAGGAGAGGAGGAGAGAGACAGACAGACAGAGAGAGGACAGAGAGAGAGAGACAGAGAGAGACGACAGAGGAGAGAGGGGACAGAGAGAGGAAAGACACACAGAGTGAGAAGAGAGGAGAATCACAAGAGAGAGAGAGACAGAAGAGAGGAGGAGAGAAGAGAGCCACAGAGGGAGAGGAGAGCGGCACAGAGAGAGAAGAGAGAGGAGAGAGAGAGGAGAGAGAGACCAGTTCATGGGCCGTAGATTTCATCTGTGAAATTTTTTAACCACAAAGCCAAAACATGTCTACAAAAGGGGACAGGGCTTTAATCATGGGGCCTGTCATTATCCTACCTACACTCCTATGCACACTGAAAGCGATGCACAGGCACATGGGGAATAGGAAAGGGATGTTATAAATGGATGGCTTTATTATATGCCTAAACTACTATGCCGCACTGAAAGCAATGCACAGGCACTATGGGGAATGGGATAGGGCTGTGCATCATAGTGGCTGACCTTTTACCACTAACTATATGCCACACGAAAGCGATGCACAGGCACTATGGGGAATGTGGAAGGCTGTGCATATCTGTGACTGTCTCTCTCTACCTACACTTACTATGCCACACTGGAAAGCAATCACAGGCACTATGGGGAATGGAGAAGGGCTGGCACATGGGTGGCTGCCTCTCTCCTACCTACTACTATGCCACACTGAAAAACAGGATGCCACAAAGGCACATGGGGAAGATAAGCAGTACAGCACACGTGACATGATCACCACCCTACAGTTTACCAGGTTTTTGCACCATGACCATATCACAGTTGAATCACTGCGTGTACTACTTATACAAAAATAGAAATCAATATAAACAGTAATAAAACATAATATTTTATTCAAGTAATTAATACCAAGTGAGGTTGTGAAGTTGTCTAGTCAGTGATCCCGAAGTCAGTACATGACGCTGTGCTGATATCCCCCTCTCTGTGTGCCAGCAAACTCTGATGCAGCACAAAAGGTGCACGTGAAGAGAGGGAAGCAGTCATAGTCATGGGGTCAAAAGCAGGGGAGTTATACATGCTAATAGAGCGATGGAAATTAAAAAAGCAGTTGAGGAGTGGAGGGCCACACCCCATAAACGAAGAAGAAAATTTAACAAGCTGATTGAAGAGGGTACAAGCAGATTTTTTATAAAGAAAGGGATCCTTGGAGTGGCGCAAAGGGGAGTTGATTATACAGAGGTTGTAAAATAGGGTTCATTCTGAAAGAACATTCTTTAATGAATATTGCTTTCCTAATAAACAATATAGGGCATCATAACGTTAAACAAGATGCTATTCTTATTCTAGCATCTTTTAGATGATTTGTACAAAGTTTTAAGAAACCCGTTTTTCTTGGAAGAAATATTCATTGCCTGTGTGTTTGAGTAGGAAAAAAACTTTACCACCAATTTACCTTAACCGGCTATGTTTATCATTACTGGCATTGAATAAAAGAGAAAATAAGCACTTTTGCATACACACTATATACAATATCGGACATCAATAACGTTAAAAAGATATTTGGATTTCCAACAATTCATTTGCATTACAATTTCTGCTACTCTTTATCTTAGCATCTTTTTAGAGACTGGCAAAAAGTATTACAAACCTTGTCTTTCTGGCAGATTCATTCTTTGACATCATTTCTGGGTATATTTGCATGTAGAAAAAAAAAAACTTTAACACCAAAGTTAATTGCAGTGTTATTTCCCACATTAAATACAAAATGCAAGTGTAGTGGGTTATCGGATTTATAACTGCAAGTGACTCTAAACATAATATTTAATATAATTTTTGCCAGATTTTTGGGACTGATTCAAAAATCATTAGGAAAACCTCCAGATGATCCATGGACTTAACCAGATCACCGTTCTTTAAGAATTATTGCTTTCCCAAAAACAATATAGGACATCATAAAGTTAAAAAAGATGCTACTTATTTATCTAGCATCTTTTTAGATGATTTGTACAAAGTTTTAAGAAACCCTGTTTTTCTTTCGAATACTTCATGCTGGATGTTTGCATGTTAGAAAAAACTGTCCACAATTTACCTTACCGTCATTTTATCAGTACTGGGCATTGAATAAAAAAGAGAAATAAAGCACTTTTGGCCATTCACCTTTTTTTTCAGTATAAGTTAAATAAGATATTGGATTTCCAACAATTCAATTGATATTACAATTTATGCTTTGATTACTTCTTTTATATAGCTAATTTAGGATGACTGGTAAAAAGTATAGAATCCTTGTCTTCTGGCACCAAAATTCATTTGCCTATCATTATGTGTATGTTTGCAGCTAGTAAACAAAATATTACCAGCCAATAAGCATTAACGGCAGCGTTTTCATCATAGCTGTGCATTGATCATTAATGGCATTGGAAAAAAAAAGTGTGAAGTAAAAACCGTATGAATACACCTGTTTTTTCTTCAATAACAATACAAGCGAGGGGTATAGATTATAATGGCATATGTGGTTGAACATGATTTTAAGTATATTTTACACTGAGTCAAAAAGAATATTGATTCATGTGACCTACCCCAGACGGATGGTATCTTAGCATCTTTTTAGAGATTGTACAAAAGTTGTTAAGAAACCTGTTTTTCTTGAAGAAAATTTCTGTGGCTGTATGTTTGCATGTTAGAAACAACTTAACCACCAATTTTACCTTAACCGCTATGTTATCATTATGTGCATTGAATAAAGAGAAATAAGCACTTTTGATACACCTGTTTTTTCCATCATTTTGTGTATAGTAAGTAACACAAATGAACACAAATGTTGGATATAGTTATTAATGGCATGGTTTTAAACAAGATATTTAAAAATATTTTTAAAGATTCATCACTGATTCAAAAATCATTAGGGCCACCCGTGATCATGTGACTTATACCCTTTTTTTTTATACACTGTTTTTTTAATGAATATTGCTTTCCCCAAATAAGTACTAGGTTAATAATATAAATTAATTAGAATAAGATATTGGATTTCCAAACATTACATTTGCCTATACCCAATTTTGCTACGTCTTATCTGAGCATCATGTTTAGATGACTGGTTAAAAGTAAATTAGAAACCTTGTCTTTCTGGCACAATAATTCAATTGCCTATCATTTTGTCTGTTGCAGCTTGTTGTAGAAAAAAAATCTACCTCAATACAATTAACGCACGGTTCATCATAACGTTACATTGATCATTACTGTGGGCATTGGAAAAAAAGTGAATAAAACAACCTTTTGGAATACCAAACCTGTTTTTGTCCTACATAACAATACAAAAGTCTGCAGTGTTAAGAATAATGGCATGTAGTAATCATATATTAAGTATATTGTTACCAATATTAGGAGTGAGTCGAAAATCATTTGATACATGTGACTTACCCAGACCGTGGTTCTTAATTGATATTGTATTCCCCAATAAATATAGGACATCATAAAGTTAGATAAGACTTACTACTTATATTAGTATCTTTTAGATGGAACCTGGCAAAAAGATTACAACCCTTGTCTTTCTGCCAGATTGATTCATTGCCCACTCATATGCTGTGTATTTTGCATGTAGAAAAAAATTTTAAAACCACCAAGTTAACTGGCAGTGTATTCCTAACAAAGACAAAATGCATTGTTATCGATATAACTGCATGTGATAAACAAAATATTAAATATACATTTTGCAAGATTTATGACTGATCTCAAAAATCATTAAGGACTCCACTGTGATATTGTGCTACCCAGATCACCGTTCTTTAAATGAACATATGCTTTCCCAATAACAATATGGACGATAACAGTTAAATAAGATGCTACTTATTTATGACTAGATCTTTTTAGATGATTTGTACAAAGTTTTGAAACACTGTTTTTCTTTCTTGGCAGGAATAATTCATGCTGTGTATGTTTGCAGTAGAAAAAAACTTTACTACACCATTTACCTTAAACTCCTACATGTTTATCATTACTGTGCTTGAATTAAAAAGAGCATAAGCCACTTTTTTGCTAACCTGTTTTTCCAAGTACCAATCAACAAGTGGTATTATACTGAATCATGGTTTCAAACAGATTATATTGCTATTACAAATTCTCTGATAAATCTTCACCGCTATCATTGACTTTCGCCTGTATAGTTTTTTAGAGACTGTTTCCAAAGTAAATAGGATATCTAAATTTAATAGATATGGTTTCCACATTGCATTACATTCTGCTAACAAGCTCATTTATACTGTACAAGATTAAAACTCTCACATATTCATTCTTCTTAGAGTTGCAGCTGTAAAAAATAATCCAATCCAATTAACGGCAACGTTCATCATAACTGTGCATTGTCCATTAGCATTCAAATAATCAAACTACCATTTGAATACAAACCTGTTTTTTCTACCATAACAATACAACTCGCAGTTGTGTTATACGATATAAGGCATGTGAACTCATGATATTAAGTATATTTTAACATATTTAGAGACTGAGTCAAAAATTCATTTGTCATCATGTGCTACCCCAGACGGGTGTTCATGGTTCTTTAATGAATATGTTTTCCCAATAAATAATACTAGGACATCAAAGGTAGATAAGACGTTACTTACTTATCTTAGGCATCTTTTTAGATGACGGCAAAAAGTATTAAGAACCCTGTCTTTCTTTCTGGCCAAAGTTATTAAAGCCTTTCGCAGACTTATCATGTCTGTGTATGTTTTGCATGTAGAAACAAAAAACTTCTACTCATCCAATTACCTTAACCGCTATGTTATCATTACTGTGCCTTGACATTGAATAAAAGAGAAAATAAGCACTTTTGCATACACTCGTTTTTCATCATAACAAGTTACACATTAAGATATTGGATTTTCCAACAAATTCATTTACTATTACAATTTTCTGATCTTCTTATCTAGTCATTTTTAGATGACTGGTTAAAAGTATAGAATCCTTGTCTTTCTGGCATAATAATTCATATGGCCTATCATTATCTGTATGTTGAAGCTAGTAAAAAAAAAATATACCATCAATACCATTTAACGGCAACGTTTCATCAAACGGTGCATTAGGACAAAAGTGAGTAAAACACCATTTGAATACACCTGTTTTTCTACCATAACAATACAAGCTGCAGTGTTCTGATATAATGGCATGTGATTATCATGATTATTAAGTATATTTTACAATATTAGGACTGAGTCAAAAATATCTGATCATGTGATTACTCAGATCAGTGGTCTTTAATGAATTATTGATTCCCCAATGAATAATATAGGACATCTAAAGTTAGTAAGACTTGAATTACTATCTAGCATCTTTTTAGATGACTGGCAAAAAGTATTACAAACCCGGTCTTTCTGATTGCACAGAGGTTTTAGACGAAACCTGTTGTTCTTGCAGAATAACTCATGCGTGTAATGTTTGCATATGTAGAAAAAAAACTTACTATCAATTTACCTTAACCGCTATGGTTATCTTACGTGCATTGAATAAATAAAAAAGAGGAAAATAAGCACGTTTGCATACACCTGTTTGTTCCATCATAAAAGTTTACTTAAGATATTGGATTTCCACAACTAGTCATTTGTATTATAATTTCGCGACTCTTTATCTCGCATCATTTTAGATGAGCTGGTTAAAGTATTAGTAGAATACTTGTCTTACTGGAATAAGAAATCATTGTCTATCAGTATTTTATGGTTTGCGCTAGTAAAAAAAAATATTACCATCAATACCCCCCAATTCAACCGGCACGAATTCATAAATGTGCATTGGAAAACAGTGAAGTAAAACACCATTGAATACAAACTGTTTTTTCACCAAAAATACAAGCTGCAGTGTTATAGATATAATGGCATGTGATGAATCATGATATTTAAGTATATTTACAAATTAGGACTGATCAAAAATCATCTGATCATGTGACTTACTCCGATCAGTGGATCTTTAATGAATATTGCTTTCCCCCTTGAATTAAGTATAGGACATCATAAAGTTAGATAAGACGTCTACTTACTTATCTAGCATCTTTGTAGATGACTGGCAAACAGTACTTACAAACCTTGTCTTTCCTGATTGCACAGTTTTTGAAACCCTGTTGTTTCTTGAGAATAACTCATGCTGTGAGGTTTGCATGTAGAAAAAAACTTTACTATCAATTACTTAACCGCTTTTATGGTTATCATTACTGTGCATTGAATAAAGAGAAATAAGCACTTTTGCAGACACCTGTTTTTCCATCATAAATCTACTTAAGATATTGATTTCCCAACTAATTCATTTGATATTACAATTTGGACTTCTCTTATCTAGCATCATTTTAGATTACTGGTAAAGTATTAGAATCCTTCTGTATCTTCTGGCATCAATAATTCATGTCTATCATTATGTTTATGTTGGAGCAGTAAAAAAAATATTACAAATCAATACCCTTTAACGTCAAAGTTCATCATACTTCATTGACTTTGTTGTGCATTGGAAAAAATGAAGTGTAAAACACCATTTGATACACCGTTTTTTATATCTACCATAACAATCAAGCTGCAGTGTTATAGCATAATGGCATGTTAAATTAATAAGGTATTATATATTTTCCATAATTAGGACTGAGTCAAAAAAATTCTGATCATGTGACATTACCCAGACGATGGATTCTTTATGATAGTCTCCCAATTAATAATATAGGACATCATCAAAGTTAAGATAAGACGTTTACTTACTTCTAGATCTTTAATTTATATGACTGTCTAAAAGGTATTCCAAAACCTTGTCTTTCTGCGCAGATTGCATTCATTGCCCTCATATCGTGTTTATGTGCATGTAGAAAAAAAACTTGTAACCACCAAGTTCTACTGCATTGTTATTTCCATCACGTGATAACAAATGCAGGTGTTATCGATATAACTGCATGTGCTTTGTGACACAAAACTTAAATCATAATTTTGCAGATTTATGACTGACTCAAAAATGAAAGGAACTCCAGACTGATTATGTGTGACCCTACCCATATCACCAGTTCTTTACATGAATATTGCTTTCCCCAATAAACATATATAGGAACATATACAGTTAAATAGATGCTACTTTTATACTAGCATATCTTTTTAGATGATTTGTACAAAGTTTAGAATAACACCTGTTTTTTTGCGATATAAGTTCATCTTGTGTATGTTGCATGTAGAAAAAAACACTTTATCCACCATTACTTAAACCGTCATGTTCTATCATTACTGTTGGCATTGAATAAAAGAATAACGTTGCCAACCTGTTTCCTGTTTCTTTCCATATATAAAATGCCCAAATTTTTATAAATGCATGTGTTAACATATAACTATTTATCTGAATACATTTAGGCCACCTAGCTTATTATCCTTAATGTTTTTATTATTGCTCCAATATAGAAAAATAATATGGATTTCCAACAATTCATTTGCTATTACAATTTCTGCTACTTCTTTATCTAGCAGCATTTTAGATGGCTTGGTTTTAAACGTATAGAACCTTGTCTTTCTGGCATAGATAATTCATGCCTATCATTATGTGTATGTTTGCAGCTAGGTAAAAAAAAATATCACCTTCATAACCCAATTAACGGCAACGTTCATCATACTGTGGTGACATTATTGCTGAAAATGAATAATTTGAATACACCGGTTTTTTACACTACATAACAATACAACAAGCTGCAGGGTTATACACGATATATGGCAATGTGAATTTAATCATGATATTAAGTATTATTTTACAATATTTAGGAGAGTCAAAATCCTTTATCATGTGACTTACCCAGACGGGTGTTCTTTAACTGAAGTATTTGTCTTCCTTCCATAAATAAATAGGACATCATAAAGTTTTAGATAAAAGACGGTACTTACTTATCAGCCTCTTTTTAGAGGACTGGACAAAAAGTATAAACCTTTCTTTTCGGATCATTATCCCATCAATTTGTAGAGAAACATGTTTCTTGACAGATTATTCATGGTGTTATGGTTGCATGTAGAAAAAAAAACTTTACTATCAATTTAACCTGAACCGGCTATGAGTATAATTTACTGTGCATTGAAAATAAAAGAGAAATACAGCCACTTTTGCATAACCTGTTTTTTCCATCATAAAGTTAACATAAGATAGTGGATTTCCAAACCATCATTTGCCTTAAATTTCTGCTACTTCTTTCATCTAGCATAATTTTAGATGACTCGCAAAAGTATAGAATCCTTGTATTTCTGGATACTAATTCATTGCATTATCATTATGTGTATGGTTTGCAGCTAGTAAAAAAAAAAAATATATTTTCATTCAATCCCATTAACGGCAACGTCAACAGTAAAATGGGGCATTGGAAAAAAGTGAAAACAGTAAAAAACACAATTTGAAACACCTGTTTTTCTACATAACAATACAAGATTGCAGGGTTATAGATATAATGGCATGTGATTAATCATTATATTAAGTATATTTTACAATATTAGGATGAGTCTCCAAAAAAATCATTGATCAGGTGAATTATTCAGACCAAGTGAATTACTTTAATGATTATTGCTTTCCCAATGAATAAATATAGGACATCATAAAGTTAGATTAAGAAGTTTACTTACTTGTCTAGCATCTTTTTTTAGATGATGGCAAAAAGTATTACAAACTTGTCTTTCTAACCAGATTATGCTAATTGCACATCATTTGTGTATATTTGCATGTTAAAAGAAAAAAACTGGTAACCACCAATGTTACTGCAGTGTTATTTCCATTCACAATCTAGTATATCAAAATGCAGGTTATCGGATTTAACTGCAAGTACTAACACATAATATTAAATATAATTTTTGCAATGCAAGTTTTTGGACTGATATTCAAAAATCATAAGGAACTCCAGCTGATCATGTGACTTACCCAGCTCACCGTTTCTTTAATGAATATTGCTTTCCCATAAACATATGGACATCATAACGTTAAATAAGAGCTACGTATTAGCTAGCCTATCTTTTTAGATGCTTTGTACAAAGTTTAAGAAACCCATGTTTTCTTGCGACAGGGCAGAAATAAGTATTTGACGTTGTATGTTTGCCATGAAAGAAAAAACGTTACCCCAATTCTACCTTAACCTCTGTTTATTTATCATTTACTGTGCATTGAATAAAATAGGAGAAATAAGCACTTTTGCATACTACCTGGATTTTTTTTTTTCAATCATCATAGTAACACAAATGCACACAAATGTGTTTAGTGTATTATATAACACTGGTTTCAAGGATTAATTATTTAATAATGTTTCAAACTTATAAAATTAAAGGATATTTAATTTTTTAAAAAATTTTTAAAAATTTACCTAATCAACTGTTCAAACATCATTAGGGTCCGCCACTGATCTGATCATGTGGACCTATACCCTGTTTTTACATTTTTTTTTTTTGTTTTTTATATTTTTTTATGAATATTTGCGTTCTCAAAAGTAATATGTAATAGTAGGATCGATATAAAGTTAAATAAGAATATTAGTGGATTTCCACATAATTCATTTGCTGTACAATTCTGGCTACTTCTTGATCTAGTCTCATCTTTAGATGATGGTAATGTATTATTAGAATTACTTGTTCTTTGTGGCAAAATACATTCATTTTGGCCTATTCATTTGTGTATGTTTTTTGAAGCTGGTAAAAAAAAATCCCTCATACCAATCGCACTCATCATAACTGTGCATTATCATTATGGAACAATGGAAGTAAAAAGTGAAGTAAACACCACCATTTGAATAACCTTTTTTCTAACCATACACATACAATGCAGGGTGTTATAGATATAATGGCATTGGATTAATCATGAATTAAGATATATTTTACAATTTAGGATGAGTCAAAAATCATTTGATCATGTGACTTACCCAGACCAGTGGTTTCTTATATGAATATGTTTCCCAATAGGAATAATATAGGACACATAAAGTTAGTAAGACGTTACTGACTTATTTAGCATCTTTTTAGATGACTGGCAAAAAAAAGTATTACAAACCTTGTTCTTTCTGTGGCAGATCATTCAGTGCCCATATCTGTGTAGTTTGAATGAGAAAAAAAAAAATTTAACCACATAAGTTACGTTAACCGCTATTCTATCATTTACTGTGCCATTAATAACAGAAATAAGCTTTTCGAATACACTGTTATTTCCATCACAATAATACAAGCAAGTGTTATCGGATTAAAATGCAATTTGACTAAAAATAATATTAAATATAATTTTTGCAAGATTTTTGACTGATTCAAAAAATCATTAAAAAAATTCAAAATCATTCTTTACGAATATTGCTTCCCAAAAAAAAAATCTACGACATAATTACGTTTAATAAAGATGGCTAACTTATTATCTAGCATTTTTTAGATGATTTGTACAAAGTTTTAAGAAACCCTGTTTTTCGTGCAAGAATAAAATTCCTGTCGTATGTTTGCATGTAGAAAAAAACTTTACCACCAATTTACTTAACCGCTATGGTTATCATTACTGGCATTGAATAAAGGGAAATAAGCACTTTTGCCTTACTGTTCTTCCATCATTAAGTTGAATAAGATATTGGATTCACCAATTAATATTGCTATTACAGTTTCTGCTACTTCTTTATCTAGCATCATTTTAGATGACTGGGTAAAAGTGTTAGAAACTTTGTCTTTCGGCCACAATAATTCATTGCTACGATTATATGTGTTGCACTTAGTAAAAAAATATTACAATCAATACCCATTAACGGACGTCATCATAACTTGCATTGACATTACGAGCATTGGGCAAAAAGTGAAGTAAAACAATATTTGAATATACCTCTGTTTTTTCTACCATTAACAATACAAAGTTGCAGTGTTATAGAGTAAGTATATTTTACAATATTTAGGACTAAGTCAAAAAATCATTTGATCATGGGATTAACCAGACCGGTGTTCTTTTTAATGATATTGCTTTCCCAAAAATAATATAGGGACATCATAAAGTTAGATAAGAAGGGTTACTACTTATCTTTCTACATCTTTTTAGCAGGACTGGCAAAAAGTATTTAGAAACCTTGGTCTTTTGCTGGCAGATTCCTTCATTGCCCTTCATTATGTGTATGTTTGCATGTAAAAAAAAAATTAACACCAAGTTACGTTAACCGCCTATGCTTATCATTATGGTGCATCATTAACCGGAAATAAGCTTTTTGAATACACCTAGTTTCCATCACCAATAATACAATGCAGTGTATCGATATACGGAATAAGGAATAGTTCAGTGATAATTACTCTTTGTGTGGGAAGAACACATAATTAACAAACTGCAAATACCTCTTTCCAGATTCTTATGAGATGTTCCTGTCCCCTGTAATGTATCCCGGTAACAGCTTCCCCAGTGTTGGTCCTGACTCTGGAGCTCAGCCTATGCTCCAATTTCACGACTAGGAAAATCGGCAGAAGCGCAATGAGAGGCCGCTGTGTCTGCGAATCAGTGACTCTCTCAGCGTGCACGGAGCCGATGGGGACGCGAACAGATGTGCATGGAGCAATGGGGCCGCCTGTGGAAAGGTACGCGATTCTGCTGTAAGTGCCGGCAAAGAGAATAAGGCTGTTCGCACAAGAGAGAGAGACAGAGAGACACACAAAGAGAGGAGAGAGAGACACGCGAGAGGGGAGAGAGAGGAGGCGAGAGAGAGGGAGACCGTAGAGAGAGAGAGACAGAGAGGAGAGAGACACAGAGAGAGAGGACGAGAGAGCAAGAGAGAGAGACACAGAGAGAGATAGAGACACACAGGAGCGACAGAGAGAGGAGAGAGAGAACACCAAGAGAGACAACAGAAAGAGGAGAAAGAGGAGAGAGAGACAGAGAGAGATAAAAAAGAGAGGAGAGACACAAGAGAGAAGGACACAGAGAGGAGAGACCCACAGACGAGAGAGGAGAGAGAGAGACAATGAGAGAGAGAGAGACCAGAGAGGAGAGAGACCAGCACAGAAGCGAGAGACACAGAGAGAGAGAAGACACAGAGAGAAGGAGAAAGACACGACGAGACAGAGGAGAGAGAGACAGAGAGAGGAGAGAGAGAACAGACAGAGAAGAGAGACACAGAGAGAGAGAGAGACAAGAGAGGCGAGAGAACACAGAGGAGAGAGAGAGAAGAGAGAGTGGAGAGAGAGAGACACAGAGAAGAGAGAGAACCACAGAGAGGGGATCTAGAGAAGCGAGAGAGAGAGAGACAGAGAGGAGACACAGAGAGAGAGACAGAGAGAGGGAGAGAGACCAGAGAGGAGCGATAGAGAGAGACACACAGAGAGAGAGAGAGACAAGAGAGAGAGACAGAGAGAGACACAGAGAGAGGAGAGAGCGATAAAGAGGAGAGAGACAGAGACAACACAGAGAGAGACACAGAGAGAGAGAGACTAGCAGCAGAGGAGAGAGCGACACAACAGAGAGAGAGACGAGAGAGAGAGAGAGAAAAACCACAGAGAGGGATAGAACACAAGAGAGGAGAGAGAGAGGAACAGTAGAGAGAGACATAGAGAGGAGAGAGTAGACAGAGGAGAGCCCAGAGAGAGCGCAGAAGGAACAGAGGAGCAGGCGAGAGAGAGAGAGACAGAACACAGAGGAGGAGAGAACAGAGAGAGAGAAGAGAGAGAGACACAGAGACAGGAAGAGACACCACAGAGAGACACAAGAGAAGGAGAAGAGAGGAGAGAGAGACACACACAGAGGGGAGAGACAGATAAGAGGAGAGAGGAGAACACGAGAGAAAAAACACCGAGAGGAGGGAGAGAGAGAGACACAGAGGAGAGGAGAAGACACAGAGGCAGGAGACAGAGAGAGAGAGGACCACAGAGGAGAGAAACACAGAGAATAGAGACAGAGAGAGAGAGAGAGAGAAGAGGACAGAGAGTAGAGAGGATAGAACACAGAGAGAGGAACAGAGATAGAGAGAGCGGAGAGGAGAGAGAGAGAGAGAGAGAGAGACACAGAGAGAGAGCGACACACAAGAGAGAGAGAGAGGACCAGAGAAGGGAGCAGAAGACGCAGGAGCCCGAGAGAAGAGAGAAGAGAGGAAGAAGAGAAAGAGCCAGAGAGAGAGAACACAGAGACAGGAAGAGATACACAGAGCGAACAGCAGAGAGAGAGAGAGAGGAGAGAGAGACACAGAGGGAGAGAGAATAACAGAGAGGAGGACGACAGAGACAACAGAGAGAGACACAGAGAGGGGAGACACAGAGGAGAGAGAGAGAGACACAGAGGAGAGAGACAGAGAGAGAGAGAGGACAAAGAGGAGAAGAAGGAGAGAGAGGGGAGGACAGATGAGAGGAGAGAGAGAGGACAGAGAGAGAGAGAGGGAGAGATGAGGAGAACAGAGGAGAGCGACAGAGAGACACAGACAGAGAGAGAGAGAGAGAGAGACCGAGGGGAGACACACGAGAGAGACGAAAGAGAGAGAGGAAGAGTGAGAGACACAAGGGCGAGAGAGAAGAGAGAGCACAGAGACAGAGAGAGAGAGAGACAAAGAGGAGAGAGAGAACAGAGACGAGAGAGAGGAAGAGAACACCACCAAGAGAGAGATGACCGAAAGAGTAGATGAGAAAGAGGAGACACACAGAGGAATGGAACACAGAGGAACAAGAGAGAGGACAGAGAGAGAGAGAGAGAGAGAGCCCGCGGAGAAGCCAGACAGAGAGAGACAAGAGGAGAGACCGAGCCGAGGAGAAGAGAGAGAAGGAAGAGAGAACACACAGAGAGATCGAGACACGACGAGAGGCAAGGAAGGCACACCGAAGGACCAAAACATAAGAGAGAGAACACGAGGACACGGCCAGAGAGAACAGAGAGAAAGAAGAGGGGAGAGACACAAGAGATGAGACAGAGAGAGATCCAGAGGAACCAGAGAGAGAGACACAGAGAGGAGAGAAAACAGAGACAGCAGGGAAGACGACAGAGAGAGAGGGGGAAGATAGAGAGAGACAGAGAGAGGAGATGACAGAGAGGAGAGGACACAGAGGAGAGACGAGGAAGAGAGGAGAGAGAAGAAACAGACGAGAAGAGACACGAGAGAGACGAGAAGAGAGAGAGTACACAGAGAGGAGAGACACCCACAGAGAGAGGAGAGAGAGCCACAGAGAGAGATGGAGACAGAGAGAGACACAGAGAGACAGAGAGACACAGAAAGGAGAGACACATTGAAGAGGAAGAGAGGATGATAGAACGAGAGAGACAGGAAAAGACAACCGAGAGAGAGGAGAGAGACACAGAGAGAGACACACGAGAGTGAGACACAGAGGAAGAGAAAAGACACAGTGACAGAGAGAGACAGAGAGAGAGAGACACAGAGAGGAGAGATAGAGAGAGGAGAGAGACACAGATGAGAGGAGAGACACAACCTAGAGAGAGACCACACCAGAGACAGGAAAGACACCAACGAGACAGAGGAGAGAGAGACAGAGAGAGGAGAAGAGAGAGACCGAGAGAGGAGAAAGAGGACAGAGGAGAGAGACCCACCAAGAGTGAGAGAGAGAAACAGGAGGAGGAGAGAGACAGCAGGAGAGGTGAGAGCACAAACGGAGAGAGAGAGCGGAGAAGAGAAGCAAGAGACAGAGAGAGAAGACAGAGAGAGAGAGGAGAGAGGAGAGACAAGAGTAGAGATGACCTACAACGAGAGAGGAGAGAGAGAGACACAGAGAGAGACACAGAGAGGGAGAGAGACCACCCACAGAGAGGAAGAGAGAGGCAAGAGAGAGAAAGAGAGAAAAAGCACAGGAAGGCAAAGAGACACAGAAGAGAAGAGAGGAGAGGAGACACAGTAAACAGAGCAGAGAGAGAGCACACAGAGACAGAGAGGAGACAGGGAGAGAGGAGAGGAGAGAGAGAAGGGGGCCAAGAGAGAGGAGAAAGAGGAGAGACGTACGAGAGAGAGAGAGACACAGAGTAGGAGAGAGAGGAAGAGGAGAGAGGACACAGAGGAGAGAGAACAGCGAGAGAGCAGAGGCACACAGAGAGAGATGAGAGACGAGACAGAGAGAGCGGACAGAAGAGAGGGGGAGCGGGAGAGACGAAGAAGGCAGAGGACAGAGAGAGAGAGAGCGAGGAGATAGAGCACACAGGAGGAGAAGAGACCAGCCAGAGAGAGCAGAAGAACACGAGAGAGAGAAGAGAGAGACGACACAAGAGAAAGGACACAGAGAGCAGTCAGGAGAAACAGAGAGAGAGACACAGAGAGAGACTAGAGACAGGATAGAAGAGACAAGAACAGCAGAGAAGAGACCAGGATGGAGAGAGAAAGAGGCAAGAGCGAAGAGAGAGCAGGAGGAGAGCAGGAGGAGAGAGAGACAGAGAGAGAAATACAGGACAGAGAGAAGAGAGAGAGAGGGACAGGCGAGAGCGAGAGAGAGAGAGAGACACAAGGAGAGAGAGAGAGAGAGAGAGGAGAGAGAGACACACACAGAGAGGAGAGACACAGGAGAGGTAAAGAGAGACACACAGAGACAGGAACGACACACAGAGAGAGAGAGAGGAGAGAGAGGAGAGAGACAGAGGAGAGAGCGGGAGAGACACAGAGAACGAGAGGAGGGCGGAGAACAAGAGACAGAGAAGAGACAGAGAGAGGAGGAGACACAGAGGAGGAGGAGAGAGGACACACAGAGGAGAGAGAGACAGAGAGGAGAGAGAGAGGGGGGAGAGGGGGGAGGAGACACAGAGGAGAGAGGGACAGAGAGGGAGAGACACACAAAGAGAGAGGAGAAGAGAGAGACAGGGAGGAGAGACACGAGAGAGACGAGAGAGACACAGAGAGGAGGAGACAAAGAGAGAGAGGAGAGAGGAGACAGAGAGACACCAGAGGACGAGAGAGACAGAGAGAGACACAGAGGGACAGGGAGAGACAGAGAGACAGAGAGAGAGACGAGAGAGAGAGAGAGAGAGTAGAGAGACACACGGAGAGAGAGACACACACAGAGAGAGACAGGAAAGCCACACCGAGAGAGAGGAGAGAGACACAGAGGAGAGAGACAGAGAGAGAGAAAGCGAGAGAGAGGAGAGGAGAGGACACAGAGAGAAGACAGAAGAGAGGGAGAGACAGACACACAGAGAGAAACAGATAGAGAGAGAGACAGAGAAGAGAGAGAGGAGGCAAGAGGAAAGAGAGACAGGAGAGAGGAAAGAGAAACACAGAGGAGAGAAGAAGAGCCCCCAAACACAGGAGAGACACAGAGGAGACACAGAGGAGAGGGGACAGAGAGAGGAAAGACCCAACACAGAGTTGGAGACGAGAGAGAGATAGAATAGACAAAGAGGACAGAGAGAGAGAGAGAAGAAGAGCCACAGAGGGAGAGGACAGCGAGCCACAGAGGGAGAAGGAGAGAGGAGGAGAGAGAGAGAGAGACCAAGTTCATGGGCAGTAGATTTCATCTGTGAAATTTTTACCACAAAGCCAAAAACATGTCTACAAAAGGGGACAGGGCTTTACATCATGATGTGCTGTCATTATCCTACCTACACCTATGCCACACTGAAAGCGATGCACAGGCCACTATGGGGAATGGAAAAGGGATGTGTAAATGGATTGCTGTTATAATCCTGCCTACACTACTATGCCGCACTGAAAGCAATGCAGGCACTATGGGGAATGGGATAGGGTGTGCATCATGGATGGATGTCATTATCTGCCTACACTACTATGCCACAATGAAAGTGATGCACAGGCACTATGGGATGGGAAAGGGATGTGCATCATGGGTGACTGTCTTCTTCCTACCTACACTACTAGACACACTGAAATTGATGCACAGGCACTATGGGGAATGGGATAGGACTGTGACCATGGGGGCTGCTCTCTCCTACCTACCATACTATGCCACACTGAAAGCGAGCCGGCACTATAGGGAATGGGAAAGGGCTGTGCATCATCTGTGGACTGTCTCTCTCCTACCTCACTACTATGCAACATGAAAAGCGAGGCACAGGCACTATGGGAATGAGAAGGGATGTGATAATGGATTGTCTGGTATTATCTGCCTACATATTATGCCACACTGTGAAAGCGATGCACAGGCACTATGGGGAATGGGAAAGGGCTGTGCATCATCTGGACTGTCTCTCTCCTACCTACAATACTATGCCACACTGAAAAGCGAGC
Organism: Hymenochirus boettgeri; assembly: GCA_019447015.1. Taxonomy (NCBI): domain Eukaryota; kingdom Metazoa; phylum Chordata; class Amphibia; order Anura; family Pipidae; genus Hymenochirus; species Hymenochirus boettgeri. Next base: position 141,719,085 of record CM033475.1, on the reverse strand, counting down.
ACAGGCACTATGGGTGAATAGAAAGGGTGTGCATCATGGGTGGCTGTCCTCTCTCCTACCTACACTACTATGCCACACTGAAAACAGTTACACAAAACACACTGACAGACTCACCACAGCTACACAAAACACACTGACAGACACACAAAACCATGACAGATTTACACAGTTATACAAACACAGACATACTAACAGTAACACACTGACTATATACAAACATAGAAATCAATATAAACAGTAATAAATACATATATTTTATTTCACTTTCAATACCAAGTGAGGGTGTAGTGTCTGTCAGTGATCCCTAAGCTGGGTACACACATTAAACGATTAAGCCCCCGATACCGTCGGATCCGGACGGTATCGGGGGCTTAATCGTTATGTTGTTCTCGGTCGTCGGAAAGGCAGAAAATTTCCATCGGCAGCTTAGACTCCTATAGGGAGTTCTAGCGCGGCCGATGGAAACACACAGTCCCGAGCGTTCTCCCATAGGGAGAACGCTCGGGACTGTGTGTAATGCAGATCTTGAAAGATGGCAGACAGGATCTTGCAGATCCTGTCTGTCATCTTTCAGAAATCTGTACTGTGTGTACCTAGCTTAATTCCGTACATGAGCTGTGCTGATATCCCCCCTCTCTGTGTGCCAGCAAAACTCTGATGAAGCAAAAAAAAAGTGCACGTGAAGAGAGGGGAACAGTCTATTAGTCATGGGGTCAAAAGGGGCAGGGTTTAACATGCTATATACAGCAGATGGAAAAAAAGCAGTGAGGCGTGGAGGCCACACCCCCAAAAACGAGCAGATTTTTACAAGATGATTGGCAGGGCTACAAGCAGATTTTTTTCATAAGAAAGGGATCCTTGGAGCTGGGGCACAGGGGAGTTTATTATACAGAGGTTTGTAAAATAGGTCATTTCTGATAGAAAACATTCCCTTAAGGAATAGTTCAGTGATAATTACTACTTTGGGTAGGAAGAAGAACACTAATTAACAAAACTGAAATAACTCTTTCCAGATTCTTAATGATATGTTCCTGTCCCCTGTAATGTATCCGGTAACAGCTTCCCCAGTGTTGGTCTGAATCTTAGATCGAGCCTATGCTCCAATTCATGACTAGGATAAATCCGGCACGCAAGCGCATGAGCTGGCCCCACGAATAAATGACCTCTCAGCCCGCTGACCGGACGCCGATGGAGGACGCGAAGAGTGTGGCAGGGAGCAACTGGGGACGCGCTGTGGAGGAAAGGTTCACGCGTTTTGCTGTACTGCCGGCAAAGATGAATCAAGCTGTAGCCAAAGAGAGAGAGAGAGGAGACACACACAACAGAGAGGAGAGAGGAGAGAGACACGCAGAGAGATGGAGAGAGAGACACAGGAGAGAGAGAACACCACAAAGATAGGGGAGACTGTAAGAGAGAGGGACGAGAGACCAAGAGGAGAGAAGAGAGAACACAGAGACGAGGGACGAGAGAGACGGAGAGAGAGACACAGACGGAGAGAGAGACACATAGAGAAGAGACAGGGAGAGAGGAGAGAGACACAGAGAGAGAGAGAGAGAAAGAGGAGACGGAGACACAGGACGAGAGGACCGGAGAGGACACACACGAGCAGGACGAGACCCAAGAGAGCGGCCGCCGGAGAGACCACACACCGGAGAGAGACAGAGGAGAGGAGAGGGGACCCACAACACACGAGCGGAGGGGAGACTGTAAGAGAGAGACGCGCGGGCGACACACGAGAGAGAGCCCGCGAGAGAGGAGACGAGGGGAGAGAGAGACACAGAGAGACGAGAGAGGGAGAACCAGAGGAGAGGACCCCCGCGCGGCCCGAGGAGGCAGCGAGAACCAAGGAGAGAGCGGACCGCGAGAAGAGGGACACAGAGGGCGAGACGACACAGAGAGGAGGCCCCCCCCCCGTTCGAGGCGACGCACCACCGGGAGAGAGCGACACAGAAGGAGACGAGCACCACAGAGAGAGAGAGACACACAGAGAGACGAAGAGAGGCAGCGCGACCGAGCAGGAGACGCCAAGCGAGCGGCGAGACGAGAGGAGAGAGAAGACAGCGGGAGAGACGAGACAAGACAGAGACGAGAGATGAGAGAGACAGACCACCCGAGAGGTTGCAGAGGGGACGACCGCACGAGAGGCGAGACCGGGGAGCGTAGAGACACAGAGGAGAGAGAGCCCCGAACAGAGAAGAGGCACACGGCAGAGCCGAGCGAGACACACAGGGAGAGCAGGGGAGAGAGAGAGCAAGAGAAGAGAGGAATAGAGAGGAGGAGAGCCACAGCAAGAGAGAGACACAGGAGAGAGCGAGAGGAGCAGAGAGAGAGGAAGAACGAGAGAGCGAGAGGACACGAGAGAAGAGGGAGAAGCCAGGAGGAGCCGCACCAGGAGAGAGAGAGGGGAATAGACACCACACAAGAGAGGAGAGTACACAAGGAGAGGAAAGGGGACACACAGAGAAGGAACAAAGAAGAGACACAGGAGAGAGAGAGGAGAGAGGACACAGAGAGAGAGAGGACAGCGAGAGAGAGCACAGAGACAGAGGAGAGGAGACACAGAGAGAGAGAGACGAGACACAGAGAGAGAGAGACACAGAGGATGGGAGAGAGAAGAGAGAGAGAGAGACAAGATAAGAGATAGAGGGGGGGGAGAGAGACACAGAGGCGAGAGAGAGACAGAAGCAGAGAGAGAGAAGAGAGCGGACAGAGAGGAAGACGGGGGGAGAGAGGAGACACAGAGGAAAGGAGACACAGAGAGGAGAGAGAGACACAGGAGAGACAGAGAGGAGAGAGACACAGAGAGGAGAGCAAAGGAGAGAGTAGGGAGCGACACAGGGAGGAGAGAGAAACAGAGAGAGAGAAGAGAGACAGAGAGGAGAGGGGGGAGGAGACACAGAGAGAGAGAGAGAGAGAGAGAAGAAGAGAGTAGAGAGAACACACAGAAGAGAGACGAGACGGAGAGGCAAGAGGGAGAGACAGAGAGAGAGAGACAGAGAGAGAAAGAGAGAGGAGAGAGAGACACAGAGAGAGAGCAGAGAGGGGGAGGACACAGAGAGAGACAGAGAGAGAGACGAGAGGGAGACGAGTAAACAGAGAGGAGAGGACACAGAGAGAGGAAGGAGGAAAAACACAGAAGAGAGACACACAGAGACGAGGAGAGACACCACAGAGAGACAACAGAGAAGACACCAAGAGAGAGAGAGACACAGAGACAAGGAGCAGAGAGACGATAAGAGGGCGGAGAAGAGACCACAGAGGAGAGAGACACAGGGACAGAGAGAGTCCGAGCCACAGAGAGTGAGAGACACAGAGAGAGAGAGAGGACAGAGAGAGAGAGACAGAGAGAGAGAGAGAGAGAGAGAGATAGCGAGAGAGAGAGAGAGAGAGGACACGAGAGGAGAGAGAAGAAGAGAAGGAGAGACACCACAGAGAGACGAGAGTAGAGAGACCACAGAGGAGAGAGAAGACAGAGAGAGAAACGAGAAAGGAGACACAGAGAGAGGAGAGAAGAGCACAGGAGAGAGAGAGAGGGACACACACAGAGAGGAGAAGAGGACACAAGAGGAGAGAACAAGACAGAGGAGAGACAGGAAAGGACACACAGAGAGAGAGAGAGAGAGACACGAGAGACCGAGAGAGGGAGGGACACAGCGGGAAGAGAGAGAGAGAAGGAGGAGAGAGAGAGAGGAGGAAGAGGAGAGAGAGACACAGAGGGAGAGAGAGACAGAGAGAGAGAGAGAACAGAGAGAGAGAGACAGGAGAGAGAGACACAGAGGAGAGAGAGAGAGAGCAGCACAGAAGAAGGGAGACAGGAGAGAGGAGAGTAGAACACAGAGAGCGAGGAGGGAAACACACGAGAGAGAGAACGACAGAGAGGAGAGACACAGCGAGAGACCAGGAAAGAACACGAGAGAGAGGAGAGAGACACGAGACAGAGAGAGAGGAAACAGGAGGAGCGACACAGGGGAGAGAAGGAGAGAGAGACACAGGACAGAGAGAGACAAACAGAGAGAGAGACACAGAGAGAAGAGACACAGAGAGGAGAGACACAGAGCAGAGTAGAAGAGAGAGAGAGAGACACCGATGAGGAGAGAGACAGGAGAGAGAGAGAGAACACAAGAGAGGAGAGACACACAGAGAGGAGAGACAGGACACAGAGAGGAGACACAAAGAGCACAGGAAAGAAACACAGAAGAGGAGAAGAGGGACAGAGAGAGAGAGAAAAGAGACACAGAGATAGAGAAGACCACAGAGAGGAGGAGAGACAAGAGAGAGAGACAGAGAGACACACAAGAGAGAAGAGGAAGCACAGAGAGAGGAGAGAGACAACAAAGAGAGAGAGGGGAGAAGAGACTAGCAGAGGAGAGAGCAGAGAGGAGAGAGAGAGGAGAGAGAAACACAGAGAGAGAAACACAGACAGAGAGAGAGAGAGAGAGAGAGAGAGACAGAGAGACACGGAGAGAGAGAGAGACACACAGAGGAGAGAGAGAGAGAGCGAGAGAGAAACACAAGAGGAGAGAGCACAGAGAAGGAATAGACACACAGAGAGGACGGAGAGCAGAGAGAGAGAGGACACACACTAGGAGGAGACGATGGGAGCATGAGACGAGAGAGAGACACAGAGCGAGAGAGACAGAGAGGAGACAACAGAGACCAGAGAGAGATACAGAGAGGAGAGACAACGAGGAGAGAGACAGAGAGGAGAGACAGAGAGAGAGAGGGGGGGGGGAGAGAGAGAAACACAGAGGAGAGAGAGACAGAGAGAGACAGAGAGAGACAGAGAGGAGAGAGAGAGACACACAGAGAGGAGAGACACACAGAGAGAGAGCGAGAGACACAGAGGAGAGAGAGACAAAGAGAGAGAGAGACACAGAGGAGAGAGAGACAAAGAGAGAGAGACAGAAAGGATAGAGAGACACACAGAGAGAGAGAGAGACGGAGAAAGAGGAGCAAGACAGAGAGAGAAACACAGAGAGAGAGAGGAGAGAGAGAGACACACAGAGAGAGAGAGAGACAGAGGAGAGAGAGAGAGGAGAGGAAGACACACAAAGAGAGGAGAGACACAGAGAGAGGAAAGAGAGACACACAGAGACAGGAAAGACACACAGAGAGACAAACAGAGAGAGAGACAGAGAGACACAGAGAGGGAGAGAAAGAGGAGAGAGAGACACAGAAGAGAGAGACACAGAGAGACGCAGAGACAGAGAGAGAGACACAGAGAGGAGAGACACAGAGGAGAGAGAGAGACACACAGAGGAGAGAGACAGAGAGGAGAGAGAGAGAGGGGGAGAGAGAGACACAGAGAGGAGAGACACAGAAAGAGGAGAGAGAGACATAGAGGAGAGAGAGACAGGGAGAGACACAGAGAGAGACACAGAGAGAGAGAGAGAGGAGAGATAGAGACAGAGAGAGAGACACACACAGAGAGGAGAGACACAGAGAGAGACAGGAAAGACACACCGAGAGAGAGGAGAGAGACACACAGAGAGAGAGAGAGACACAGAGAGGAGAGACACAGAGGAGAGAGAGACAGGGAGAGACACAGAGAGAGACACAGAGAGAGACACAGAGAGAGAGAGAGGAGAGATAGAGACACAGAGAGAGAGAGAGACATACACAGAGAGGAGAGACACAGAGAGAGACATGAAAGACACACCGAGAGAGAGGAGAGAGACACAGAGGAGAGAGAGACAGAGAGAGAAAGAGACAGAGAGAGAGAGACAGAGAGGAGAGAGACACAGAGAGAGAGAGACGGAGAGAGAGGAGAGAGACACACACACAGAGAGAGACAGAGGGAGACAGAGAGAGAGACACAGAGGAAAGAGAGACAGAGAGAGAGAGAGACACAGAGAGACACAGAGAGAGACAGAGAGAGACACAGAGGAGACAGGGACAGAGAGAGATACACATAGAGAGAGAGACAGAGAGAGGAGAGAGAAGAGAGCCACAGAGGGAGAGGAGACCGAGCCACAGAGGGAGAAGAGAGAGGAGAGAGAGAGAGAGGAGAGAGAGACCAAGTTCATGGGCATTAGATTTCATCTGTGAAATTTTTTAACCACAAAGCCAATACATGTCTACAAAAGGGGACAGGGCTTTACATCATGATGGCCTGTCATTATCCTCCCTACACTCCTATGCCACACTGAAAGCGATGCACAGGCACTATGGGGAATGGAAAAGGGATGTGTATAATGGATGGCTGTTATTATCCTGCCTACACTACTATGCCGCACTGAAAAAACGAGCAGAACTTTAAAAGCTGATTGCAGAGGCTACAAGCAGATTTTTTTCATAAGAAAGGGATCCTTGGAGCTGGGGCACAGGGGAGTTTATTATACAGAGGTTTGTAAAATAGGTCATTTCTGAGAGAACACTTCCTTTAATGAATATTGCTTTCCCAATAAACAATACAGGACATCATAATGTTAAATAAGATGCTACTTATTAATCTAGCATCTTTTTAGATGATTTGTACAAAGTTTAAGAAACCCTGTTTTTCTTGCAGAATAATTCATGCTGCATGTAGAAAAAAACTTTACCATCAATTTACCTTAACCGCTATGGTTATCATTACTGTGCATTGAATAAAAGAGAAATAAACACTTTTGCATACACCTGTTTTTTCCATCATAAAGTTAAATAAGATATTGGATTTCCAACAATTCATTTGCTATTACAATTTCTGCTACTTCTTTATCTAGCATCTTTTTAGATGACTGGTAAAAGTATTAGAAACCTTGTCTTTCTGGCACAATAATTTATTGCCTATCTTGATGTGTATGTTTGCAGCTAGTAAAAAAAAATATTAACATCAATACCCATTAACGGCAACGTTCATCATAACTGTGCATTGATCATTACTGTGCATTGGAAAAAAGTGAACTATTTGGAAATAACAGGTGTATTCAAAAAGGCTTATTTCTGTTATTGAATGCACAGTAATGATAAGCATAGCGGTTAACGTAACTTGGTGGTTAAAGTTTTTTTTTTCTACATGCAAACATACACAGAATGATGGGCAATGAATGAATCTGCCAGAAAAGACAAGGTTTGTAATACTTTTTGCCAGTCATCTAAAAAGATGCTAGATAAGTAAGTAACGTCTTATCTAACTTTATGATGTCCTATATTATTCATTTGGAAAGCAATATTCATTAAAGAACCACTGGTCTGGGTAAGTCACATGATCAGATGATTTTTGACTCAGTCCTAAATATTGTAAAATATTCTTAATATCATGATTAATCAAATGCCATTATATCTAAAACACTGCAGCTTGTATTGTTATGGTAGAAAAAAAAGGGGTATTCAAATGGTGTTTTACTTCACTTTTTTCCAATGTGTATTGATGGTAATGGTTTTTTTACTAGCTGCAAACATACACATAATGATAGGCAATGAATTATTGTGCCACATAGACTAATAATTTCTAATACTTTTACCAGTCATCTAAAATGATGCTAGATAAAGAAGTAGCAGAAATTGTAATAGCAAATGAATTATTGGAAATCTAATATCTTATTTAACTTTATGATATACTATATTACTTTTGGGAAAGCAATATTCATAAAAAAAACAGTGTATAAAAACAGGGTATAAGTCACATGATCAGCGGGTGGCCCCTAATGATTTTTGAAACAGTGATGAATTTTGTAAAAATATATTTAATATCTTGTTTAAACATATGCCATTATATAATGATTATATAATGATTTTTGAAACAGTGATGAATTTTGTAAAAATATATTTAATATCTTGTTTAAACACATGCCATTATATAACACATTTGTGTGCATTTGTGTTACTATGATGGAAAAAACAGGTGTATGCAAAAGTGCTTATTTCTCTTTTATTCAATGCACAGTAATGATAAACACAGCGGTTAAGGTGAATTGGTGGTAAAGTTTTTTCCTACATGCAAACATACACAGCATGAATTATTCTGCAAGAAAAACAGGGTTTCTTAAACTTTGTACAAATCATCTAAAAATATGCTAGATAAATAAGTAGCATCTTATTTAACGTTATGATGTCCTATATTGTTTATTGGGAAAGCAATATTCATTAAAGAACGGTGATCTGGGTAAGTCACATGATCAGCTGGAGTTCCTTAATGATTTTTGACTGATTCAAAAATCATTAAGGAACTCCAGCTGATCATGTCCCTATAGAGGAGTCTAGCGCGGCCGATGGTAACACACAGTCCCGAGCGTTCTCACATAGGAGAACGCTCGGGACTGTGTGTTTGCAGATCTTTGAAAGATGGCAAACAGGATCTTGCAGATCCTGTCTGTCATCTTTCAGAAATCTGTACAGTGTGTACATAGCTTTAGAGTGAGATCACTTTTGGTCAATGTGTGAGAGAGAGATCACTATTGGTAAATATGTTAGAGAGGTATCACTATTGGTCAATATGTTACAGAGGGATCACTATTGGTCAATGTTGTAGAAAGGTATCACTATTGGTCAATGTGTTAGAGAGGGATCACTATTGGTAAATGTGTTACAGAGGGATCACTATTGGTAAATGTGTTAGAGACGGATCAATATTGGTAATTGTGTTAGAGGGGGATCACTATTGGTCAATGTGTTAAGAGAGGGATCACTATTGGTAAATCTGATGTCCTATAAAGAACCCAGACTATCCTGTCATGTTTCAGTCTTATTACATTTATCAGTTCAGGACACAGGTTCATGGCTTCTATGGGGTCTATTGGTTAAATAATGTAATAAACCATTAACAAACTCACTTCATTGTCTCAGAGAAATGGGCATGGAGATGTTTTCCTTTCAGTCCCCCTATCATATAGATATCCCTCCCAGCCCAGCAATCAGCAACTCTCCTTTTTGTCTATTGAGAGGGGAGGGGTGGGGCGGAGTTAGGTGAGAGTGAGAAGAATGTTTTTACTAAGACTGTCACATGTTTTACAAAGGAAGTGACATATAAGTCTTACAACTTCCTACTAACATTTCCTACTTCCCTACTAACACTCAGAAAATGTTTTGATTTGCTAACCCTGCTGTCAATCTAATAATAAGCACAGCATTGGCTACAACACTAAAAGGGAAGTGAGAAATATGTTTCTATGTAAGCTTCCATTGCCTCCCTGTAAAACTTCCTGGGGTGTGTCTTAACAGTCCATTTTGAAGATACCATTACAAAACAGGAGTGGGGACTACTAAGTACTTTTATTTATTTATATATTTTGCCTTATTTACTTTTCTATATACTTTAATGTCATTACTACATACTTGTTAATATTGATATAACTATTTATTTAGTGCTTAAACAACACATAAACACTGTCCCTATGTATATTTATTGTACCCACCCCCACCAACATAGTACCTCCGAAAAACCCAATGTATTCCCCATAAAATTATAAATTTATTTATATAATTTATTTTATTTATTTATTATTTATTTATTTTTTATATACTATATATATATAATAATATAATATAATATAATATATAATATATAATATATAATATAATATAATATATAATAAGGGTGATATTATATTATTAGGAAACCTTGCTGTTATATGCTGATGGAGCCACATTCCACAGATTTTGTACAAATGATTCTGCATTGAGTAAGCCAGTCGGGTGACTAGCGAAACTTTAAGTCCAGCTGATCTAACTGAATACCAAAGATATACCTTTAACTGAATGAATGAGAACCTACTACTTAATACCTAAGTTGTATTAATTTGGAAGGCAGAGGCAGCTCCCACAAGCATCCATAGGGAGCTCCAGGCGCCAGTCCCCCTCGCAGCACCACAGCCATAAATGCCCAGGAATGTATATAGCTGCTTATTAATAAAAATAGAATTTTAAACCTGATGTATTAAACATTTAGACCATGCATATACTGACCATGCATATACTGACAATGTATATACTGACTAGAGATGGGCGAACTTCCAAAAATCCATTACGCTCTAGGGGTTTTCGGAAAAATTCGGAAATTGAAAACCCACGAGTAAAACCATTAATGGTCAATGGGAAAATTTTGGGGGGAAATTCTGAATATTTTTTAAATAGCAATGGTAACTTAAAGGAAAACATTTGCATGCCCATTTGTCTGAGAATGCTGGGAGTGAGTTTGTTAATTGTTTAATTTTTAAGCAATGCTATATTAATAGGATGAGGATGTGAAGACACACCCCAAATGCTCATCTAAGAGCCATGTTTCTCTATAGTGGTAACATTAGTGATACAAAATCCACGCGGGATCTTTTTGGTACGGTAATAGTTGGATAAAAATAATCTGCGTAAATCCATGTCCCTCTCCCTCCCTGAGTCAAAGCAATTCACTTGTAACATCTTTAATGGATGCTTGTACAGTGTAGTCAGTATGTGTGTTATTCCATAACAGTTTTTCAGCAGGTCTCTGCATGACCTGCTTGTTGGCCCGACTGTTCTGTGAAATTCTCCATTAGAGGGGTCAATATAGGATTTTTGGTTGGTGTTGCTCCTGTGAAGGTGATCAGCCTTCTGTGATAAAATATAAAATCCAAATACAGGGCACTCTCCTCTTCAAGCTTTGTTGCCCAGGTGCTCCTATATGATCAGATAAGTAAATAAACAGTATGAAGCAACATAGTGCACTCTGGGTCTCTTCATCTGTTTTTTGCACACATAAGTGAATAGGCATAAGTGAATATATTATATATGCTTGGTTGAACACCAAACCACTTAAGCACTGCATTCACTTTAGTGGTTATGTGATGTCACTTTACATTACAGGAAGATTTTATAACAAAATAAGGAAACACGTGTGTTGTAATTTATTTTGGCTGGAGAAAGGTCCAAGGTCAGGGCCTATTGGATCACACTGAGGCGCAGCCCATGCAATTATTGATTGGGCAGAAGACCCATTTGCTTGCCCTGAGGCACGGCCCACGTGATTGATGATTGGCTGTAATAGTAGGGACTGAAATTTTGTTGCACTGTGCACCTGTAGCACTAAATAAATCAGTTTTTGATTCAATCCCTTGTGTGCACCTATCTTATGTGGAATATATACTGGTTCATATAAGATGCCTTCACGCCCAGTTCACACAGACTGGTACATATAAGATGCCGTCGTGCCCAGGTCACACAAATAGGTACATGTAAGTTACCCTCATGCCCAACTCATACAGACTGGTACATATAAGGTGTCCTCATGTCCATCTCACACAGACTAAGTTGTAAATAAGATGTGCCCTGCACAAATACAGCCTCCTCCTATAAAACCACTGTAGATGAAGCAGGGAGAGGTGCCCAATCTTAATTTTGTGGGGGGTCTCAGTGAATCCTAGTTATGCCACTGTACCCAGGGTGAGGCCCTAAACTGCTAGGTCAGTCCTAATTTTTGAGTCTTACCTAATTTAGATTAGCCAGCCAACTAAAGTCTGCTTTGTGATCTAGCCCTGTCTCAGCGTCCACCACAACCAACAGGGCGATTAACCCAGCGGTGCTGGGAAATTAAATTGAGTTAAATTTGTGCTAGCCAGTTCACTAAAAGACACGGTTCAATATCGCGTTTGCGCTACGTTTAGCGCATGATTTTACCCACTTGCGCAAACATGATATTGATTGCGTTCAGGAGATTTACCCAGAGTAATAGCGGCTCTGGGTAAATCACCCTGCTAGAATTATATCAATAGGAGTGCATGCTCTAAAAAGTCCAGTGATTGTACAGGACTAGGCAAAGGACTGGAGATGCATCGGGGAATTCGGCGCTGGAGCGGGTCCGCGGGTAAGTGTCTCTCCTGTAAGATTTACTGAAGAACGGGAGGTAAGAGAGTGTATTTACCTCCTGTTCTTCAGTAAATCAGATAGAAACCAACTTCATTTTTTTGATGGACATACCCTTTAAAGCGGGCGACTTTGGAAGGCTTATTTGGAAGGGTGAAGACCATGTGGTTTATGTCCTTATCCTAGGTACTATTATGTGAGGTGGGGTCTTTTTCAGGTACCTTTAAGGTGTTGTTAGCTTTTAAAAAAGAAAAGATTGTAGATTGTTACATAGGAAATTAAGGACAATCCAAACCACAACTGTGATATCTTGAGCGGTTTTCAAGGGGACATTTAACTTAAGCTGGCCATTCACTAGGGAAACATTAGATTGATTTGAGATATCTATCTAATGTCTAAAGACCATATTTTACAAGCAGTAGTTTTCACCTTGAGATGTTCCTATCTGACCCATTAATTTTGTGATCTCAAATTGATTGCATGAAAGAATGAGCTAGGCGGTTCTAAAGCTTGGTACACACAGTACAGATTTCTGAAAGATGACAGACAGGATCTGCAACATCGGTTTTCACTGTTGAGAATCCTAGTCCTTACAGCAGGGATTGTAATATGCAGGGGAGAAATGAGTAGTATTCACATTGGCTGAAGGAGGATATGGTACGGAAACAATTAGACAAAGTTAATATCAATAAAGCCCCAGGACCGGATGGAATACACCCTCTGATTTTAAAAGAGCTTAGTTCAGTTCTATCTAGACTACTGTTTCTTATCATTTCAGATTCACTTTGGTCTGGGGATGTGCCGCTGGATTGGAAAATAGCCAATGTAACACTAATATTCAAAAAAGGATAATCGTTCACAGCCTGGTGACTATAGACCTGTAAGCCTAACATCAGTGGTAGGGAAGGTGCTGGAAACTTTGTTACGGGATCATATCCTTAACTTTGTCTCCAGAGCTCATCTTATTAGTAGTAGTCAGCATGGATTTATAAGAAATAGACAAATTAGTTTTTATGAAGAAGTGAGTAAGAATTTGGATTCAGGCACAGCAGTGGATGTGGTATACTTGGATTTTGCGAAAGCTTTTGATACTGTGCCACATAGGCGACTAATGTATAAACTGAGGACTGTTGGCCTTGAAGAAAACATTTTTGCATGGATAGAGAATTGGTTATTGGATCGCAAGCAGAGAGTGGGGGTAAATGGAGCTACATCTATGTGGGCTAAATTTAAAAGCGGAGTGCCTCAGGGTTCTGTACTGGGGACGCTTCTGTTTAATCTGTTTATAAATGACTTAGAAGGGGGCATTGAGAGCAAGGTCTCTGTGTTTGCTGATGACACTAAACTATGCAGAACTTTGGAAACTTCAAATGATGTGCAAGTGCTGCAAGCAGATCTAGATAGATTATCAAAATGGGCAGCAGAATGGCAGATGAGATCTAATATTGATAAATGTAAGGTGATGCATTTGGGATTTAATAATCCCTGTGCCACCTACACCATAAATAACTCTGTGTTAAGTGCATCTGTAATGGAAAAAGATTTGGGGGTTCTGGTAGATAACAGACTTATTGTCTTGTATAAAGAGGGGAATGGATTCAAGAGAGAAATATATTATTCTCCCTCTTTACAAGGCACAGGTAAGGAATCATTTGGAATATGCAGTGCAGTTTTGGAATCCCATATACAAAAGGGACATCTTGGAAATGGAAGCAGTTCAGAGAAGGGCAACTACATTAATAAGGGGAATGGAGGGGCTTGAATATTCAGGCAGATTAGACTAGTTAGGGCTGTTTACATTGGAGAATCGACGTTTGCGTGGTGACATGATAACCTTATACAAATATATTAATGGCCCATACAATGAACTCTCTGGTGCATTGTTTACTAATAGGTCATATCAGAGGACTCGTGGACATCCTTTAAGGTTGGAAGAAAAGAAGTTTCATCTTCAGGTTAGGAGAGGTTTCTTTACAGTGAGAATGGTGAAACTGTGGAACTGTCTTCCAGCAGATGTGCTAATGGCAAGTTCATTAAATAGCTTTAAAAAAGGCCTGGATAAGTTTCTAAAACTAAAAAATATTGATAATTACTGGTATTAATATATATAGATCTGGTTGATCCAGGGATACTTTCCGATTGCCGTTTGGAGTCAAGAAGGAATTTTTTCCCCTTTTTTTGCTGTTTTTTCTTGCTGTTTTTTTTTGTCTTCCTCTGTATCAACTGTTAGGTAGGGTTAAAAAAATAAAATAATAATAAAAATAATAAAAAAAAGAGGGTGAATAGGTTGGACTTGGTGTCTTTATTCAACCTCAAATACTATTACTATTTGATTTATGAGAGATTGGACATCTGTCTAATGTAGTGTATGGGCACCTTTAGATAGATAAAATTTGGTACTTTCCAATCAAAACCAGTGGGCTGTACTATCATGCAGCCATTGGAAGTGTATGGTTGCTATTAGTGAGTGAAGTAGCTGTGTTAGACACCAACCTCCACTATTTTAGAGTGCTTGATTGACCGTAGCAACCAATCTGGGACACACAACCATCCCATATGTAAATATTGTACTCTATATCATGTTTCTCTTTTCCCTATTTGTAAATCTGGTGTGGCCTACGAGAGCATGTTGGGAAAAAGTATTTACCAGCTAAAAAAATAAAATTGAAATAGATCGACTTGTTCTGAAAAACAGAATGTTGCTCCTATTCATAGTTAGAACAATGAAAGGCTCTGCAGAGTAAAGATTAAATAACCGGTTTTAAACAGGTTTTGATACCTTTCAGGTAAATGTTACTATTAAATAAATAAAAGCATCTGAAAAGATCTTTGTGTAAATGAGTTTTGATTCTATGAAATAAAGGCACTCATAAATCTCCCGGGGGGTTTAGAGCACATTGCACCAGAATAAATTAAATGTCATAACATTAGATATTACATTTAAACAGTGGCCTAACTAGGAACCACTGGACCGCCCTAGCAAAACTATGATGGGAGGAGGCTATATCTGGCATAAGAAAAATAAGAAGATGGGCCCCCTTGGCTCCCAGGCCCCCCTGTGGTTGCTCTCCTGGTAGTTACGTCCCTTCTTTTAAACAGAAAGTTGCATTACACAGTCATGTGCATTGTAATTCATTGCAATGAAATTTTCACTTTGTAGTTTTTCTTTTTTTAAAAAAAATCTGCATATATAGCAATATTTGATCTACCTCTAAACAGTGTATAAAGATAACAGTCATGTAATTGAACAATACAAATTGTTCCTCAATGGTAAGCTGATTCTCTGATGGCAAGCTACCCAGATACTGTTGCAGTAAAGCAGTCCCAAACCATTTAATTCCTATCATATGCTTTACAGTTTGTATCTGTTTCTTCTGATAAAATTGTCACAAAACACATCTTCTGCCATGGAAAGTATCTATGTTGCCCTTTCCAAAAGCCCTGGTGGTCTCAGGAAAACGTTAATGTTTCTCTAAAATTCCTTCTATACAGAAAGATTTTTTTCTCCTAGTATACATCCCATTTATCAAATTTGTAAGTTTTTTATATAAATATATATTTATACATGAATATAACCATTGCGGATGTGGATGTCAGCAATGAGCTTATTCAATATGAGATGCAAAATGTTGCTGGTGTTCTTAATCTGCTGCAACCAACCAGATGTCATAAGAAGTTTTTTAACTGTAGTAGAAGAATAAAAAGGTAACATCTGCACAGGGGCATAACTACCAGGGAGCAGCGGGAGCAACCGCAGGGGGGCCCGGGAGCCAAGGGGTCCCATCTTTGACAGATATAGCCTTCGCCCAGAAAACCACTGTGGATGAAGCACAGATAGGGGCCCCATCATAGTTTTGCTAGGGGGCCCAGTGATTTCTAGTTACGCCACTGCTTCTGCAGTTTAAGAGCAGGGGCAACATTTTGCACCTCTTATTGGATAATCCCCATGCATGTTTTGTCCCTGGAACAAGAAATGTGTGAACTTTTCCCCACCCATTTAGCAACATTAAACCCCTTACAGACTGAAATCTCTTAACTAGACATGGCAATACCATATACTTCATAATTACAGAAACAAAACAAACTAAATGATATTTAAAGGAGTGGCAAAAACACACCTTTTGATTAAAATTATTTTCTGTTTGTAGTAGTTAAAAGTTATCTCCACCCTCAAACTTATAATGTAGGGGACCCTCCACACCCCAAAACTCTAAACGCTTGAAAACTTTAAAATCATCACCGAAATGTACTTACTCACATCCATTCCCTCGGTTGCGGCCTCTTCTGCTACTTCCGGGAACAGAAGAGCAGAAGGGGCCAGACTGGCAGCCGCATCTGTGATTGTGAGAGAGAGCCGAGGGAATGAGTTTGGGTAAGTACATTTTAGTCATGATTTTAAGTTTTATTTATTTTTTTTTTTTTATACCATAACTTTTTATTGTTTTCATTTCTTTTATAGTGATTTACAACATTGAATGAGAGCTTATCGTCGGAACATTTTAAACATGAACAATCAGTAAATCAGGTAAATTAAGCATTAACGATTTCCACTTTATGTAGTGAGAACAGCACACTCACGAGTGTAGGAAATTTATTTATCTTGTCCTATCTCCTTACCCATTTTTTCCCGGGCTTTGTATTATGCTGTCTATGAGATCAACCTTTCCTGGTTTCTCTTAAGGTCTATTGGGAGTCAGATTGGAATTTGTGATTCCCTACTTTGTTCTTATGATCTGTCGTCAATGTACCATATCTCCCATGCTCTGTAGAACCCCTGAAAACTACCCTGGGTTATGTGGAAGGCTTTTTCATATCTCATGTTTTCGGATAGCATGTAGTGATTTGGTTAACTGAAGGGATTTTTGAGTCTTCCAGTATTTGGTGATTAATTGTTTCATAATGGTGCATGTAGGGTAGATTATTGTTTTTTGAGACGGTGGGAAGAGATTTAAGTTTATGTTCAGTAGTGCCAGCGCTGGTTTTGGTACAATCGTCGTGTTCATAATCTATTAAGAAAGTAGAATAATTTGTTCCATGCTCTATGGACTTTGGGACTTGTCCACCATATATGCTTAGCGTGCCTCTATGGGAACATCCTCTCCAGCACAGGGGTGATGTTGTCTTCATACCATTTATGGATTTGAGTAGGGTATCTGTAAATCTTAGATACTTTTTTGTTGGTCTCCCAATGTTTATTGATTTTGAAAGTTTGAAATTTGTTTTGAACGCCTCGCTCCACTGCCCTGGGGAGACAGCTTGATCCAGGTCTTTGGCCCAACTGGACATGTGTTCCAAGTATTCAAACTGGGATTTGGTGTTCTATTAGTTTATAGAATTTGGATATGAGTTTAGGTGTTGATTCATCGTTCATCAACAGGTCTATCAGAGTTTCATTATTAGGAGTCGGCTCTTGTTTGGGATACTGCTTATGTATTCCCTTTATGAGACTTTTTATTTGATAGAAATTCAGGCGACATTCTCCAGGATTTTGTATTGTTTTGAAGGGTCTCGAATTCCATAATGTTCCCCTCTTCCATAATATCCTCTATTTGGGTTATTCCTTTTCTTCCCATAATTTGACCTTCAGGTTCCCAAAGTATCTTCCAAGGTCGCAATTGAGATGTAGGGTAATAAGTCTGGGGTGAGTTTATTTGTTTTGACGATTTGTCTCCAGATTGGTTGATGTGTTTGTTGTGGTCCAGTTATTGGGTTTATGTTTATAGTTGAGGCTTATCAATTCGAGGATTGTTTTAGGGGTTGTGTCTTTATTAATATGTTTTTCGATGTCCAGCCATTTTTTGTTATCATTCGGGGACCACCATGCTTTGATTTGTTCTAAGTTAGCTGCGTAAAAGTAGTCTATAAATATGGGGAAGGCTATGCCTCCATTGGGTTTTGATTTTGCTAATGTTCTCATCTTGATTCTTGTTTTTTTTGCCATTCCAAAAGTAATTGTTGATCATTTCATTTAGAGATCTAAAGAAATTTTCTGGAATTATTATAGTTAACGTTCTAAATTTGTACAAAAGTTTCGGTAGTAACATCATTTTAATTAGAGCTACTCTAGATAGCCATGGTAGGTATTGTATTGACCATTTTTGAAGTTCTTTTCTTATTTCTTCTAGTTATGGTTGAAAATTTTCTCTGTACAAATCTTCTGTCTGTGCTGTTAGTTGGATACCTAAGTATGTTATAGATTTTTTTTCCCATTTAAATTTGTATTTGGCGCTCAAAAAACTCTGGAGAGCCATTGATATTTGATTCCCAGATGTATGATTTATTTTCGTTGATTTTGTAGTGGGATATTTCTCCAAATTGTTTAAGTGTCTGTTGAAGGTGGATTAAAGATGTTATGGGGTCGGATATTGCTAGTATTATGTCGTCTGCATATAAGGACAATTTATGTTCTTGTTCGCCGATTTTAACTCCTTTTATAGTTGGTTTGTTCTAAGTGTTTCTGCTAGGGGTTCCATTGTTAAATCGAAGATCAGTGGGGACACGGGCATCCCTGTCTTACTCCATTTGTGATCTTAAATGGTTTGGATATCATTTGTGATATATAACTTTTGCGGATGGGTCATCATACAGTGCTAGAATGGCGTCTTGTATCCATCCTTTGATATTGTATTTATCCAATGCTTTTTCTAGGTAAAGCCATCCAATTCTATCGTATGCTTTTTCAGCGTCAAGGGTCAGTAAATGGATGTTTTATCTTTTTTTGGGACCAGTCTATAATGTCAATAAATCTTCTGGTATGTCTCCTGGTTTGTCTGCCGGGCACGAAGCCCACCTGGTCTGGTTTATCAGATTGGGCAGGATGGTTGTAGTCTATTGGCGATCACTTTCGCATATATTTTAATGTCTGTGTTCAATAGCGAAATTGGCCTAAAGTTTTGAGTTTGGTTTTGGTCTTTGTTTTGTTTTAGGTATAGGTATATCACGGCTTCCAACATTTCTTTAGGGAATTTTCTTTGTGTTACCGCTATATTACATATTTTTTGTAGGTGCGGTACTAAGGTTGGGTAGAAAGTTTGTAATATTCATTTATGTATCCACCCGCCCCAGGTGATTTGTTATTTGGTAAGGAGAAGATAACTTTGTAAATTTCTGACTTCTGGATTGGTTTGTTTAATTTTTGGAGTTGGGAGTCTGTTAATGTAGGTAAGTTGATTTCGTTCAGGAAATGCCTATTTCTTTGTTTCAGGTATGCTATAGTTAGTTTGTTCTTTGAGGTTGTACAATTTTTTGAATATTGAGCGAATTTATCTGCTATCTGTTGGGGGTTGAGTATTTTGGTTCCGTGTTGATCAATGATATGTGATATTTTTGTTTTGTTTGCTATGGTTTTGAATCTGTTTGCCATTCTTTTGGTCGCTTTGGGCCTTGTATATAAGAGTCTGCCTTTAATCTTCGTAGTAATTGATCATATTTGTAAAGGTCTAAGTTCGATAATTGTTTCTTGATTTGGGTTATTTTTTGGAAATTTTCTGTGTTGGGTGTTTTTATGGTTGTCCTCGGCTTCTTTGAGATTTTCTTTAATTGTACTTTTGTTCAGTCTTGATTTCTTTTCTGGCTGCTAGTTTAATTAATATTCCTCTTAGGTACGCTTTATGTGCATTCCAGATAGAGAAGGGTGGTGCTAAGTTGTTGTCGTTATCTAGGAAATAGTTTTCTAATTCTTTAGAGATTTGTTCCTGTGTTTCAGGATTTGTTATTAAATAGGTTTAATCTCCACATATAAGTCGCTGAAGTTTTATCATTTCTTTTATGGTAGTCTCTACTGGTGCGTGGTCTGAGATTGTTCTCACAGGATTTTACTGGTTTGGGTGTTTTGGAGCGTCCATTTTCAGTCACGATCATGTCTATCCTCGAGAGACAGTTATGTGTCTTAGAAAAATAGGTATAATCTTTTTCGTTGGGATTTAGGATGGCCCAGGTGTCATATATCTTCTTTTTTAAAGGTATTTTGTAAGTCTTTCTGTGTTTTGTTTTTTTTTTCTGATCGGATATCTCTCTCTTTGTCGTATGTAAGGTTAAAGTCTCCACATAGTATTATTTATTGTTTGGGATTGTTCGTATTTTTCGGATTATTTATTGATGAATTTAGTTTGCTTGTTGTTGGGTGTGTAGATACATGCGATATTGAATTATTATTGATTGAGCTCTAAGATTATATATCTTCCATATTTATCTATTTTTTACTTTTTTCCTCGTATGCAATGGAGTTTTTAATTGCGATTGCAACTCCTTTCTTTTTTTTTGTGTTGGAGGCTTTATAAATTGTTGAGTATGCTTTGTGTTTCAATGGTTTTCGTTTTGTACGTTTAGGTGGGTTTCCTGTATACACAGTATATCCCTTTATATAATATGGCTTCTTTCCACAATGCATGCCTTTTGTATGGGGAGTTTAATCCCCTCACATTGTAAGTTATTATTTTTAGATTCATCGTGTTATTATTAGAAGTCTGTTTCTTAACTTTATGTGTTTCTGTTTTTCCTTTCCCTTTCTTTTCTATTGTATTCTGTTATCGTCCCTAGTGTCAAACTTGTTTCGATCGTTTTCTCTTTTTGTTTTTTTGTTTGATTTCTTCTCCCTGTCTTTATGTCTATTAGTAACATGCTTCTTTGGTTGTTCGTTAATAAAGTGTCGTTTCTCACTATAATACAGTCAAGCAAAACAATAAATAACATGATACAGTAAAATATAACAGTAAATAACATTTCAAAACTTGAGGGTTTATTATTGCATGGGATGGGGGTCCACCTGCTCTAATAGAAATGGGGGTATTGCAATATAAGGACCAGATACTTGAAAATTTGATACGCTTTAGAATTTAAGCAACCCATGCTATAACACAATGTACTGACATGTCACCTATGATGAGGCGGGGGAAGCCGTCAGCAGGCAGAGCAAGGAGGGGAGAGAAAAAAAAAAATAATAATAATTATACATTTGTGTGATTTTGTTTGCCATTTTAAGCTTTTCCTTACTATTCTTGTGCTGTGCTTGCATCAACATATATTGTCTTTTATCGCATTTTTAATTTTGCTGTACATTGATCTTGTTGAGCATGTGTTAACAGTTATTCCACAAGCTTACTTTGTTCTTTATAATCTTTTGAGTTTGCTTTAATTGTTGCTGTTTGAGTAATTTTACCCTGTTTCCTTTTTAGTCTACAACAGCCGTGTTATATAGGCGTATGTTACTCTCTATCGTATTTAGATTTTACCATAACTGTAATTGCAAGGGCACCTGTATTATTTATCATACCTATATGTTTGTCTCAGTTGTTATCCCCTTGAGGTGTTTGACCTTTTATAGGTCTTTGCGTTTGTCACTGCAGCTTTTGTATACCCACTGTTTCCTTTATCCCATTTGTAAATTGTTTAGCTGCTATGTCTAAGCATAGTCACCCTTTATGTATCTTTCATAGCTGTTATTATATGGGCTTGGTTGCCCTTTATCCCTTCTTTGCGCTTGCCTTATCATTATTATATTTAGCATTGTTACCCTTTAACACATTGTGAGTTTAGTTGTGGTAGTTATTACATAAGCTTGTGGTTACATTGTACAACATTTCGTGTATGCAAACAGGCATTAATTTATACTATACTGGATTAATTCTGTCGTTTCCCCTCTGGTCTCCTCTTCTTCTCCCTTCCTTTGGCGTTCTGTTCAGTACACTTCTCTGCTGATCTTGTAGCGTGTGGTTTTCGCTTGAAAGTCCAACACTTGTTTTAGCCGTTTAGGTTTAGTCTCTGTGGCAAAAAAAACAACAAAAAAACAAAAAAAAAACAAAACAAAAAAAAAAAAAAAAAAAACCCACACAAGGGAACCAGTAAGCCAGCATTCCATAAGGATTCCCTCTCCCCTCCACCACCCCCCCACCCCCCCCCCCCGCCACATACATCAAGCTATGTTTTTCCCAGACATTGTGTTTTCATTTTATTTATGGGCTCCTTGAGACTTGATTGATTTAAGAATGTTTTTCCCAGTCTGCGTTTATATGTTTTGGGGATCTATCTTGCTGAGTTGTTTTAGTTGTTTTGTTGGTGTTGGGTTTATCATTCCCCATCTTTGTAGTAGATCCTCAGCTTTATTGTTGTCTGTAGCTGTGTGGAAGTGTTTCCAAATTGTATTATTAGGTTTGCTGGAAATCCCCATCTGTATGGATTCTTCTGTCTCTTAAAATCTTTGTGGTTTCCGCAAATCTCTTTCTTTGTTGCAATGTCTCAGGTGCCAAATCAGTGTAGATTTGAATATCTTGAAACTTTTTTGGTATGGTGATTCCTGCTCTTCTGATTTTCAGAAGTCTGTCTTTTATGGAGTAGAAATGCAGTCTCAGTATTACATCTCTAGGGGCGCTAGGGCGCTGCTTTAGCTTTAGGTAGTCTGTGGATTCTATCTATAACCAAATCAAGTTCAGTTGCATCTGGCAATAACAGTTTAAAGAATCCCCTGTATATTCCAATAATGGTCATTTTTAACTGACTCAGGTACCCCTCTCAGCTTTATATTGTTCCTTCTGGATCTGTTTTCAAGGTCAGTTAATTTAGCACGCATAGCAGGGACACTGTTTTCCAATTCATTGTGTGAGTCAACCAGTATGTTATATTCCTCTGTAAATTCACTGAATTTGGTTTCCATATGGTCTGTGCGTTCTCCTATAGCCTGTATATCTTTTTTATCTCCTGAAACAATATGGAGAAGTCAGCCATCAGGGCTCTGGATTGTGATATGAGTAAGTCTTTTAAGATTGTAGTTGTAACTGGTTCCTGGGAATCTGGAAATGATTCCAGGTTGTAAACAGATTCTTTCTGTCTGACCTCTCCTTTTGGAGTATTGTATATTAGTTTCCATAATCAGTGGTGATGATGATATAGAATGCTCAGGGGAGTTTGTAAACTCCATTTGGGATGTTAGAGCTTCAAAAGAGTTATGTTCCTTTATGTTTGTTTTTGGTGAGGGTGGTGATCCTCTGTGTAAAGGTCTCTCACCTCTTTTTGCAGGAGTTCCAGGGATTTCTTTTCCCCCACAGCCTTCACTGCATGCTGCTCTGGTTCTGTGCCATGCTGCAAGGAGTCGGCGCCATCTTGGATTTTTGTTTTTGCTGGATAGAACTTGGTAAGTTTATTGTTGCTGGTTTTATTACTTTTCCCCCGAGTCATAATGCTGCCCTGATGTTCTGGCTGCAATTTCTGGGTCTGGTTTGGTCTGGGTGTCGCTTTATCCCCGCTTTCCAAGTTTGCTGGTGGAGGAGCTCAGCAAGTTGCTTCCATCCAGCAGCAGGTCCTGGCCACGCCCCCTTGTGATTTTAAGTTTTAAAGCTAGCGTTTAGTGTTGGGAGGGGTCCTACATTGTATGATTTTTATTTTAAAACCTAGATGCAGCACCGAGGATCTGGAGAGTGGGAGGAAGGGGGAAGGGAGAGCTCCACGGCGCATGCCAAACTCCTCTAAGAAAGTAACAGGCACCGGATTACACACAGACAAGCTCCTACTTCTCACTTTTCTGGACTTTCAGCTGGCCCTGCAGGACAAATATAAGGAGCAGAGGAGAGAGGTAAAGATTTTTAAACATAACACAGTGGGGCATGGACATTTGCTCATGGCAGTGGCCCTGTGAAAAATCTAAAAGGCCACCAGTCTGCCCGTTTCACCCACCCCTTTAAAATGCACCTATAAGTACCTGTGAGCTGTGAGCACCATGGAGCAGTCCTGGACCCAATTACAGCATTAGATATTTGAAATATAGCTTCCGCTGCTAGCCATTGTAAAGAAGATGTATTCCCTAATGTCTAATTGGATCCGCAGCCGCTTGGTATTACCCCTCTGTGGCACTGTGCGTAAGGGCTTACATAACACGATAAGCAGGAGGGGGCGGTACCTGGCCTATGAAATGGTACAGGAGCATGTTCAGGGATGGATTATAGGGAGGGAAAATACCCTGGGGCCTCCACCAACTGAATGTTTTTTTAAATAGTTATGTCGTTGTTGGGAATCTGAAGAATGTGTCCTTATCTCCTGCTCTGTGTGCAGGATAATGAATGAGATGAAACTTCCCCTCCATTGAAGGAACCTCCTGTTTGGGAATCCCCAGAGTGGTGCAGATGGCTACTGGCCCAGCAGGCTAGAAAATCATGTGTGTGCAGAGTAACGCACAACCTGTTGCCTCTGCACGCGTAGGCTGCAGCCTGCAGGTTAAGGAAAGAATTTTGCTCTCCTCCACTTTTGGGGTAACCTTCCCGGTTATCCACCAATGTCACCTTTCCAGTTATCCACCATTGTCACCTTTCCCAGTTATCCACCACTGTCACAATCCCGGTTATCTACCAGTCACCTTCCAGATTATCCACCAGTCACCTTCCCGGTTATCCACCACTGTCACCTTCCCGGTTATCCACCACTGTCACCTTCCCAGTTATCCACTACTGTCACCTTCCCGGTTATCCACCACTGTCACCTTCCCGGTTATCCACCACTGGTCGGGGTTTGCTACCAGTAATATAATACAGGCAAGGGTGTATCTCTAACGAGGCAATATGAGCAAATTGCTCATGGCGGCACCCCTGCTAAATATCAGACAGGCGGCAGACAGAGCTCACTTTTCCTTTTTTTTCTTTTTTTTTTAGAAAAGCGGCATGTAGAGCAGAAACAAAAAAAATTGTGGGTGTGTGAGCATTTTCCCTCTAAACTCTGCAATAACTGCTGCCTTCTTGCAGGTCCTGCACTAATCTTCATAAGGTAATTGGGTAATTATCTGTGTGTGATCTTGGCATTAAGGCATGCTATATGTGCCTATATGTATGATCTGGCATTAGGGCATGTTATATGTGCCTATCTGTGTGAGCTGGGCGTGAGGGCAATTTGGTTAGGTTAGTTAGGGCCCTGCTAAAAAAAATCTACCTTGACCTGGTGGCAGGCTTTCAAATCTTTTAGAAAAACATCTTTTATTCTACAGAAATTATGGTGTGGATAAATGTAATTTTGAGGAACTGTATAAATACTGCCTTGATGTGAAGTTTAAAATGACCATATGTTTAACCACCTCCATTCAAGGAAGCCATGCACACCTAACCCTGATTGTGTAGTGCACTTCATGGTGCCTAGTTACAGTATACATAGGGGCGGCAAAAACCCTAGAGACGCCCCTGAATACAGGGAGACAGTGACGATCACTAAGGCTGTCCTTATCCATCTCCCTATACTTAATATAGTAAGACCGATCGGAACTGTGTGCAGCTCTTTCATAAAGATTGGTACAGTGTGTACCCAGCTTAAGCCTGTAGCTCAACTTTCACTTTCTCCAGATCTGCTGTACAATGCGTCCAGAAATTTCTTTAATTGGGAAAAACTGCATCAATAAGCAGATGCATAATAAAAATATGCAGATGGCCACATAATTACTGTAGACTAATGTGAATACTCAATTGCATGACAATATTGCTTGAGCATACTTTGTTTTGTATTTTGGCTCGGTTATACGTATGTTACTGAATCATTTTACTGCATATTTTTCTGAATACTTCTTTTGTTTATTATGCTGCTAATGAATCCCAAACCAATCATTTTTATTTCACTGGCAGAAACACCAGTTGTTGTCTTACTAGCTTTTTAGCAAAAAGAATGATTTGGATTCTGGGAATAAGAAAACATATAATTTTTATTTGAATAATTGAAAGAAACCCAAGAAAATAACTGTTTGTTGGCTGGAATAACGGCCGCGAAAAGTTAACGAACCTTTATATATATGCCCCATAGTACATCTCGGGACCCCCCGCGATGGCACGTGTGTATGAGGCTTAAATGTAAGTAACAAGTAAAAAAATATAATTTGGTTAGTTGCTACAAACTCAGAGCACCGCAGAACTTTTACCTTTTAGTACAAAGGTTTCAGCTGTTTTTAAACAGCTGATCGCGCGTATGAAGTAAACATAGTTGAAGTAAAAGATACACTATTTCAATGTTGCGAGTGCTTAGAGCTTTGCTTAAGCCAAAAGTTAAGCTGTGATCTTTAAAATAATCTGTAAGATTTGGTGGAAAAACATGTGACAGTCTTAGCAAATCAAAACGTTTTTTTAAATTTCACAAATATGTTTTAAAACCTCACTCTCACCCCTCCTCTCAATAGAAAAAAGGAGAGTTGCTGTTTTCTAGACAGGAAGTGATATCTATTTATGATAGGGGGACAGAAAATAAACCATTTGCATGCCAATTTCTCAGAGAATGCTGGGAGTGAGTTTGTTAATCATTGCTCTGTGAAGGCCTTGTTTATCCTTTAAGCCCACCTTAAGCTATAAAGATGTGTGGTGTCTTTTGCTCCCAAGTCTCATCTGATCAGCGTAATGAACCTTTATCCTGCAGTAATACAATCTATTAAGATTGAAACATGGCAGAATAGTCTGGGATCGTTGTAGGACCTCAGCTTCTCCAATAGTGATCCCTCTCTAACAGACTCCCTGGTGACAGCTGTGAGACAATGGGGAGGGTGAGTATTGAAAGACAGACTGATAACTTTAATTATAGAATGATCTAGTGGATCTTCTATTGGTTTATTAATGGTTTAAAAGTTTGAAGGGGAAGATAGATTCAAACTCTGCACAGCAGCTGTAATTCACTTTGGTGTTTGTACCGAACTGTAGCACTCTATACAATGTTATGATAAAAATATATAAAAAAAAAATCAAAACCTTGAATATAAATATCTTTCTGTATAAATTCATCAGAACAAATGGATATAGAAAGCAGAAAAATGTGATAGTGTAATGCAACAAATATAAGATGGATATTATCTTCCTTATTTAGATGTTAGGTTGCACTATATGTATATTTAAAGGAGAACTAAACCCAAAATACAAAGGCAGCTCCACAGACTCTATAACTGTCACTTTGTAAAACCATTTGTCATGTTTGTTCAAACTGGTGGCGGTGTACCTTGATACCTTTTTGCAACTGCTAGTCTTTAAGATGAAATCGCATTTACACGACAGTCAACATCTATTGCAGATACTAAAGAAATATGATGAGCCATTGGAAGGCACATTACTAATGTTACATACATAGTAATTAAGGTTGAATAAAGACAGACGTCCATCAAGTCCAACCTATTCACTTTTTTTTTTTTTTTTTTAACCCTACCTAACAGTTGGGGTTACGATGTACAAAGCCTGTATATAATAATATTGCAAGCAGAAGGAGTTGAAATTTGTGGAAAAGCATTATATGAAAAGCACAAGGAATACCCCACGGAATTTTTGATGGACTTATTATTGTTTATTTTAAACAACAATTATTTTCAATTTGGTAATACATATTACCAACAGATAGCAGGAACGGCCATGGGGTCCAATATTGGATCCTCATTTGCCAATCTCGCCATGGAACACTTCGAGACACAGCACATTTATCCGCAGTTTGGTAATGAATTGAAAATTTTCAAAAGATATATTTGTTTATTTTGTGGGAAGGCATGGTTGAGGAGTGCCACAGTTTTATGGATCACCTGAATTCTTTGGGTACCCCTTTTAAACTCACAATGACTTGCAATGTAAATACCATCGACTTCCTTGACCTAAGGTTTTATAAAGAAGGCAATATGTTTGGCACTACCCTTTATACTAAACCAACTGTCAGAAATTAATTTGTACATGCCAGTAGTAGTCATCCGACTTGCCAAAAAAATGGTGTTATGCACTCTCAATTTCTTAGGGTGCTACAAAATAACACAGATGAACAAAATATCATCATACAAATAGAAATGATGTGTGAGAAATTTAGGCAAAAAGGGTACCCAGAGAAAGTCATACGAGCACAGTGACAAAGGGAAAGAGCCTTAACACCACGACATCTCATACCAAGTCCGAAAATATTCCGGTCCCGATTGACTACACCCCATATAGTCAGTTATGGACAGTATTAAAACTCATTGGAAGGTGTTATCAGCTGATAAAATGGACTTCCATTTAAAGACATGGGTCCCATGTTTGCTTTTAGATGCGGGAAAAGCCTGCACAATATATTGGTTAGGACTGATATCAACAAATCTTTGAAAGCAGAGGGGAACTGGTTGTCCAAAACAGGATGCTACAGATGTACTGGTTGCCAGGCCTGTAGGTTTGTTTTAACTGGTAAAGACTATCCCCATCCGCACACGGGAATCCGAATTGAGATTAAGGGCTGATTAACTTGTCTTTCAACTTTTGTAGTGTATATTATAACTTGCCTGTGTGGACTCTATTATGTTGGAAAGACTACAACCACATTAACTCTATCAATGATATCCTTGATCTCATCAATATGACCATCATAGATCAGAAAAATATCATCAATAAACCTTTTATACAAAACCACTTTCTCCCCCAAATTAGGTAACAAGATCTCTTCCTCATAATATTTCAAATATATATTCGCCAGGGACGGGGCCACATTAGAACCCATAGCTGTCCCCCGGCTTTGAATAAAGAATGATTTTTCAAATCTGAAATAATTTTTGGTCAAAACCAATCCAAGTAATTCCATTAGGAATTCAATCGGGGGTCCTACGTGTTGTGACTCAGTTAGAATCCCTTCTCCTTGGGGTATCACCATGTAGAGGCTATTAACATCACAGGTCACCAACACCTTCTCGGACCAAGGACCCTCCAACGAATTCAAAATGTTACGCAGATGACCACTGTCTCTCAGGTATGAACCCATGGTTTTGGCCACTGGTTGTAAAAAGTGGTCTATATATTGTGCCAGTGGTTTCAACACAGAGCCCTCAGAGGTCACAATCGGCCGACCTGGAGGGCATACGAGGGATTTATGTATTTTTGGGAGTGTATAGATAATTGGACACCTAGGGGCATCAGTCACCAAAAATTTTTTTACAGATTCAGTGATGAGTCCAGCCTCATATGCCTGGGACACCACCATGTCCACTTGTCTTTTAATGTCCACTGTGGGATCTCTCTCACACAAATGATAAGTTTGGGTATCCTGTAGTTGGGCAAGGAGTTCACTCCTATAATATGAGCGATCGGTAGCAAGGGAAAAGAAATTACTGAGACTAGAGAGTAAATGGATCCTGAGATTACAAACCCTCACGCCTAGGGGCCTCAATGAAATGATTAACATGAATTGTTTTTTATAATGTTGTAGTCCCTGCATGATGTATTTTATGTGCATACCTTGGATATTTTTGTGCCTTTTGCCCATGTAGGGTAGTGGGTCTCCTTTAGTAAGACCCTATATTTGTCTGGTATATTGATGCATTCTTGAGATTTTAGTTTTTGTATGTTTTTTTATATATAATAGCTGTGGTGGTTTTAGGATGTTTGTTTGTTTTTATATGACACATATTTTTTCTATTTATTCACTGGTGCACTTTAGGTCTGTATGCTCCCTGAGGCTGATGGGATGTTCTAGGGTGGGGGATTGTCTCCGGTGGTTTCCGGCTTTTAACGTGCTTGTCTTCCTTGTTTATTTACTTGGATTCTGGTTGCCGTGGAGCATTGTAGCTATTCCCACCCGATCTTTTGTATTGGTCTGCAGTAATATGGGGGCATGCCTGATTGGCTTGTCTGTCCCCTTGTCCCTCCTCTTTTTGCGGATTGGTTCTTGGGGAGTGAGGGGCGGGTCTTTGTATTCCGGTGGCCATTTTGGATCCATGTGTTCTCAGAGTTCAGCCAGAGGGGAGCATGGGAGTTGCAGTGCACCTGTGATTGGTGAGTGATGTTGGTATACACTAATAAGGGGGTTTGGCACTAGGGTTTATAAGTTGGTGAGAGTGTATGGTATTATAGTCCTGACGACGGCCCTGCTGGGGCGGAAACGCGTTGACTCATGTCTTAAGTAATAAAGACTGTTTGCTGCTTTGAAAAAGACCCGTTGAGTGCTTTCATTTTCTATGGATGTGGATTTGGACTGTGGAAAGACACCCGGGCATATCTTTCAATTGTGCGGAGTGCTATCAGGTCGTATGTTTTCCAGAAGAAGCAGAACAAGCCGTGCGTCCGAGGGAAGCCAATCACTCAATAAAAAGGGCTGAACATTGAACACCTTCTGAACGTAAAGGGACTGGCCTTAGTCGAGAATCCCTGAAGTTGTCGTCCAGTATTGTCTGGGGAATGTGTCCCAGGTAAGGTCTGTTTCCTAACATTAAACCCCCACCCCCCCACCCAGGAGGAGCCACTGGACCCTCCAAAGTAGGTTTTTCTGGATTTTCCTTGTGGATTTGATCAATGAGTCCTTGGGAATGAATCTGGTGGTGAGAGACCCAGCAATCCAAACGATTACATACTGGAGGGAGTTTTGGAGCCAGCGTGTGTCCAGAATTCATTCAACTTCATACACCGGTTCTCCCTGAATTTCAAATGGAGGAGGAGGTTCAGACATAAGTGGCACAGATGCTGCAGAATCACATGTAGATGAAGAGCAAGATTAATAAACAGATGATTTGAAGGTTTACCAGGAGGGACATGAGACTGAAAAGGATAAATAAGTTCAGAGAGATTAGGGAAGAGTTGAGAGGTAGATTATGTGGTTAAGAAGCAGCAAATAGTAGGAAGAATGGGTTCAAGGTAAGGTTTCGGATATAGATCTGGAATTAGGATAACTATGGGAAAGGGCACTAGCTTTTATAATTTTAGAGGCTGGTCTATACATGATTCTAAAATAGAACCTAGAAAAGGATAAGCTCCAGCGTGACTTTCTGGATTTTAACCTCTTAGCATTCTTTATATACTCAAGGTTCTTATGGTCAGTAAAGGCAATGACTGGATGATGTGTCCCCTCCAACAAACGTCTCTACTCTTCATATGCCACCTTAATGGCCAATAATTCCATGTTACCAATGTTGTAATTATTTCCTGCGGGGGATAAATCTTTAGAAAGGAGGGCACATGGGTGCAGCTGTTTGTGAGTTTCTGAAAATTGAGATCTCAAGACAGCACCTATTCCTTCTTATACTATAACAAAGGGTAGGTTAATGTTAGGATAAGACAGGAGCTACACAGAAGGCTTTCTTGAGTTTGAGGAAGGATTCATGAGCTTCCTGAGACTAGGAAGGATGATTAGCACCTTTTTAGTCATATTAGTTAATGGGGCCACTAAGGTCGAGAAGTTCTTAAAGAACCTTCTATAAAAATTAGAAAACCTCAAAAAACTCTACAGAGCTTTGAGATTAGAGGGAGCCTCAAAGTACTGCAGAAACCATCTTGAAGTCCATGCTTAAACCTTGGCCTGAAATGACAAATCCTAGAAATGGAACCTGTTGAACTTCAAAGGAACGTTTCTCTAACTAAGCATAGGGGTTTTTAAGGTCCAGTTCCACATGAATATGGTGTTTTTATAAAGGAAAATAAATCACGGCCCCCTGCTTTCCGTTTCGGCGGGCAGGAGAGCCAGGCCAGAACAGCGCAGGAACGAGGAGGTACAGAGCGAAGTAAAGATTGACAGCGATTTTACAATTATGAACAGGTGGGGGTGGGAGGGTATGCCCAGCGTGGTTCCAAAAGTTTTTAAAAAGGGTGGACATGCCCTTTAAACAATTTTATAATAGTGTTTTTTGTTTTACAATTGACTAACCTGTTTTTCAATCTAGGACGTTACCTGGCAAAATAGAAAGTGAAATAAAGAAACAGGCTGGAGAGAATTTATCATTGCAGACATTTACACATAGACCCTAACGGACCATACCATTATTAATATAGCCGTGTTTTTTTTTGTCTTATCATACCTAATGCACCAAACCATTTCTGAAGCAAAGAATAGATAATTAGTGAGAAAATGTAAGTATAATTGAAGACTGCCAGATTCGGCCCACGTGCCTTGTGTTTGACATGTGGACTCTACCATTATTAGCATAGGATGGGAGCTTTTTTATTTCATCAAACCTAATGCCCCAAATGATTAATTATGCTAAGAATAGGTAATTAGTGAGAAAATGTATATATATAAATGTCAATGTAAGTTTGTTGGTATGTTCCAGAAAAACTTCCAAATGGCTGGGACAATTTTCACGAGACTTAGTATAATTATGTTTAAGGACCTGGAAAAAAGCATAGGCTACTTTACAACTTTAAAAATGCCTCTAACATTTTTTAAGTTAATTAACCTGTGTGCTGCCATCTGGTGGTGAATTGAGTGAATCATACACCTCATACACCTCCCAAATATCACAGATTGTTCGGGGAAGTACAATGCTTTGCTTCATTTTGTTCTGTTGTTGCTGTAATTGGAGGATAGAGCTTTCAATCATGAGGATCAGCAGAGCATGTGATGTCATGTGACCACACATTCGGTCACCTCCTCTCACTTGTGGTTCTCAAGATGGAGAGGTAACCTAACCAAACCAAGATAAGTCTCTTGTACTGGGGTTTGGGCAGAATTGTGTTTTCTGGGGGACATTGTGTGTCAATAATTCAATCTGATTGATTGCAGGACTTTTAAATGTAGGTGTTATTGTTGCCCAACATAGTCACTATCAAACGGATATTACAAAATGTCAACATTTTTGTTAAAAATAAATTAATGTGAGATGTTGCACCCCATTGTTTAAGGGTATTGTGATGCGATACTCGTTATTTGGTGTGCTACGCCTTAAAGAGGAAGTTGGTGTGGCACGCGTTACAGGGGAAGTTGGTGTGGTACTCATTAAAGGGTAAATTGGTGTGGTACACGTTACAGGGTAAATTGGTGTGGTACATGTTACAGGGTAAGTTGGTTTGGTACACTCAGGGCCGGATTTACCATTAGGCACAGTAGGCACGCGCCAAGGGGCGACTGAGGCAGCTGTCAATCTCCTCCCGCTAATCCAACCTCTTTATTGTCTTATTTTCTTCCCCAAAAAAGAGAAATGGGTGTGGTTTAGGGGGTGTGGTCTGTGTTTAGGGGTGGGGCTAAGGGCACCAGGCTCTTTGGGCCTACAGGCTCCTAAGATGTAAATACAGCCCTGGTTATGCATTTAAGGGGAAGTTGGTGTGATACGGGTTACAGGGTAAGTTGGTGTGGTATGCATTACAGGGTAAATTGGTTTGGAATGCGTTACAAGGTAAGTTGGTGTGGTAAGCGTTAAAGGGGAAGTTGGTGTGATACGGGTTACAGGGGAGGTTGATGTGGTACGAGTTAAAGGGGGAATTGGTGTCGTACGCATTACAGGGGAAGTTGGTGGGATACTGCTTACAGGGAAGGTTGGTATGGTACGCATTAAAGGGGAAGTTGGTGTGGTACGTGTTTAAAGTGGAAGACGGTGTGGTACCCATTAAAGGGGGTTTGATGTGCGTTACAGGAGAAATTGGTGTGATACAGGTTAAAGGGGAAGTTGGTGTGGTACGCTTTAAAATGTATCATATACCCTTTAACTAATTGCATGATATTAACTTCCCCTTTAACATTGGGGTACATCTTACATTAATTTATTTTTTAGGGTAAATACCCAAACATAATTTCCCCTAAAATATGTCCATTTTGCAATATCTCCTTCAGGGCTGTCTCTAGACTTTCTGGCACCTGAAAAAAAAATCCAAATGCTGCCCCTCCCCCTTGCCGTGCCACCGGAAGGGGTGTGGTTTTATAATTGAAAGTGGGTGATGCTTTGTCCGGAAGTGGGGTATGGCTTGTCCAGAAATGAGAGGGGCTTGGTAAATAATGCCCACAATGACTGGTAAATGATGCCCACAGTGACTGGAATTAGGTGCCCACAATGACTGGTAAATGATGACCAACATTGATTTGTGATCTGCAGAGCTGACAAACATTGATTTTGATCAAATGAATTGCCAGTCAAAACAGCCAGCCAGTCATTTTTTTTTCTGCCATCAAAACTGCTGCCTCCCTACAGGGTGCTGCTCTGTAATGTGCTTCACGTTGCCTCATTAGAGAGGCGGCCCTGATCTCCTTAATAGTGATTATGTTGCACAACAACAACCCCTACATTTAAAAGTACTGCAATCAGTTCACTGAGTGAACTAATCCTTTAACCACATCATAAACTTGAAAATATTGCAGGTAAAAATGTAAAATGTGAATAATGGTCTTTAAAATGGGTGTAACCTAGACAAAGTAGGCATGGTCTGCCCCATCTCTTCTCCCAGTGTGTCCGTCTTTTGCATTTTAAAATGTTTGGAGGTATTTTTACTGCGGGTCTGTTGAATTTTGGATGAAGGTTTCGGTCAGATTTTTAGAAAAAACGGGCAACGCCGGGTACTCTGCTAGTATAAGTATAATTGAAGATAATTTACAAAATAATCTTTCCTGTCATAATCATCATCAATGGACAATACCATATGTGATATATAGGAAAATAATTTCTTGTGGTACTCTTAAAACCCCTCCTTTTATACGTAAATGGTTGGGTCAATTGAGATGTGAAGAGTTCTATCATAAATTCTTTCCAGCATGTATTTTTTTAAATTTTCAATTCTATAAGCTAATTCCCCCTATTCACAAATGGTTTAGTCCATTGGTTGCCAAATAAATATTCTAAAAACATTTCATAATAGCAGTCTTTGTTTCACGTGACCCAAATGTCTAACTAATTTTTAATGTAGGAGGTTACCTGGCAAAAAAAAAGTGTAATATAAAAATAGGCTGGAGAAAATTCATATTTGCAGCCTTTTACACATAGAACCCAAATCGACTATACCATTATTAATATAGGGTTGGTTGCTTTTTTAGCTCATGTGTTTGCTAGAAGGCCTGTTTAATTTTGGGTGTGGGTCTAGCAACTAATTTCAGATGCGGGTAATGGTTTCGAGGTTTTACTGCAGGACTCTAATCTGACCTTTGTGCTGTGATCTGTTGCGGAATCAAGAGATCACCCCTCTGAAAAACAAAATTTTGATTGCAAGAAACCAATATATACACATAAATGATGGCCGAATTGACTATTGAACATTCAAAGACTAACCAGTTTTCCAACAATCTTTAGTGTTTGGTAGCTCCCATCAGCAACTTCTATGATCCGTCCAGCCAGAATACCACACCCATGGATTTATGGCCTAATTGGTCAGCCACTTGATTTCTAATAACCTTCGATGTGTACAAGGCATTAGAGTAAAGTGAAAAGGGGTTATGGGAATATTGTAATAATTTGCATATATAATAAGTGATATATATATATATATACCAAAAATAATTATTGTATTTAAAGGACTGGATAAAGTGTCCTGTTATAGTATTTTCACATAAGCCATTTCACTGAATTCTGAGCAAAGCTTCATGGGTAAAAAAGGCAATGACCCATCCTACACAACCCCAGATAAACCTACATGCACCCTTGACATGTGCAGCTTGGGTGTACTCCTCTCTGTGTCCATTCTGGTAGGACCCATCAAGGGTGCACTTATAAAACGTCTATAAAAAACACAAATATATTATTTTAAACCATGCTACAGTGCAAGTAATATGAAATATTTCAGGTTCTGTTTTTTTACTTGCCAGCGATAAAGAAATTATGGACATTTGCACGAGAGATAACCCCAAAATTGTCTGGAAAAGGTGCTAGTATAAAAAAAACTTTATTTGCAGCGAAAGATCAAAATCAGGTACGGTATTTAAGAACTACCTAGTTTTCATTTTGTTTTTCTTTTTAAACAGATTTGGAAATAAATTACAAACTGGCCTTAAAGGGTCTCTTTACTCTTTTTTCTGATTTTAAATCTGAGCTATAGATCCTAAGAAATCTTCATTTGAATTCACAGCATTTACAGGAAAAGACCTGTCACTCTAGGAATTATAATATGTGTTCCATTTCTGACCTTTTAGGCTGAGGCCCCAATACAACACACTGAATCACACACGCAATTGCATGTGAGATTTTTGTGCGCTGTTGCGCATCGTTCCACGTTTGCGCATGTGTTTTTGTAATTTAACATTATAAAAACGCATGCATTTGCGTAAAAAAAGGTGCACGCAAAACTCAAACAGATACGCAATTGCTTGCGTATCGGAAATTGATTTACATTTTAAGCAAAATTGTATGCGCAACTGCGTGCGCAAATGCTCAAAAAAGGTGTAAGTGTGGCCAAGCTCTTTCTAGGATCTTTGCCTGGCTGCCACCACACTTTCTGCAACAATTAAGAGGATCAGCAGAGAAAAGAAGGCAGGGGAAGGGAGGAGAGAAGTGTAAGCAGAGCAGTGTCCATGGTGAGGCTGTGCAGAACTTATAAGTAGGGATGGCCGGTTCGCGGATCCGAACCCGGATCCGCCGCGGATTTATCCCGTTCGCGAACGGTGGATTTTTCCGGATTTTACGCCTTCCGAACTTCTGATTCGCGGATTTTTCGTATTTCGAAAATTTTCGAAATTACGGGAAAACACGTATTTTCGAAAATTTTCAAAAATACAAGGATTTCTCTTAATTCCATACATACGTATTTTCGAAAATTTTCAAAATTACGAGGATTACTTGTATTTTCGAAAATACATATTTTCGAAAAATACATGAAAACTCGTAATTTCAAAAATTCCCGAAAATATGTGAAAACTCGTAATTTCGAAAATTTTAGAAAATACGAAAAATCTCGTTATTTCAAGGGTATTTTTAATTTTAACGGGTCCGCTCGCGGATTTTTGAATTTTCCAATTTTTTCGAAATTTCGTGGATCCTCGAGCGGACCGGATTTTGCGAAGTTCGGAAATCTCTACTTATAAGTGTCGCAGACACTACAATGGGCAGTGAGTAAGGGAGAGTGGGGGCAATTAGAAGCACTTAAGTTGTTTGAGTATAGTGACCCTCTGTAATTCCTAACGAAGAGTTAACGGTGTCACTAACCTCTGACAACAGCTGCATTATAGAGCAGTCACCTGTTAGACTTCCCCTTTGTTAGTTGCAAACAAGAGGTAAATCTGCACTTGCTCAGTGATGTAACACCATCCTATTCTCTTAGCTGTTGAAGCACTTTTGGCTGCTCTTACTAACCTTCCTAAACAGGGCTATGCAATGGGAAAAGAGAACTCACTGAGCAGAGAAAAGAGTGTGGGAGTATAATATATTGTCACAGGGAGGTTACAGAACTCAGGAAAAGTTAATCCAGAATTCTGAAGAATTAAAGAATAGTAAAATGTATGCATACATATTGCACCATTGTATATTGGTACAATAAACAGAATGTATACACATTATATATACACACATGGGTGCTGTATCCATGAGGCAGATTGGGCAACCTGTTCAGAGCATTGACACCTCTGTCAATATAACTCAATGGGGTTGCGCTCATGGACTTAGGAGCTGGCACCCATTGACCCAAGGTGACAGAGGCATTTCACTCTGTGCGCCAGACCCTTTAATTACCGAAACTGTATACACAAGAGCTGAATGTCTCTCTATCACCTATATTTAAATTACACAAGACAGCAGCTTGGCTCTAAGGACGGATCTTTTCCAAGTGACAGATGCAGCTTGTATGTGTACAGATCATATTGCACATCTGTTGTAAGAAAGTTTTTGTAATATTTTTAGTCTTTTTCTAGTTAATGTTCCATTATTTGACTCAGTCAATGAAAAGGAGAAAAAGGACATTGAAGAAAAGATTGTGAAAGGGCATCTCCACCCTCCATAGAAAGTTTTATCTATATTGCAGGGCATACCCTCCCACCCCCAGCCAGTATGTTAGGAGTTTAAAAATAGATTGCAAACTCTACTTACAGCTCCTTGTTACAGTGTCGTTCTGGTCCTGCTCCCCTGCCTGCCGGAACTACAAGCAGGGGCCCCGGACAGCAATAGAGAAGACGCTGGAATGAGGATCTGTAAGTTCAGTTTGGATTCTAGTTTTAAACTTCTAACATAGTGGTTGGGGATGGGAAGGTATGCCCTGCAATATAGATGAAGGTTTTTATGCAAGGTTAGAGATTACAAGAAAGGGATTGGGAAGAGGGAAAGGGCTCCTCTGCGCATGTAACCATCCCTCTCGGAGGCAAGACAGGAGGCAGAGATGTTTTGGACAGGAAGACGGTCAGGGGCGGCTCCAGCTCCAGAATTTTCCAGGGGCACAACATAAACACAAAGGCTTACAAATGGGGCACATTAAAAAAACACCAATAATCTATGTCAGTATAATGTAAGGTGTATGAAACAGCTATTACACACCTTACAGTTAAATTGTGTGTGTTTTTAACTAAGAATTTTAAGTTTATAGAATTAAACTACAAGAATAGTTGAAAAGCATTGCCTGTCTTTCTATCTCTGTTTGTCTTTCTATCTATCTGTCTGTCCAGTCTATCTATCTGTCAGATAGATATGCAGATAATAAGATATATATGGAGATAGGCAGATAATAAGATAGATAGATATGGAGATAGATAGATACTGTAGATATGGAATAGATAGACAGACACACACAGTCAGACAGATAGATATGGAGATAGATAGATATGGTTTGTAGATAGATAGATAATCAATAAATAGATATGGAGATAGATAGATAGATGATAGATAGATAGATATGGAGATGGTATATAGACAGATAGATATAGAGATAGACAGATATGGAGATAGACAGACCGATAGGTAGATAGATAATTGATAGATAAATATGGGGATAGATAAATAGATGATAGATAGACATATAAATTGCTGGATAGATAATATGATAGATAGCTAAAGTAAATAGATATGGAGATAAATAGATGATAGATAGACAGATAGATAGATATCTATCAGATATCTATCTATCATCTGTCTATCTGTATATCATCTGTTCTGTCTATCGTCCATCCATCCATTCTCTGTCCCACACAGAGTGAACTGTACTAATTTCTGTCCCACACAGTGAACTGTTACCTCTGCAGCCAGTGCCCCCAGTGACTGGAATAATTAAGTTTGCCAACAGTAACAGGTATAATCAAGTTTGCCCACAGTGACTAGTATAATTAAGTTTGGACACTGGTATAATCAAGTTTGCCCACAGTGACTGGTATAATCAAGTTTGCCCACAGTGACTGGTATAATTAATTTTGGCCACTGGTATAATCAAGTTTGCCCACAGTAACAGGTATAATCAAGTTTGCCCACAGTAACAGGTATAATCAAGTTTGCCCACTGGTATAATCAAGTTTGCCCACAGTAACAGGTATAATCAAGTTTGCCCACAGTGACTGGTATAATTAAGTTTGCCCATTGGTATAATTAAGTTTGCCCACAGTGACTGGTATAATTAAGGTTGCCCCCAGTGACTGGTATAATTAAGTTTTCCCACAGTAACAGGTATAATCAAGTTTGCCCACAGTGACTGGTATAATTAAGTTTGCCAACATTGACTGGTATAATCAAGTTTGCCCACAATGACTGGTATAATTAAGTTTGCCCACATTGACTGGTATAATTAAGTTTGCCCACAATGACTGGTATAATTAAGTTTGCCCACAGTGACTGGTATAATTAAGTTTGCCCCCAGTGACTGGTATAATTAAGTTTGCCTACAGTAACAGGTATAATCAAGTTTGCCCACAGTGACTGGTACAATCAAGTTTGCCCACAGTGACTGGTATATTTAAGTTTGCCCACAGTGAATGGTACAATCAAGTTTGCCCATGACTGGTACATACCTGAAGTCCAGCTATTTTTCCCTTTTAAGTACTTCTCTTTCGGGTCGCACCATTTATCAAGCCCACTGGTATAATCAAGTTTGCCCACAATGACTGGTATAATTAAGTTTTCCCACAGTGACTGGTATAATTAAGTTTGCCCACAGTGACTGGTATAATTAAGTTTGCCCATAGTGACTGGTATAATTAAGTTTGCCCACAGTGACTGGTATAATTAAGTTTGCCTACAGTAGCAGGTATAATCAAGTTTGCCCACAGTGA
This sequence comes from Hymenochirus boettgeri, assembly GCA_019447015.1. NCBI lineage: Eukaryota > Metazoa > Chordata > Amphibia > Anura > Pipidae > Hymenochirus > Hymenochirus boettgeri. The sequence continues at coordinate 141,679,542 of CM033475.1, read as the reverse complement.
CTGGTATAATTAAGTTTGCCCACAATGACTGGTATAATTAAGTTTGCCCACAGTGACTGGTATAATCAAGTTTGCCCACAGTGACTGGTATAATCAAGTTTGCCCACAGTGACTGGTATATTTAAGTTTGCCCACAGTGAATGGTACAATCAAGTTTGCCCATGACTGGTACATACCTGAAGTCCAGCTATTTTTCCCTTTTAAGTACTTCTCTTTCGGGTCGCACCGTTTATCAAGTCAAAATCCATTTCTCTTGTATGTGTGTGCTGCAGCGTCTCTCTTGCACAAGGAGACAGGAAACCTTGCGCCAGTGCGCATGATGCAGTGCACACAGACTAAAGAACTGTATTTTTACTTAATAAATGGTGTGACCTGAAAGAGAAGTACTTAAAAGGGAAAAATAACTTGCGCCGCCATTGTGCCTAGGAAATCCGTCCCTGCTTACGCGTTGCATCCAACATAATAGGAAAAGAAAAATGGGACAGAATTCCAGGGGGGGGCAATGTGCCCCTTTGTGCAGATGCCCATGGGTATAAGCGTTTGTGGGGTTGGGGGCTATTGCATGGGAAAAAAGCATTTTAATATCTGGGGTGGACTTGCCCTTTATCTATTAGACACCCCCTCTCAATACATATTAGCAGCTTTTTCTTTCTTTAAAGTTAACTCTGTGCTGCCTTGGCTGACAGTCTTGTTAAATGTGCATGGCATGGGGGTAGCTACATTACATTTCCCATACTGTCAGCCAAGGCAGCACAGAGTAAACTTTAAAGAGAGCAGCAGTGTCTCCCACATATAAGGGCACTGACCTCTCCTGCATAATCGCTCCGCTCTCCGTTTCTTTAGCCAGGCGTGCAGAGAATTTACTCTCAGTAACTTCAGACACAGGAGCAGCAGAGGTTGCTTCTGCTCTGTGCCCCAGGATTCTTCCACAGTTCCTCACAGACTCTACCGGCTAGCCGCGCAGTGTCACTGACAGATCTTTGTAAAGTTTTTTTTTTTCTTGAAGAGGAGCTTCCTGGTTTTAAAAACTTTATGGAGACTTGCACTGCCCGGAATGTATATGCAGGGACAATACGGGAAAACAATGGAATGCCGGTATGGTTTGGAACTTGGAAGGGGGGCACTGCATCTGACAATTGGGGCACATGCCCCATTGTGCCCCATTGAAGCGCCGCCACTGAAGATGGTCACTACACCTCAGTTTCCTGGACTTTAGACATGGACTATAGGGGAACCATAAGGAGCAGGAATATAAGGTAAGGATTTTTTTTAAACTGTACTGTGGGGCCAGTAGTGGGTTAAATTTTAGTTTTGGTGGTGGACATTTCCTTTAAGTATACCTGATGATCTTTCCATGGTAAGACATAATTATTATGTGAAACAGATGAACCAATCTTACCTACTATCAGGGAAATTTAATTAAAAATCTTATTGTTAAAAATGGTACTAATTTTTCCCCAACCAATCAGATGTTAGCTTTCAAATGTTAAATAAGATTTGATTGGTTGGTGAAAAATTAGCACCATTTTTAATGATAAGAACTTTTATTGAATCTCCCAGTAAATATATTGTTATACATTGTGCATATTGTGGGACTCTATTAACCCATATCACTGCCTTTCATACAGGAGACACAAGGCACACAACATGAAATGTGCATTATACCAAATAATTTATTTTTTATTTATTTGAATGTATTAACATTTTTAGAATGCACTAGTCTGTGAACGCTTTGAAGTGATACCAATATCTGTTGTGAATCTGAAAAACGTTTTCAGACTATTGTTTTAAAGAGGTTTGTAGTGTGTGGCCTAGGTTTTCGTTAGTGTAAGTACGTTTCTGATGATTTTTTTTTTAGTAAACAAACATAGTGGTTGGGGATAGGCCAGTCCCCCTTACACTACAGAAGAATTATCAAGGTTATTCAATAAAAGTTCTTATTGTTTAAAATGGTGCTAATTTTGCCCCAACCAATCAGATGTTATCTTTCAAATGCTAAATAAGATCTGATTGGCTGGGGCAAATTTAGCACCATTTTAAACGATAAGAACTTTTATTAAATCTCCCTGTTTGTTTTGTAGATGGAGATACCCTTTCAAGAATAAATGATTTCAAATTATTATCACATATGCTGCAACATAGTCAATATTGTGCATAAAAATACCCTCCAGCAAAGGTACATTTATAGAAATGACATGGAGCAGAGCTGCAGGGGGAGGGTAATGAAGTGAACCTGACTTTAACACCGCTATGTGCAATGTTCATTTTTCACCTTATTAAAGGGAATGTTGGAGCGTATTAACCATTTACTAGGGTAATACAGTATTAACCATGCATTGTTGTGGCATCCATTGCTGCCCTGAATGAATGCAGTTTATATATTACTTTGTTTGATAATGGATGATGGGAAGTGTAGTTTAACTGGGACCATTTTAAAATAGTGGCTAGGCCACATCAAAGCGATTGTGTGTTAAAAAGCACACACTATTTTGACCCAATTGTTGTGGTCACTGTACTGCGCTGTAATCCGGAGCATATGCGATCCACATTTTTTGTGCAACCGCATGCACAATTACAGAGCACACAAACAGCATTGCACACTAGAAACGGGCGCACTTCCGGGAGCGTGCATTGCAGTGTGGCCTCGGCCTAAGTTATCTAGCAAACAGCATATTTTAGGGAAGCAATGATTATGTAACAACACATGAGCAAAATGATCTTAGTTGATATTGAACTACTAATACCAGCATCCTTTACAAGAAAAGGTTATTTAAAGTGCATTTTTCAGTAATGAAAAGCTCATATTTGTTGTCAAATGGCTGAACTACAGGTCCCACCATCCTTTATCACCTGATTAAAGGCATAATGATTTATTTTGCTATGAAGACCCTCCAACATTCCATTTTAAATAGGTACACTATATTTAGCTGTGCTAAAATCAGATTAACTTCATTATCCTCACTCTGCAGGTCTGCACCATGTTGTTTCTAGATGTGTAACTATTAGGCTAGATTCAGACAAAAGGCTGTGCGGTATTGTCAACATCGGTCTCAGAATCATTTGTACAAATTCTATGGAATGTGGCTCCATCAGCATATAACTGCAAGGTTTCATAATCTCTGCTTCCAGAAACAAAATGTAGACGAGCCACAAGCAGCAAGTGTGAACTGCAGCAATTTTAATGTGTACAAAGCAACATGTTTCGGAGCCAACTGTTCCTTTATCAGGCTTGATAAAGGAGCAGTTGGCTCCGAAACATGTTGCTTTGTACACATTAAAATTGCTGCAGTTCACACTTGCTGCTTGTGGCTCGTCTACATTTTGTTTCTGGAAGCTGTATTCTGCCACTTAAGACAGAGTGGAGTAGACTTGAAGCCGAAAAGGACAATTACCCTGTGAGTATCTACACCAGTTCGATTTGAAATTGTTCATAATCTCTGCACCTATTTTACCCATATACCTAGATCCCTGCCTGCCAAATTCTTCTGCCTCCAAAACATCCAGTCCACGCTATACATTCTACACCCCCTGTAATTAAACTAATCACATGTTTATTTCATTCTCAGAGAAATGGGCATGCAAATGTTTTCCTTTCAGTCCCTCTATCATATATAGATATTACTTCCTGTCCAGCAAACAGCAGCTCTTCTTTTTTTCTATTGAGAGGGGAGGGGTTAGGTGAGAGTGAGGCTGTCTCACACATTTAGAAGAATGTTTGGATTTGCTAATACTGTCACATAATTGGGTGAAATACAGGAACTCCCCTCACTTTCTTTCAGTGTAACACATGCAGAGGCTTTAGCATTGACAGAGGTATGGCTAAACCATCCATTTTGACTATACCCTATTAAAATAGGGGTACTAGCAATGTAAGTACATTTATAAACGTTATAAATGTTGCCATGTACCTAATATAAGGGAGTACTATACTTTATATGCATATATTTATGGTCATTTAGATGGTAATAGGGATAAAACCTGTCCTATATGGAATATTAAAGGAACTGTAAACCTAAAAAAGAAGTGTTTGCCAATTCTTACTTGGCTCTCCACTTGCTCCTTCTAAACTGACAGCCGTGTTGCCCGTCTCCCGACCATGCGATACAAAAGATAGGCGCGCAATCAGGAGAGCAGGACAGCACGGCTGTCAGTTCAGAAGGACATGCGAGTGGAGCGCCAAGTAAGGTAAGTGCCGCTGTGTCCCCTGAGGAAACTATTATTCACAGGGAGATGAGAATAAGCGTTCTCACCTCCTTGTGAATAATAGAAACGATTGGCAAACACTTATTTTTTTAAGTTTACAGTTTCTTTAAATATCCCTACCTCATTGGTAGTTCCTAAAAACTCAAATTATAAATATATAATATATTAATATTCCCCTTTTAAAGCTACAGTCTGTGCAGCTTCCGTTCAGGTGCATTTAATTAATCAATTAAAACTAATCACTTGCATTGAATCTAATGCAGTTTGCAACATACATTACAAAAGTTGCAAATGTGGGTAAAGGATTAAAAATGTTTCACAGCCCGAGGAACAAAGCACCATTGGAGTCTATAGCTGAAAAATGGAGGCCCCAAATGTTAAACTTCAAAAACTTCAGATGGATATAATTTGCAGCATTTTTATCCTTCAAGCCTAAAAGTTATTTTCCACCGTAGTTCCCCTTTAAGGGCTGTATTGTAAAATTGTACCCAATCAGTTTGACATAGGTTGATGGACCAGTCTGTAAAGCGCAGCTGGGCTTTCAAGAGGACTGGCAGTGTCTATTTTTTAAAGCAAAAAAGGTGTGATAGGAAAAGAGAAACTCCTAGGGGCATATTTATAAAAGAGCGAAAAGTAGCGAAATGTTTTCACATTCGCTTTTCGCATGGGTTTTCGCCAAAAAGACAGTTAACGCTATTTATAAAGGTAGCGTTAACGAATGGCGAAACCGTTTCCGCGAGCTGTCGCTAAACCCTTTTCGCCTTACTTCGCAATGGTAATTTTAGCGAAAAGGGAGCGAAAAGGCATAATGCGATTTATAAAAGAGCAAAAGGTGGTTTTTGCGTTAAAAAGAGCGAAAGATTAGTGCGACCCTGAAGGTGGTGAAAAGTCATTGTTTGAGCGAAAAGGCATTCTAATGGGTAATATGCCTTGAAAAAGCGAACGCGCATTAGAAGGGCGATCGCGCATTAGAATGTAATATGCCTTGGAAAAGCGACATTAGAAAGGCGATCGCGCATTAGAATGTAATATGCCTTGGAAAAGCGAACACGCATTAGAAAGGCGAACGCACATTAGAAAGGCCAACGCACATTAGAAAGACGAACGCACATTAGAAAGGCGACCGCGCATTATAATGGAATATGCCTTGGAAAAGCGAACGCGCATTAGAAAGGCGAATGTGCAGTGCAAAAGAAAATTGTATTCCAATTGAGAAATTCTAAGAAGATTGACTAAATAAGACATGGCTGACTTCTTGGTAAATGTGAGGTGGCCATTTTGAACTTGACATAATTTTCTAGTGGGCTTTTCTGGTTTCGAATAGTTTTCACAATGCAGTCTTCTTAGATGCGTTAAGTTTTCGCTGCGATACTTTTCGAAACTCGTGCCCGTTCGCCTTTTTCAGCCGCAAAGTGTGTTTTTTTCGCTTTTTTATAAATAAGGCGAAACGAAGCCCAAAATGGCGCTATTTTCGCTGCGATGTGCTGCGCTAATTATTAGGCGAAAAAGACAATCCTTTATAAATATGCCCCCTAGTCACCAGAAACCCACTGAACTCCACAGATAGTCTGTAAAGGCACTCTTAGGGCATATAACTAGGAAATAAATATCCCTACAAATTCCTGGGGGTCTGGAAGTAAGAAAGGGTATACGGATTGAGTCATGCAATCAACTATAATTGTTCTAAAAACATATATCTTTATTATAAGTAACAAACATAAAACATTAACCAATTATAACAACTTCTATTAAAATACAATAAATATATTCGATAACTTCCTGCATCCTAGGCGTCCCTAGGTGCTGGAAAAGATATTCTATAACTAGTGCCCGGGTAAGCAAACGGCAAGCAAGCAAAGGCTAGTTAGTAGCATATGGATGGTGATCAAAGAGAGGTCAGTGTAAAACAGATAATGTAGTAATGATTAGGCAGATAGCAAAACTATTGTGAGTGAAAATTGCATAGAAGGACGGGCCCTCCGCGCAACCTCCGTTCATCCACGGGGTCGGGATAGTTATATAGAACTTGTAAATCTTTGGAACAGGGTTGTCTGATGTTATTTGATGTGATTTGAAATGGGATGTTGGTACCTTCTGCATCTGTTGTAATACATTTTTATTAATAAAAACACAGTATGTTAGAATGCTAAGGCTTTGTTACCAGGAGTACTATTTAGTTGGGAAATATTTCTTCCAGCATATTCGTTGTATTCAGTTATATCAACATTAAAGTTTAGTTCTTGAAGATGTTTCGCTAGTCATCCGACTGGCTTTCTCAATTCAGAATGACATGTAAAAGAATCTGTTGGCAATTATGTACCCTGAAGAAAGTGGAAAAACAGGTGCTTAATACCTTTTAGGGCATAGCACCCAGCCACTGTTTCAGATACGTGGATGACACCTGGGTAAAAATCCGCCAGAAGGAAGTACAAGCTTTCACAGAACACATCAATACTGTAGACCGACCAGAACATTAAATTTACAAGGGAAGAGGTACAAAACAACAAACTGGCTTTCTTGGGCTGCTTGGTAGAAGTCAAGGAGAATGGTAAACTGGATGTAGAGGTTTACAGAAAACCAACACACACAGATCAGTATTTGATGTTTAACTCCCACCACCCTTTAGATCAAAAGCTGGGTGTCATCAGAACCCTGCAACACAGAGCCGAGAACATCCCCACTAGCACAGAGGCGAAGGCTAAAGAAATAAAACATCTCAGAGGAGCCCTTAAAACTTGTAGATATCCAGACTGGACATTTGTCAAAAGAAGTAGAAGGAAAGAAAAGTACACGAATACCAACAGTGAAGAGCAAAAGCAAGACAGGAGAAAGAACATGGTCATCCCATATGTAGCAGGGGTCTCTGAGAAATTAAGAAGAATTTTCAAAAAACACAGTATCCCTTTCTGCTTTAAAGCAAACAACACACTGAGGCAGCAATTGGTTCACCCGAAAGAGCCAATACCAAAACACAAGAAAAATTACATCATATACGCAGTGTAGTGAAGAGTGCTCTGATTTGTATGTGGGGAAGACCAAACAGCAGGGTTCAACACCAACTGTCTGCCATGTACAATGCTGTTTTGACACCTTACCCTGGGCAGTTCCTATAACACCACTTAGCCCCAATGTAATTACGCCTTGCATTCAGAAGGTTTCTAACACCTGGCTGTGATATGTTAATTGGAACTTTCCAGGGTACATAATTGCCAACAGATTCTTGTACAAGTCATTCTGAATTAAGAAAGCCAGTCGGATGACTAGCGAAAAGTCTTACAGAACTAAACTTTAAGTCCAGTTGATCTAACTGAATACAATGGATATACCATGACCTTGTAACTGAGAACCTTCACAAGCGTTTCTTCCAGCACATTTGGTAATGGTGGTTTCACTGAACAGCTTCATGATACCTTAACTCAGAGTCAAAAGTACATAAGTTCTATGACTCAACTTGGTTTTAAGTTATGTAGTTAAAAGTTATGGATAAAAATACACAGAAGAGTGTTCAGCAACAGTAAGTACAACATTTTATGCTTTCTTATTTTTTCATAAAGCCAGCACAAAATGGACTGTTTGAGTATTTTCTTTAAGGAGTTCTACAGGGTAAAACACATGTTCTACTAGAATAAGTTATACGATTTTGGATTTACAGTAGGCAAAGATGGAAACACTATTTTTACATCTCCTCAAAAAAACGTGTGGGAACTGTGGTGTCCACCCAAGTGTCCTATTATAATAGACCTTGCTCCTACCTATAAAATAAGCCCGGATCATGTCTGTAGCTGTTGTTTATTTAAGTATTTTTTGCATCTGTTTATATTACCTGTCCAGTTTAAAGACAATAACTGTCAGCACAGGTTAAACAATTGTATAGCTAAATAGTACTTTGCCTGCACCTTTACAGGGGATAACAACTGACTCAGTGAAACTAGACACACAAACTTTGCATGAAGCCTTCTTAATTAGAAAGGTTGTCGAGACATAAATACTTGGCACATGAAACTTATACTCTGTTATTGAACATTGTGAGATCATTGTAATTTGGCCTGGGGAATTTTATTACAAAAAGCCCATGCAATAGCTTTACAATAAAAACAAATATCGCCTTCTTCTATAAAACTCTACAGACACATATAAACATTATTTAAACAGCACAAGGATATAGACAATAGCCCCAGGTAAACCAACCAATATTAACCACAAAGATGGCTTAAAAGGGCAACTCCTCCCTCATAAGAACATATTTTAGAAAGAATGGCCTATTTAAAATATCTTGATATATCATAGTTTGTCCTATGAATTCATTACTGTGTGTCTGCTATGCGTCTGGATGCCTCATGGAAACTGAGCAATTTAGAAACCTGTACTGAGCCTGTACATGCTCAGAAGAGACAGATAGGGGATTAACATTCAGTCATTGGCTGTGATGTCAACTGTCATCTCCATAACTGAAGAACCAGGAAGCAGAAACAGGGGCAACAGGACATTGTGCAGGATTTCAGGTTAGACATATATTTCAGATTTCAAACTATTACATTTTGGGGGGTGATTTACCAGTATGCAAGTTTTCTTTTTGAGGCTGGACTTGCCCTTTAATATTGACTATTTTTACTTTACTTTTTTCTCAATAATCAGACATCTTCCTTATCCACCAGATATCTAAACCTTCAGTGGAGTTAAAATAAAGTAGAACAAAATTCACAGTGAATTTTACACCTTTCACTGTTTGCCTAAGGCTGAACAATGACCACTAGGTGACACAGACTTGTTCTGTTTCATAAAAATCACAGTAGTCCACGCCCATTGCTCACAAATATGTAATGTACAAACTTGTAAGGATCCCAACTCAATTAAAAGGTAGGTAATACTCAATTTATTTATTTAGGATATAAGTCAAAAAATTAGTTTTATCATGAACCTTTCAGTTGACAACATACCGGTACAAACTGGAATTCTAGTGCACACACTGTCAGCTCATTCAGCCAAAAAGACAAGTATCAATAGGTTAGGACCCAGCTATATTAAGCAACCTTGAAGCTGGGCTTAAAATAATTTGGCCAACTTGTTGAATTAATTGCTTTTATTTATCCAGGGTTTATGGCAGAATCTTTGTAGCAGCACCTTTATGGAGATATAGCAATATGCAATTAGAAATGTTTGTAAACTAGAATGCTAGTGCTGATATTTGGTTTCTAGTTGCACTTGACTATGGATGAACAACAGCCCTATTTTATATATATTGTGTCTTTCAGTTGACAAGTCACATGACTGTATAAGAACAAAGATTTGTGGTAACCCGAGTATTTTATTATCAATAATTTTCTGTTTTCAATTGGCAAAAATGGATATTTTGATTGGCGGAAAAATTTGGTTAACTTTATATGACCTCGTTATAATTGTGTTCGATGTAAAACCTATACATGATTAAAAATAAATATTTTAATTGATACCGGTATTTAAAATACAGAATGTTATCTTTATTGGCACTTTGATCCAATGGTAACTTTTACAATCAATTTAGATAAAACCATAATTACAGGATTAAACAGGAGAAACACAATTTCATACAGATTAAAGCCAAGTGTGAAATTAATTAGCTTGGTAAATTCAGACCCCCAAATGTGTAATACAGGGGCGTAACTGCAGTCCCGCCCCACGAAAGATTAGAGGCCGGGCCCCTGACCCAGACCTCTCCCCAATGAGCGGTTTTAGCAGCTGATCTTGCATATGAATGAACATACTCATGATCAGCTGTTCAAAAGACCGGACCTGAACTTCCGGCTTTTTTTTTTTTTTTAAAACAGGTAACAGGGGCTTGTGGCAGGCCCTCCTACCGTCGCAGGGGTGGTAGTTACGCCACTGCTGCATCTCTGAGAGATGCAAGTGTAACCTGAAATGCTGCCCAATGATCCCTTACCTCTCTTTCTGCTTCCAGGTTCTTCCAAATAGCAGGTGTCAATCATGGATGTAACAGATGACATCACAGCAAATGAATGAATGGCATTTCCATAGCTGTCTCCTCTGAGCATAAAGAGAGCTTAAGGCTGGGTACACACCATCAGATATTTTCGGCCAACGGATCAACGGATAGTGACGTGTATCGGTCGGTCAGAAATGTCTGATGTGGTGTGTGTGTGGTGGCCATGGCCGAGCTTGGTTGCCCTTTGTCCGGATTGGACAAACTGGCCTGTTGGTAAATCACGGCCGATCGTGCGGCCCCATAGGGAATCGCCCAATCGGTTGCAGCCACTATTGCTGCAACCGTCAGAAAGTTGTCCTGGCAGAACGCTCATTAGTAACAAGCGATCAGTCGGGACAAAAATTTGGGCTGGTGTGTACCCAGACTAAAGATGAGCTGGAATCTTTTTAGGAAGAGAAAAGAGCATCATTTTGCTGCATAACAAATTAACCCTACATCTGTCAGCTTTCTAGTGTTGGAGTGATATGAATACTTCTTAGTTTGATGGGAGACCATTCAGAGACAAAAACAAAGCACACAATACAACCATATTTTACAGGTTTTGGAACTATTTTGTACTTGATGTTAAAAAAAAGAAAGGATAAACATTTAAAAAACACAACCAGAACACATATTTTCTTATAGCCCAGAAACTGCTGAAAACAACTTGTCATTTTCTAATTAGTTCCAACAGAGATCAGCAAACTCTTTCACTACATAACCAACCTGGTCAACACTGTCTTTTTTTGGCTTTTCACTACATGGATAGATACATATGCTCTTCACCTCAAAGCCCCTCTCTTACCTCGCATTCAGCAGCAAGGCAAAAGAAGTAACTAGACTGCACGTTCTTGTAAAAAAAATTCTTTGCATTGCTGGGTCTCTTTCTAGCAAGCAATTTAACTATTAGTAACTATTAAAAGACACTGACAGTGCCCATAAACATGTGATTACGTACATATATGTACCGGCAGATCCCATTGGTATCTGTCTGTACAGATGAGGTCTACTGACCAATGAAAATTTTCCTTTTGGAATGACCAACAGCGATGTTGATGGCATTTTTGTCAGTCGTTTTCAGCCCCCACACCTTGCTGATACTCGGCAAATCCTGTGAGATTTTATGGGATTTGTCTGGTAGCGGCAAGGTTTATGGGCACCTTTTAAAAAAAAAAGTTGTGCAGAAATTGGCATTGGGCTGTGCCTGCAATGGTGCACTACATTCTAAAGCACAGCAATGGAGGCAAACATCCTCAGAAACCGACAATCTTTCATAGACATCAGGACACCAAGGTGCTAAATGTGTTGCTATGTACAGAACAGAGTAAGAAATTAAAAGAGATACAGTCTGAAATAAATTATTCCCCCGTATACATTAATGTATCTGTATCATTCTTCAGGTCAGATACTGTACATATTTTGCTAACTTTAGGTTTGCCGTCATGTATATCTGACTTAAAGCCAAACACCTGAATCATATTATATCACATTTTCTAGTAAAAGTGATTAATTACTGTGCTGGTAGATATTTAAATTTTGTTTTTTATTGAAACAATTACTTATTTTTCATATTTTCAATAAACTTCTTCTCTGAAAACTTAGCAGTTTGAGCTCTCTGTTTTTCTTCCTCTAACTTCTTGCAAAGCACATGTGGTCCATTTCCTTCAAAAGATGAGGGATTTTTATAGGAGCCTCCTATTTTATCCCAAAGAGTAAAATATTGCCCATAATTGTAGTCAAAAAACATGTGATGGTCAGTGTGATGTGCAGAACCATTAATGATTTTTGCAAGAAATTTCGGAACCCGATAATCTCCATCGTGAATTGACACTGTCCAAATATTGACAAAAATATACAGTCCCAGGTAGGTCATTTTGTGTAGAGGAAAAATAAATGGATATATATGGTAGGGAAGGCTCTGCATAAATCCATCTATTGGATGAAAAGCATGACTAGCAAAAGGTGTTGTAATTTTCCAAAGATGATGGGGCTTGTGAAACCTCTGTACAAAAAAATAAAGAAATAAAAATCTTCAGTAAAAACATATTTAAGAAATACATTAACTGAAATTTTTAAAATAAAATGTAAAATCATTCAAAACTATTCGTATTTATAATTAAAAAGAGGCAATAATAAATAGTTACAGTGGGTGTATTGTTTCTTCTAGCCTGCAGATGTGACAATATAAAAAGTTTCATACATACTAGGACTTCAGTACTGAATAATGTGTTAGAAGCATCTTTTAATCAAACTGAAACAATCTGAAGGGATAGAAGTTTTTTGCATACCAGATAATTAATTTGGTTTGAAAGAGACTAATTACTGTTCTTTTTTTTTTTCTTCTTTCTATTTTTGGTCAGTATTTCTTACTGACCAAAGCTAGAGACGTAAAGCAGGGAAGTTCAATAAAAAATCTTATTGTTAAAAATGGTGCTAATTTTGCCCCAACCAATCAGATGTTAGCTTTCAAATGTGCTTGTCATCTAACCTGACTACACAGGAAAGAAGAGCCATAACATCCCTCAAGAAAGATTCCAGTATCACCATTCTACCGGCAGATAAAGGAAGATGCACAGTGGTACTCAACACCTCAGACTACCATGATAAGGTGACCATGCTCCTGGCCAATAACAACACATATGAGGCTTTAACAAGGGATCCCACCAGCCGTTACAAGAAAAGAGTCATAGACTTACTACAACAGCTTCAAAAGGATAAAGCCATTGACCGAGCAATGTATCATAGCCTCTACCCTGGTGAGGCACATCCATGCATATATGGACTCCCAAAGATACATAAGGAAGGGGCCCCACTAAGACCTATAGTCAGCAGCATCAACTCTGTAACATACAAGGTGGCAAAATATCTAGCTAACATCTTAGGACCTTTGGTGGGAAGTTCTAAGCATCACATCCAGAACTCTCAGGAGTTCACCAACAAGATTGAAGATATAGTACTCGGTGTAGAAGAAACTATGGTGTCCTATGATGTAACATCTCTCTTCACTTGTATACCCACCAAGGAGGCTGTTGACAAAGACAAACGGCTGGGCCAAGACAGCACTCTTACCAGCAGAACTGATCTCAACCCAGAACAGGTGTGTTCCTTGTTGGACTTGTGCCTGAATACCACCTATTTCAAATACAGGGATAAGTTCTATAAGCAAAAACATGGATGTGCTATGGGATCTCCAGTTTCACCCAACCTTTACATGGAGGAGGTAGAAACACAGGCGCTTAATACCTTTAAGGGCATAGCACCCAGCCACTGGTTCAGATATGTTGATGACACCTGGGTTAAAATCCACCAGAAGGAAGTACAAGCTTTCACAGAACACATTAATGCGGTAGACCAAAACATTAAATTCACAAGGGAAGAGGTACAAAACAACAAACTTGCTTTCTTGGACTGCTTGGTAGAAGTTTAAGGAAAATGGTTAAACTGGAAGTAGAGGTTTACAGAAAACCAACACACACAGATCAGTATTTGATGTTTGACTCCCACCACCCTTTAGATCACAAGTGGGTGTCATAGAACCCTGCAACACAGAGCCGAGAACATCCCCACTAGCACAGAGGCGAAGGCTAAAGAAATGAAACATCTCAGAGGAGCCTTAAAACTTGTGGATATCCAGACTGGGCCTTTGTCAAAAGAAGTAGAAGGAAAGAAAGAAAACCAAATAACAAACAGTGAAGGGGAAAAGCAAGACAGGAGGAAGAACATGGTCACCCCATATGTAGCAGGGGTCTCCGAGAAATTAAGAAGAATTTTCAAAAAACATCGTATCCCTTTCTGCTTTAAACCGAACAACACACTGAGGCAGCAATTGGTACATCCGAAAGACCCAATACCAAAACACAAGAAAAGCGACATCATATATGCAGTGCAGTGCAGTGAAGAATGCTCTGATTTGTATGTGGGGGAGACCAAACAGCAACTGCATCAACGTATGGCCCAGCACAGAAGAGCCAATTCCTCGGGTCAGGACTCAGCCGTGTACCTGCATCTTAAGGATAAAGGACATACCTTTGAAGATTGTAATGTTAACATATTGGCCAAGGAACGTGACTGGTTCAAGAGAGGTGTTAAGGAGGCCATTTATGTAAAATAAAGAAACCAAGCCTAAATAGAGGTGGGGGGTTCGACACCAACTGTCTGCCATGTACAATGCTGTTTAAAAACACCTTACTCTGGGCGTTCCTATAACACCTCTTAGCCACTATCAAATCACACCCTTAACACCTGGCTGTGATATGCTAATTGGGATTTTCCAGGGTACATAATTGCCACAGATTCTTGTACAAGTCATTCTGAATTGAGAAAGCCAGTCGGATGACTTGATCTAATTGAATACAACAGATATTTAGCTTTCAAATGTTAACATTTGATTGGTTGGGGCAAAATTAGCACCATTTTTTTGCTAAGAACTTTAATTGAATCTCCCAGAGGAACTTTTAGTGAATCTTCCCGTAAATTACATACAGATGTGTGGGACACATAGCAGAAGTGTGCTATTATCTAGCTGAGGAATACATGTAAGCGTTACCATGGTATTGGCGAACATTTGGACATTTTCCCCATTTCAGGTCACTTGATCAAACCCCAACTTACACTTCTTAAAGGTAATCACCTGGTCTGTGGCTACACTAAATATACACTAGAAGAGATTTATCCAAAGCCACTATCGCTTTGGGGTAAATCTCCCATAGGCTATTCAATATCGCGTATGTGCCTCCCAATGAATGGGAAAATGGTGTTGACACTTGCGGACTTTTATGGCCAGCTATTAGCTATTGTTACAAAGTCACGGGAAAATGGAAACTAGATATATATACACACACAAATATATATATATATTATAGCAGGGATGGCCATCATGTGGTCCTCCAGATGTTTGCAATTTACAACTCCCATAATTCCGCCTGCCACCTTCTGTTACTGATCCTCACACCCAACTAACTAAACTAAACCATCAAAAAAGTTTTATGGTTTAAAAAGCAAAAACATACCACCCGACACACCTACTGATGCACTCCAACACTCACCACACCTTTCTGTTTCTATGAAATCCATACTTAAAGAAAAAACATACCTTCAAACACCACAAATTATGATTTTCAAGCCAAATTCAAAGTTTATGCTTAAACAATCCCTTTCTAGTTATACTTTGTTTTCACTACATGTTGTGACTGGGCCAGTTCTGTGACTCCACCCATGCCAGCTTATAACCCCCCCCCCCATCCACAGATCATCCATGGGTTGGGCACCTGTTGTTAGCGTCAATGGCAAGAAGGTAAACTGGTTTCTATAGACAAGAAAAGAAAAATATATTAAGATAGTAAGAACCCTGTAAAGAAAACCCCTACACAATCAATACATTTGACAAAAATGGCAAGATTTATACAAGAGAAAACAGAGAATAATAAAGTAAATTTAATGGTTATATGCAGGGCCATCTTTAGGTATAAGTGACCTAAGTGGACTGCTAGGGCATCTAGAGGGTGAAAAGCATCTTGCCCCCCCTTTTTTGCAATACTCACAAGCGCCGCATATAAGGGGTTAAACTCTTGGTAACCGGTAATGAATAGATTAGCCCCCTGAATTTACCGAGGAGGAGCGCCTGGAATGTGATTTCGCCCACAGGGCCCTAACTAGGCCCCCCACAGATACCCTCTCCAGAGACATAGTGGTTAACTTACACTATTACATGACAAAAGAAAAAACTTTTGCAGGAGGTCAGGAAGAAGGCTAATTTGGACTATAATGGCGCCAAATATCATATATATGTGGACTTAGCCCCTCAAACCCTTTCCAAAAGGAGGACCCTCCCGTCTGATCACAAAAGTTCTCCAAGAACAAAATATAAGATATAGATGGGGCTTCCCTTTTACGCTGCAATTCTTGATCAATAACAGAACATATACAGTGGACACATTACAAGATGGCGTCCAACTATTATCAAAACTTGAACTACAAGTACAGTCTCTGAGACACTCTAATGCTCCAGGAACAACACGCAAACCAATCCAAAGGATGTGGAAACCCACAACCCCCACCAAAGCTCCAGAAAAATGACGACTCTGGGCACCTGAAATGCCCAGACTGGTGACAGACAAAGAAAACACCGGATAAAAATGATCTAACTTCTAACGGATAAGTACAGTGTGCAACATTTACCAACTCCTATGCCTTCTTTGAAAGAGAAAGGAGCAAATATTTAATGCATAAACGCTATAATGAAGAGATATTTAATTGAGTTTTACAAACAGAGCTATCTACTAGGCGACCTAGGAAAAGGGCTGCTGGACTTCAACTTCTAACCAAGAAAAATTTATGGATTTAACTTTACAGCTGCCACAGACAAGAACTATCATGGCCAAATCTAATATAACCAAACAGGTTGCCCACCCACTCACTAAGGACAAATAGCCAAGGACCCGAGCCCTGATAAAAGGGAGAGAAACTTCCGACCTCCCACGCATCTCTATCTCACCAAGGTCCCACTTCTTATTTTCCCCGATATCCCTCAATGTTTTCTAAAATGGTTAAACAAGAAATATAGTGTTAAGAAAATATAGAATATATGCATAAGACTAAACAAACTTAGGACAGACAATTTCTGAAGTGCAAACTGATAAAGCTAAAATGTTGTTTTCCTCTCCTTTCCATATCTGGCTATCCAACCTACTCCTTACTTCTACCTACTGCTTGCTATCCCTGTATAAAGTTCTAAGATTATGAAAATGTATAAATTAACAATGTTAGATACTAAAAAGTTTTACTATATAGGCTGCATAAACTGATCAATGGGGTGGAACTTCCCCAGTGGAGCCAGAAAGACTACCGGTAAGCCACCCACCGGATATACAAAATTTCTCTACCCTATATCTGCTCCCTGAACAACTATTCCTCTACTCTCCTACTTACTATTATCCTCCAATATCTCTCCATCTGTTTTCTTTATGCCTTAAAAAGCTGAAGGGGAAGGAGGGAGGGGTGAGGAACAACAGGGTAGATTTATTAAAGGTTGATCTAACCAAAAGTTCTTAGAAACGGATATAAAAACTATAATCCAATGTCTTAGAAATCTTGACCTATAAATTCTTAAATGTTTTTCTGAAAATTATATGAACAAAAATTGTGACACAGAATTTATGCATAAGACTGTTTTTCCCTACATTTCATATACTTGGCTATCCAATCTCCATCTTCTTTCTAACTATTGTTGCTATCCCTATATAAAGGTATAAGGTTATAAATACGTATAAATGAGCAATGAAAGATATTAAAACTTTACGATATAGGCTATTTAAACCGGTCAATGGGGTAGAACCTCCCCAGCGGAATTAGAATGATTGAGCCACCTACACCTACCAGAAATATCAAGTTTCTTTACCCCATATCTGCTCCCCGAGCAACCATTCCTCCACCCTCCTACTTACTATCACCCTTCGAGGGGGGAGGGAACAATAAGGCAGAAATATTAACTGATGATCTGACCGAAAGTCCTTAGAAGTGAATATAAAAATTATAAACCAATGTTATAGAAATTTTGATCTAAGAGATATTAGAGTTATACAGGGATGCACATAGTCAAGGGAGAACTAAGTACAACCAAACAAATTGTGCATCTGCAGACCAGAATTTAAGTGGATGAAACATGTTCACCATGATTGTAAAACGAAATAATTAATATGTTATAATAATTCCAGGTTCTGGGGCATACATATGACCCCCCTAAATTATGCTTCCACTGCCCTGTGCGAGAAACAGGATTAGTAGATGAAGCATATCGAGAATACTACTTTTTATTGTTTATACTACTGTTAAAATGGTGCAAATTTTGCCCCAACCAATCAGATTTTAGATTTCAAATGTTAACATAAATTTGACCTGCCACTACTTAAACTACTCAATAACTATCCACAGGCCACCAACATAGTGTCAGGAGACTAACTTTCCACTCATTCTTGCCTGGGACAGATCTAAATCACATAAGCTCAACTAAATAAACATGCCGTATATACTCGAGTATAACCACCCGAGTTATAACCGAGGTATCCAATTCACCTAAAAATCTAATAAATTGTTGACTCGAGATAAACCGAGGGTAAGAAACTTGGCATTCAAGATGTTTGGAACTACAACTCCCAGCTAATAAAGCATGCTGGGAGTTGTAGTTTCCAAAAATCTTGAATGCCACCCTCACTTGGCATTCAAGATGTTTGGAAACTACAACTCCCAGCATGCTTTATTAGCTGGGAGTTGTAGTTTCCAAACATCCTGAATGCCATTGAGGGTGGCATTCAAGATGTTTTGGAAACTACACTCCCGGGCAGTGACGTCGGCCGGCGCCCAGTACAGGGAATGATCGTGCGGCTGCCGGAGTGCTAATGTAAGTAGTGACTCGAGTATAAACCAAGTCCAAGTTTTCAGGCTGATTTTACAGCCTGAAAAACTCGTTTTACTCGGTATATATGGTACCTTATGCAAAATACATTTACACATGGGCAAAATAGAATATCGATTGCTGGAGGGAAAAAACCTCATTATCAAAGATTAATCATACTACTCTTTTCCGCATAATTGTTATGCAAGCCTAGACTACATACTTTGCTCCATATCACATACTCCATCCTTTTAAGCTCCACAATGGAAACTGTGTTTGGTCAGACCATAAAATCATACAAATCAAAATAACCACAGGACAACCAGCAATAGAACACACATTGGAGACTAAACGAGTCCCTACTAAAAGACCCGAAAATAAAGAACAAATCCTAAACAATATCAGATTACTTCAACATAAACGATAATGGAGAAGTAATTCAACCATTATTATGGGCTGCTCTAAATCAGTGTTGAGGGGGCTCATTATACGAATAGCATCTCGCTGCAAAAGACAGTATAAAGAAAACCCTCTCCAACCTCGAACACAAATCCACATACTAGAAACCAAACTATAGAAACCGGAGACCGATATACGAGAAACTTAAGGCAACAAAGACAAACACTACATGCTCTTCATCACAAGAAGTAGAAAAAGCAATGTTATGCAGAAACAATTTTACTACCAGAAATGGAACAAACCAACAAGCCTTTAGCTCAACTACTCAGACCTAAATCAACATTTCTAAAATTTCTAAAGATACGAACATCATCAGGCACATTCACCACAGACTCAGACACAATATACAACACTTTTCACGCATACTACACCAAACTATACACAAACCCCCATACTGCAAGCATAAGATACAATCTTGACTTTTCTACAACAATTTTCCACAAACCACCTTAAATTCACAGATGGCAAAAGCGCTAGAACAAAACATAACCATAACCACAAGAGCTCAAGCCATAAACAGCTCAAAACTCATAAAGCAACAGGCCAGCATTTTCTCAAGTATGTACTATAAAAAATTTGAAACTCTGCTGTCCCCACACCTAGTAAACATGTATAACTGTATCCTGAAGGGAGGACAAATACCACAGGAAATGAACACATCACACTTTTGCCAAAACCAGGCTAAGCCACCACAGAGCCACATAACTATAGACCCATATCTCTTATTTAAGGATATTAAAATCTTAACAAAATATTAACATCAAAATTAAACCCATATATGTCACAACGAATACATAATGACCCGGTAGGCTTTGTACCAACAGGCAAGCAGCAGATAATATAGGAAAATATACAATATCATAGCACACATGAATAACAACAACACCAAAAGCTGTATCATGACACTTGACATCGAAAAAGCGTTTGATAGCTTAGACTGCCAATATATGAAAGAACTCTAAGAGCATACCAATTCCCACAACATTCTTATGCATTGAAGTATACCTACAGCAGTCCAAAAGCAATATTAAAACTACCACCCACAGAAAACACCCCAATAAATATAGAAAGGGGCACAAGGCAGTGCTACCCCACTGCCACCTTTACTGTTTATACTAGCCATGGAACCAATATACGCAACAACAGCAATATTCAAGGCATCACAATCACCAACAAAAATATAAAATCTGTCTGTTTGCGGATAACATCACCCTAACCCTCTCAACACCGCTAAGCTCTACCTAATCTTTTCAACTGCAAATAATGTCAACCGTATCTGACTCAAGATCAATCAGGACAAAACAGAAGTGATGGGCTTAATCTCACAGATCACCAAAAAGGATGAAGGATTTACATATTTGGGAGTACAAATAACTCACAAATATGAAACCATATACCAAAACCATATACCACCTCTCCTTAACAAATTAAAATTAGACATAATGAGGTGAGACAAGCTACAAATATCATGGATAGCAGAATAAACCCCTTTAAAATAAACATATTACCCAGCCTACTATACCATTTTAGATGCCTACCGAATTTTTACAATTATTGTCATTGTTTATTTTGCATAGTTTTGAAGATATTTACTTTTTTTGTGGTGATATGGCAGCAGCATCACCAGGTCCCCTGCACTTCCTGCTCTGAAACCATGTCAGTCAATCTACCCTGTGTCCTCTCTCTCCCTTGCAGCCCCCCTGGTCCCTCCAGTTGAAGGCCCCCCTTAGCCCATTCTCTTACAGCCATGTGGCTCCTTTCACTCACAGGTGCCGTGGCCCCCGCCCACTAGCGGGGGCAGTGGGCCACTCAGACCCCCCCTACAAGAAAACTTTGTGGAGACAGCCTTTTCAGGCAGAGTGAGAACTCTGCCTGAAAAGACTGTTTTCACATAGTGGGAGAGAAGGGCTTTGATTCCCTTACCTTCACTGTCAGGACACACAGCAAGAGGAGGGACTTCCTGTCTCCCTCACACACTGAGGGAGTCTGAGGCTGGGCCGCCGGCAGCACTGTGCAGGAGAAGCCTTAGGAATGTCGCAGTCAGCCTCCCACCCTTAACTTTCTGTCAGTCATTTCTTTATATCTTGGGCTGTGGAGCACTGTAGAAAGGTGGTTGATGGCTCGTTTTAAAGTAGGAAACTAGCCTTTCATTTAAACGTAACTTGTTTGGAGACCACTGTTCCCCTTTAACAGACTTTGAAAATTTCTGTCTCAGGAAAGCAACAACTTGTAGCATTAAGGGAAACATCTCAAGTCATGTATAGAACATACAGAGTTCCAGCACTAGTAGACAAAACTACTAGTCAGCCCACTGTGTTTCAGAAAATGCACCCAAAGAGGGGATTACTCCACATATGGTGGGATTGCCAAATAGCACAAATATTATGGGAAGATACTTTTTAAATAATCTCAGAAATCTTCTATGCTAGGTACAACCCTTCTCCACTGGCAGCTCTACTGGGACACAACATCCCGAACTAAATAGGCAAAATAACAAGCTGCCCCAGTATCATAGGAGCTCAGTGGAAAAGACAACATTAGATATATCGAAGGTGCTGAACAGAGTAAATAATATCATGATTAAAGGGCATGTCCACCCCAAAACTATAATTTCCCCCACTACTGCCCCCCACTCTGTAGTGCATAAAAATCCTTACCAGCTCCAAATGGTTCTCCTGTAAAGTTCCCCCAAAGTCCAGAAAACTGTCCACCAGGAGCCTGGCCACCAGGGAAATTGTTTCTGCCTGTCCTCTCAGAGGTTTTTGGCTTGCTCAGAGCAGCCCTTCACTCCCTCCCCCCTCCCTCTCCCACCCGTTTTGTTCTCCCTCCACCTAGTGTAAATCTCCTTGTAGATATAGTAGGTTAGTTCCCCCAGCCCCAACGGCAATATTATATTTTCCAGAGACTCCCCGAACTCTACTTACCTTCCCTCTCTCCTCCGGCGTTCTGAACTGCCTCTCAGCCAATCAAGAAGCACCTGCTGGTCCCACCCTGCTTGCAATTCTATGCAAGCAGAGCCGGCAGTGCAGCGGAGGAGAGGGGAAGGTAAGTAACAATCGGGGGAGTCTCTGGAAAAGATAATATAGTGGTTGGGGCTGGGGAACTAGCCCTCCTATATATTAAAAAATGTAAAAAGGGTGGACTGCCCTTTAACAAAAGAATTTTCCATGTGCAACAAGACTGGCTGCATTTGTTTGTAAAAACATGGACCCCCTGGATAAACAGCAAATATTCGGCAAATCATCCTCTATAGATCTCAATAGTTTTTGTTCCCAGATTTCCCTCAAATCCTCTCTAACAAAATAGTCAGTATGCAGGATGCAGACCTTAACTATAACGGAAAGTATAGACCGAAAACAAATAAAATGCGAGGCATTTCAAATTATGATGGCTTTATTGCGAATGTACAATACAAGATATATAATTTATATATTTAATTTTATTCTCATTTCATGTCTACTGTATTTTAACCCCATGTTTAATTTACACCAAATGTATGCAATATGAGAATCTGTGAATGAGTACATTTGTTACATGATACATTATAAATTGTTAATATAATCTACAAAATCAATAAAAAATTATTGAACACTAAAAAAGTATCATCTGCTTACGACAATTAGCAGCTCAGGTAAACTTATTGTAACAACTTGTATACAAATCCGATCTTGGCTCCGACCCATGCCACCCAACCACAACGAACAGCCAATAATCGCACGTGTGTAGATTTTCATTGGGGATCATTTGTTGATCCGCCATGCGACCCCCCCAACTAATGCGATTATCTGTCGAATGCAACAACTTAACTTTTTCTCTTGTCCCAATTGGTCCATAAAAGTTATAACAAAATTTGGACAATCATACAAGACAATACCATAAAAGACTTTGAAAAGCTATCAGAGACACTGCTTACCAGCTGAATTTCCAAAGGGGACCATCAGGGTAGAACACAATTCTAGGCAGCAGTGAATCTAGAAATTGACATCGGCTATATATATAAAACCTTTAAACCAAGCAAGCCAAAACTACAATCCCTAGCAAACAATGGAAAAATATATACCCTCACTGGATGCAGAACAAATCGAGAGCATGACAAACATACCCCCAACTGGCTTCTCCCCAGCAAACAACAAACAAATACAATACTTTATTCTACAATTTAGTGTATCTAACCCCACAGAGACTATCCAAAATGCATCACTCACAAACAATACTATGCCCAAAATGTAAAATGCAAACATAGACTTCTGGCATCTCTATGGTCCTCCACCAAATATCCTCTTACTGGTCAAAAGTACTAAATTTCATTATGACAGCTATCATTACCTATACCAAATACACCAGAAGCCTGAATCCTCAGCTTATTGTAAAAAACACCTGGAATAAGCAACTCTACTCCACCTGCTGTTCTATGGGCGCAAGCTATAGTCCTAAAATGGATGTCCCCAGGAAAACCCCAAGCAAAAAGCAAAGGATGAAATTGGTAAATACAGGCCTTGCATACTATAAAATCCTTTAACATCACAGATACTGCCCTAACAAATAACAAGGTATGGGGTATATGGATTAATTCAGACACAACAACCAGATAGACCAGCTTGAGTCAGGCCGAGGTGACCCCCCCCACACTCCACCACCCCCCCGTTAGTGTGCGTGATTTTCCACACACACAGCCACAAATCCATTGTAATGCTTTGTAAATGAGTGACTTGGCCAATATTAACAATTCCCATCCGATTCGGCAAGATTTGCCTATTATCGGCAAGGTGTGGGGGCTGAAAATAACCAGCAGCTGACTAATCCCAAACTGTGTACGAGGGATCAGTCAGGCTGTGTATGTGGTTACCACCAGAGGTTCCAAATGATTGAATTAATTTGGTCTCTATGTGTACTATCCCATTTCTATAATATATTGCTTGTTGCATTGGGGGTTTGACCAAGCCTCTGGGAAATGTTGTACTCCACCCACAGTGGGTTTATGTGTTCAAGTACTGAAATCTGGAGACTTAGTTCCAAAAAAGCATACGAAAGAGCAGCTGGGACTTTCATCTCATAAAAGGCAGGTACTGATATAAAGACAAGTTTGAGAATTACGTCTCCTAAGAGGTAAAAGTTACTAAGGTAAAAAAGGTTAAAAGTTGACCCAGCAGAATAAAGCAAACCGTGAGTGGTTGCTGGGCTAAAAAATAATTTCGCCAATGTATTGAACTAATTGCTTTAATTTATCCAGAGAGAAGGGCAGGCTTTTTAAGTCGCATTACAATGGTAAAGTAAAATGTAAGCAAGTTAATTGGATGTCCACTAGGCTTCTAATTTTTGTATGTATTGAATTAATTTGGTCTCTATGCACTCTGCGTGGATGTATACTACCCATTTCTATAAATACATTGCTTGTTGCATTGGGGTGTACCAGCCTCTGGGAAATGTGTACTCCACCCACAGTGTGTCATGTGTTCAAGTACTGAAGCTGGAGAGTTAGTCCCAAGAAAGCAAGTGAAAGAGCAGCAGGGACTTTCAACTCATAAAAGGCAGGTACTGATATAAAGACAAAGTTTGAGATTACGTCTCCAAGAAGGTAAAAAGTTAGGACCCAGAAAAATAAAGCAAACCATCAAGTGGTTGCTGGGCTTAAAATAATTTGGTCCAGTTATTGCAACTAATTGCTTTAAAGGGCATGTCCACCCCCAAAAACTATAATCCCCCCAACTACTGGCCCCACCATGTAGTGTAGTTTAATCCTTACCTCACATCCCAGCTCCATAGGGTTCTCCTGTAAACCCCCCCCCCCAAAGTCCCAAAACTAACCACCAGAGGATAGCAGGGCTCGCCTGCTATCTTGCCTCCGGTAGATATTTGCCATGCGCACTGCAGTCCTTCTCCCCCTCCCTCCCTTTCTACTATCCCTCCCCCTAGCGCAAAACCCCCTTATAGCTGCTCCCCCATGTCCCCCAGCCCCAACCGCATTTTTTTTTTTCAAAAAGCTCCCCAAACTCTTTTACCTCTCCGCTTTCCTCTCTTGCTGCACTGAATGACCGGCAGCTGCGTCCGTGATTGGCTACCGCTCAGCCAATCACAGACGCGACTGCCGGTCCGCCCCTCTGCTTGCTTCTCGCAAGCAGAGGGCCGGCAGTGCGGCGGAGGAACGAGGGGAGGTAAGTAAGAGTTTGGGGGGCTTCTGAAAAAAATATTTATGCGGTTGGGGCTGGGGGACATGGGGGAGCAGCATATTAAAAATCATTTTATGGGGTGGCTACCCTTAAAGGACAACAATATAAAAAAAACAACATCACCCCCCATTACATGTCCACACTTCCAGCAGCTGAAATCACTTACTCCACGTTTACAGCCTTGCTGCCCTCTTAGATATCAAACAGCAAATATGAGTGCTAAAAGCCCACCTCGTAGACGGCCCAGGGCCATGATTAACATAACACTTGTCATTGGCTGGTGGGAATGTGTTATAACCTCTCTCCTCCTCTGCCAGTCAAACAAACTTGAAATATCCTGTTGCTAGGATACAGCCAACATAATCAAGCTGATCAATGATGGGTGGAGGAGTGTTTCTCTCGCATGCTAGCTTTAAATGACAGTTAGAGGCAGACAAAATTATTACGCCCCCTTCACAGCATGGCTAATTGAAGCTGAGAGAGCCTCGAAATCAGGAAAATATGATGGGGAGGGCTGCATAACTTTACTCTTTCTAAAGCAATTTAAAAAACAAAATGCAATAAAAGGCAATACAGTTATCCTTTAATTTTTCCAGAGAGAGGGGCAGGCTTTTTAAGTCGCATTACAATGGTAAAGTAAAATGTAGCAAATAATTGGATGTGCACTAGGCTTCTTATTTTTTATGTGTTCCAAATGATTGTTCAGATTTAAATTGCATGTAAAGCCACTTTTAGAGGGAGAATTTGTGATTGCATCCCCTGTAAATATTTTCATACTAATCTTCCATTAAACTATCTGTGAAATGTACCTTGTAGAACATTTTATGATGTAGAAATCTGTGAATCCAGTAAATACACATATCTGTGAAAAAACGAAATGATACCATCCTGAAAATTACCCCAAGCCATCCTAAAAGAAAAAAAAAAAAGTTAGTCTTGTTAAACATAGCAATTTTCTTTGTTCATACTAGTTTTAGTAATTTGCATTACTTTAGGTTCGTATACATGTACGATTTGAAATCGAGCTCCACCACAATGCATTCTGCGACAACGCCGAGAATTGCACATGTGTTCAGTATGTATTCATTTGTATACGATGCAAATGAATAGCCTGTATGTCCCCTGTCTTACAATCAAATGGATACAAGATTGGGTTTTTTAAAGGAACTACATCCTCCAGATAACATTGTCGCCCAACGTCGTTGTGGCGACGATGTGTGCACGTGACATCATTACATCGCAACGTCACATGTGCACTCACTTATGGCGACGTTGCTTCAAAACACACGGTGCACGGAGGTCAGGCGCGCACTCTGCAACCGGAAAAAGTATTTGCTTGGGATTTTCACATTTTGTGGGGGGCAGATCTAAAAATGCAAGGAGACAGGAGGAGGAACACAGAAGCTTTGTAGGAACAAAGGTAGGGTTGGGAGGGTGGGTATAAGCTTTTACATCTAAACCTAAGCTATCTAATACTGTTAAGATGGATTTAAAGTGTACATACCTTTTAAGGCTGGGTACACAAAGTGCTTTTTTTGTCCCGACCGTGCTCTCAGCTGGGACAAATGACTGTTGGTCGCAGCAATAGTGGCCGCTGATGAGAGTGCGCATGACCAGTCGCTCGTTCCCATCGGCCGTGATTTACCAACGGACCAGATCGCCCATTTGTCAGATTCGGGTGAACAGCCGACTGAGCTCGGTTGCAGACTCCGTCCCACACCATCTGGTGTGCCCAGCCTTAGATACAATACAAAATATGCCCAGTTGTTTGATCATCCGCCTGGTGGATCAGGTAACGAGCCCCAACCGCACGCTTGTTTCTACTGACAAAGGCCCATACAAGACAACAAGGCATGATTATCTGCCGCAACAGCCATGCTACACATCGTGTGTCGCAGGTCGGCCCTCGTGATTGCACGTGTATAAGACTTAAGTGTAGGCAGTACACTTCACATGCTCTCTAGTCTAGGAATCTACTGCCTTGCCCCATAGAAGCTGACAGACCATCATATACAGTTCAGAGATAATGCCTTTCCCCTGAACATGGATGGGATAGTTTAGTGTTTTTGCTAAAATGTTTCAATCCTCCTGCCCCTGACATATACTTTCCATGTTTTTTATACAAGGAAGGTAATATTTACAGTTTATTTCTTAGCCAACATGGAAACAAATATTAAAATGTCAGTAAAAAATTTAAATCTAGGGATTTAAACTTGTAACCTCTGGCGATTAGACCACAGCTAATGTATAGAAAGTAAAGTACATGTAGAAACTTTATCTTATCCTAGGAACAGAATAGAAGCAGAAAAAGTAAAAAAAGCTTAGTATTGTTCCTAGTAAGCTGTTCTTTTTGCTCTTATGCTGGCTGGCAAATAAACTGCAGGCTTATACTGGTGTGGAGACATCTGTATAGAAAATACTCTGAATAAAGACAGAGAAAACAGCGCTCAGGGGCTAGCCAATGGGTGACACATGCTCACAAGTCTGCATAGACAGAGTTATTACTGGCACACACACAGCCTTCTTGGATATAGAATCTAGTTCTTACATATGCAACTAACTGGAATAGTATCTTACAATGCATTGTTTTTTGGAGAAGAATGCTTTCACATTAAAATAGCAAAAATGAAAGTTTGATGCAAATACATATGCTTTCAAGGAAAAGAGCAGTATTTTTCCATCCTAATACCTTAAGCTGCCCATTTATCATTTTATCTGTGTATAAATAAAATGTTTTCCGAAATACTGACTTCCTGTTTGCAGGACCCCATAGAGACTGTTATGGTTTTGCCCTTGAACCAGCGCTTGGGTTGATTCAGTTGCTCAGTAGAGATCCGAGCATGTTTGACCATCCAACAGCCAATATGTAGAAATTACTCCACAATTGCAAAACAGTAGGGAATCCTCCAGGTGTCCAATTCCTCCCAGGCCACCTCACTGCCAATCACAATATATCCGTAATCACAAATAAGGAATGCCCGTCAGATATCAAATAGGGGTGCCAAAATGTTTGATGTGTGTTTGCTGTGACTGCACAATAAACAGATCACCCCTATTTGATACTGATGACTGAACATTCCTTATTTGTGAGTTACGAAGTAGAAATACTGTTAGGAACACTCCAAGGTAGTGTGCATTCTGAGAAGACGAAGGGCTATTACAGAACCTAAAATGTCAGCTCCACTAATGTAACAGCAACATGTAGAATAACAAGTATGCATAATATAAACAAATAATTTAAATAACTGATATTTTCCACTGAACTTTCCCTTTAAGTTTAGTTCTCACTGCCAAGTTTATACTTTTTTCTCCCTAGGCCAGCTTGACTATCTTGTTTCAGATGGGTGGCATGTTTTCACTCAGTAACATTTCCTAACGTTTAACAGCCAAGTTTTGAGCGTTCACATCTGACAAACACTATATACATGTTTAGCTTGTTTCCGTTACTAAACATCTGGATCTGCTCAGAAAATGCTACATTTTTTAAAAGGCGGACTTGCAAATGCATTTGTTAAGATTGTCCTCCAATCCCTGATCTGGTAACCATAGGCTGGGGAGGGAATGTATAATTGGGACTGCCACTGGTCACTGCTTCTTTCTCAGTACAGTCAGATGGTCCCCACCATAAAGTGCTGTATAGTGGAGGTTGTTTGGTTCTCGGATCTTCGGCTGTGATGAGGCGACCGGCGTTATCGAAAGCCGGTCACCACCGATCAGAAAAGCCGATCGTTCCAGACGATCGTTTCAGAGAGATCGGGGAGCAAGAATTTGTGATGATCACTGCGTCATCCTGTGACACGCGGGGGAACGTAATCACGCCAGCACGTGTGTCGTGTCCGAATAACGCAATCAGCCGGGGCCTTGGGCCTATTTAAGGGCATGTCCACCCTTATAAAATTTTTTTGTCATATTATAATATACCTTCCCCCCACCCCAACCGCTAAAAAAGATTCTCAGAAAGTGCCCCGATCTATACTTACCTTCCCTCTCTCCTCCTCTGCACTGCCCCCGGTCTTCTGCTTGCAAGACACTGCAAGCAGGGGACGGGACTGGCAGCTGCGTCTGTGATGGCTGAGAGGCAGCCAATCACGGACGCGGCTGCCAAGGTAAGTAAGTTCGGGTGACATTCTAAAAATCTTTTAGAGCGGTTGGGGCTGGGGAAGGTATACTAATATTGGCCAAGGGTTTTTATGGTAGGGATCTCAAACGGGAGGGAGAGAGAGGGGGGGGGGGGTTAGGCCTGCAGTGCGCAGGCCAAACTTCTCTCGGAGGGGAGACAGGAGGCAGAGTCCTATATGGACTCTGCTATCCTCCTGGTGGCCAGTTTTTGGGACTTTGGGGAGGGATTACAGGAGAACCATTTGGAGCTGGGATGTAAGGTAAGGATTTTATACACTATAGAGTGGGCCAGTATGGGGTTAAGTTATAATTTTGGGGGTGGACATGCCCTTTAAGCCACCTCTTCTTATACATGAATGCTGATAGTTCTGATTTATTTCCTGCTTAAGCTCTTTATTGATTTTCTCTGGAGTACCTGTTTTCCTGGACTCTTCCTTGTCTGCCACTTAACCTGGATTGTGACCCGACCTTGCCTCCTCTTCTGACTAATCTCCCTGTTACCGACTCGGATTGTTTGACCTCTCTGTCTTGCCGCCTGTCCTAACTTTTGCTACAACCCGGCATTTGCCCATTTGCTGCCTTCCCTGACTTGTGCTATGTCCTTGGTTTTGCAGTTTTCTGCGCTGCCCTGAATTCCGGCCCTGTCCTAGGTTCCTTCAATTATCTTACCATCTTCTCCTTGACCCTAGGTGGTCCTTCTACTCATGTTATCCTGTGTGTTCTCATTATCAGTCTGTGGCATCGCTACATTTGTGGAGTTGGTTTCTGGGTTCCTCTTCTGAGGCCGGAACCTGGCACTACCAAGCAGCACAACATCCTCACCATCAGAGGCTCTGGAAAAAAACTTGGAGATGCTTAGATTCCGCTCCTAAAGGGGATCCTAGAACTGATCTTCTGTCACCATAACTATCAGCCACTATGGATACCACCGGAGATGTCCCGTCCGTGGAGGCGCTGTTATCAAAACTACAGTTGGCTCTTCAAGAAACCCAACAGGTTACATGCACTTAGAGAATCAATTGCAATCTCTGGCCTTGACTATTTTATCCATGGGCCACTCGTTGTCCTAGACCACCACACGTTCCTCCGGGGCCTTCATTCCCTCCTTCCGAACTGGTTCGATGCCAAATAGATTAACTAGGTCTGGTCTCCCAGCTGAAGAACGAGCAAGATGAATTCAAAACAACCTGTTCCTCTATTGTGGGCAACCAGGTCACCTTCTCTGAGCATGACCTATCAGACCTCAGTAAGACTTTAGCCTGCTTTTCCAATAGATTTTCTTCACCACTCTCTTCCTTATTTCTGTCTTAATATATCTTTACAGAGTCCCGCCAAAACTACAGAGATTCTTGCCATATTTGACTCTGGAGCCTGTAGATGTTTTATACTGCATTCCACTGTTCAGGATCTGCATATACCGCTATGATCCAAGGCTTCTCCACTACAACTTCGTTTGCGATGGCTCCAACTTCTCCTCTCCCCGATTACTTTAGAGACAGTTTGGATTCTCACCACAATTACCAAATCACACCAGGAATATTTAAGTTTTGAATTTCTTCCTTTCTCTCTGTTCCCATCATTTTAGGTTTGCCCTGGCTCAAGACACAGAACCTTTTAAAAAAAACTGGCACTCTTGTAAAATAAACTGACCTTCTCATTATTGCAACAAGCTTGTTTTCCCGCAACTCTTCTTCCATTCATGAAAGTGTTTCAGAATCCTTTCTTCCGAACGCTTATAAACAGTTCTCTGATGTTTTCAATAAGAAAGGGTGTCGATATCTTATCACCTCACAGGATCTACCCTTTATCTGAACCCTTAAAAAGGTTTTATTTGTCACTATACATCCCCTACTAGTGCCAGTATATTTTTTGTGAGAAAAGGATGTCTCACTTCATCCTTGCATTGACTATAGAGTACTGAAACAAGGTCATGGTGAAGAACCGATATCCTTAACCTCTCTTTTCCAAACTTTTACAATGGCTCCGAACTGCTGAAATATTCACTAAGCTCGATCTCTGGGGTGTGTTAATCTATTTATGATTCGAGAAGGAGATGAATGGAAAACAGCTTTTCATTCTCTATACTATAGTCAATTCATCAAACATTTTCCCACACTCCTCATGCCTTTAACTCTACTCACCAGTATAATAATTAATTTTCGTTGGACAGGGGAGTCTCAGAAGGCTTTTGTTTTTTGTAATACACATTTTTTCATCAGCTCCTATACAATTCATCCAGATCCATCTCTTCCTTTCATTCTTGAAGCAGATGCATAAGGAACGGTTTTATCCCACGATTGTTCCTAAATCTCTTTTACATCCTATAGCCTTCTTCTCTGTGAAAACTCTCACCTTCAGAGCAAAACTACCCACGTTGTGGATTATGAGTTGTTGGCCATTAAAGTAGCCCTTGAGAATGGTGGTATCTTTTAGAAGGAGCATCTCATCCAATCTTAATTTTTACCGACCATAAAAACCTTGAGTATCTTCAAGCAGCAAAAAGACTAAGACCTCGCCAGGCCAGAAGGGCACTTTTCTTTTCACGGTTCAATTTCCACATTACCTTCCATTCAGGGTCAAAAAACAATA
Organism: Hymenochirus boettgeri; assembly: GCA_019447015.1. Taxonomy (NCBI): domain Eukaryota; kingdom Metazoa; phylum Chordata; class Amphibia; order Anura; family Pipidae; genus Hymenochirus; species Hymenochirus boettgeri. Next base: position 141,647,657 of record CM033475.1, on the reverse strand, counting down.
AGCGGATGCTCTTTCTAGACAATTCTCTGAAGAATCCCCTCCTATTTGTCCAGATGTTATCCTTTCACCCCAATAATTTTCAGCTGTTACAAACAGATCTCATACAGAATATCAAAAGAGCTTCAAGTATATTTAGTCTGTTCTACCTTTATTACTAGAAGGAATTTTTTTGTTCCCGAGGAAGTTAGAATCTCAGTTCTGCAACACGTCATGATTACAGTTGGCCGGACACTTTGGTTTTCTCAAAACTTTGGATTTTATGAACAGAACCTAACATGTTCTCTGACTAAAAAATTTACCTCTTCCAGTACTATCTGTGCGCACAATAAGTCAAACAGAAACACAGGGCCTTTTAACTCCGCTGCCATTGCTTCTCAACCTTGGGGAATGATCAGTATGGACTTGTAAGTATAAAATTACCTAATTGTTAAGGTTTCTCTTACTATCCTGGTAGTAGTGGATAGATTCACTAACGTGGCTCATTTTATTCCTCTTAAAGGAGCCCCTTCGGCTGTGTTAACTGCAGATACGTTTTTTTCACCTTCATGGACTACTTGATGATATTGTATCCAACAGAGTACAGTTTACCTCTAAATTTTGGAAGGGACTATGTAAATCTTTACAAATCCACAATTAGTTTTCTTCAGGTTATCATCCACATCTATGGCCAAACAGAAAGAACAAACCAGACTCTGAACAATATCTTTGATGTTTCTCTTCTGCTTCCCAAGGATTGGTCTTCTCTCTCCTAACATTTGAGGAATTTGCATATAATTCATTCTATTTTTTTTATGGAGTGCTCAGAATTCTATGCAAATTATGGTTTTCATCCAGTCCACATCCCAGAGGTCCAACAGGCAGATAAGCTTTATGGAAGGTCGCACACCGAAGGAAGTTTAAGTGCTTTTATGAACCAACACAACATCAAAAACAAACGTTTTGGGGGGCTCCTCCCACTTCATCAGGCAAAGTAAGTTGTTCGTTGCCACATGCACCGTTGGCTTCCCCTGACTGGCCCCTCATACTAAACCTAAACCAAAAAAAAATATAATTTGTTTGTCTCAGGCTGGATAAGTGATTTTTTTTTGTTTGCTTCTTTTATTAAAAAAAATGACTCGATCAAATTAAATTTGATGGAATAGATTTAAAGGGCATGTCCACCCCCAAACACTATAATCCCCCCAACTACTGGCCCCACCATGTAGTGTAGTTTAATCCTTACCTCACATCCCAGCTCCATAGGGTTCTCCTGTAGTCCCCCCCAAAGTCCCAAAAATGACTACCAGGAGGCTAGCAGAGTCCATATAGGACACTGCCTGCTAGCTGGCCTCAGGTAGATTTTTGCCATGCGTACTGCAGCCCTTCTCCCCCTCCTCCCCCTCCCTCTCCCTCCCTCTCCCTCCCGTTCTACTATCCCTCCCCTAGCTCAATCCCCCTTAATATTGTGCTCCCCCATGTCTCCCAGCCCCAACCGCATATTTTTTTTTTTTAGAAAGCTCCCCAAAGTCTTACTTACCTCTCCTCTTTCCTCCGCCGAAGTGAGCTGCCGGCAGCCGCGTCTGTTTTGGCTGCCGCTCAGCCAATCACAGACGCGGCTGCCGGTCCCGCCCCTCTGCTTGCATTTCCTTGCAAGCGAGGGCCGGGAGCGCGGCGGAGGATCGAGGGGAGGTAAGTAAGTTTGGGGCTTTCTAAAAAAAAAATTATAGCGGTTGGGGCTGGGAGCCCAGGGGGGACCATATATTAAAAAAATTTTTTCAGGGTGGACATAGCCTTTAAAATATTATACCTCTTTTATTAAAATTGCACACTAAAAAAGAAAAAATTAACCAAGGATATTAATTTAATCTTTTTATGACCTATTGGTGTGGCCCTTCACACAATCCAAGTTTCTCATGAGGCCCCTTGTGAAATTTATTCCCCACCCCTGCCGTGGCAGGTCGAGACTTTAACATTTGTTACATTTTACCCTCTGCTTTTACTTGGCTGGCTGTCTAGCTGTAGGAGATGCATTTAAAGGGCATGTCCACCCCCAAAACCTAATCCTCCCACTAATGGCCCCATCATGTAGTGATTTTAATACTACTACCTCACATCCAGCCTCCATACGGTTCTCCTGTAGTCCCCCCCTCCCAAAGTCCCAAAAACTGCCCACTAGAAGGATAGCAGAGTCCGATAGGACTCTGCCTCCTACCTGGCCTCCGCGAGAAGTTTGGCATGCGTACTGCAGCCCTTCTCCCCCTCCCGTTTTGCTATCTCCTCCCCCTACCATAAAACCCCTGGCCATTTAATTGTATAGGTTCCCCCACCCCAACCGCAAAAAAATATTAAAGAAAGTCCCCAGAACTGTACTTACCTTTCCTCTCTCCCCCGGGCATTCTGAGAAGCCGGCAGCCGCGTCCGTGATGGCTGCCTCTCAGCCAATCACGGACGCGGCTGCCGGTCCCGCCCCCTGCTTGCAGTGTTTTTGCAAGCAGAAAAGGCCGGGCGTCGGAGGAGAGAGGGAAGCTAAGTAAAGAACTGGGGACTTTCTTAAATTAATTTTAGCGGTTAGGGCTGGGGGGGTATTCTAAATTGTTATTAGGTGTGGCATGCCCTTTAAGAGATACATTGTCTCTCTACTATGATTGCAGTAACATTAATGTTTTTTGTAAAAACAGAGGACTTCAACATGCCACCCCTATAGATCCTGACTCCCAAACCTAAATCACATCTCTAGATAAAATTTGTGAGAAGTTATGCTGGAAAGGTTCAGCATATTACTTCCTGCTTGAACACTCCTGTTTTCAGCCATGTCACCAGCTTGTAGTCGTGTGACCAGCCTCAGCCTGCATTAAAGGGCAACTGTGGTCTCAAAACAAGTTAGGGTTAAATGAAAGCCTGCAGTATTTCCTTTAAAATGAGCTGACAGTCACATCTCTGTGGCTGGAGCTGTGAGACATTACATTGGGGTGAATGTTCAACTTCCTGCTTCCGTAGGGTTGATGACATCATCTGACCTCTGCACACCTGTCCGCCCTGGGTGAGAGCATGCCGAGTTAAGACTTAATGCTGGGAAAACAGGAAGTACCTGGGGAAAAAATTGACAGTTGAGAAGAGCCTATAAAATGCAGGCTGAGGCTGGCCACATGACTACAAGCTGGTCACATGGCTGAAAACAGGAAGCGTTCAAGCAGGAAGTAATATTGCAGTAACTTCTCACTAATTTTATCTAGAATGTGATTTAGGTTTAATTTTGAAGGTGTGGATGGCAGGCTTTTTATATAAACTTACTTGTTTGGAGATTCAAGCCCACAGTTACCCTTTAATGGCTCTCCTTTTTTTCCCCAGGTACTTCCTGCTTTTCCCGTATGAAATCTTAAATGAGCATGCCTCTCCACCGGGCAGATGGGCGGGGCAGAGGTCAGGTGATGTCACTGAACCTACTGAAGCGAAAGTTGAATATTCACCAAAGTAATGTCTCACAGTGCTCCAGCCAGTGATTGTCGGCTCATTTTAAAGGAAATATTGCATATTCCATTTACCCTAACTTGTTTTGAGACCACAGTTGCCATTTAAGAGGTCAATGAAAAATATGATAAAAGACTTTAAACATTTCCTGCCTGACTAGTACAAATTTGTATTGAAGTCAACCAGCAAGACAGAAAACTGAAATTACTGAAATTTCTAAAGCATATTACATTTAATGAAGCAGAAAAGGAGGCAGAATAGCTACTTCTACCCCCCACTTAATTAACGTGTCTTAGTTGTGAACTTTAAATGATACTCAAGGTCACTGCCTTTTGAAATAATGTGGTACTATTACACCTCTCCTAAAACCCAATTCTCTGTTAAAATATACATAAACGGCCCAATTACAATGGAAGCATGACACTGCGATGAAGCTGGGTCATGTTAGCTTCTTAGCTTTTAGTTCTACTTTAAGGGAAAAGCACAAAATGGTGCTAATTTTGCCCCAACCAATCAGATGTTAGCTTTCAAATGTTACATTTTCTGATTGGTTGGGGCAAAATTAGCACCATTTTAAACAATAAGAACTTTTATTGAACTCCCTGAAGTTTCCCAGAAACTACAGTACAATGATATTTTAAATAACATACAGACAAAAAATGGCTTTAAGTAAACAAGAGAAAGATAATGTAAAAGGCTAATACTGTACTTTATATGCAATACATACCAAATGGTGAACTATCATGTTATCATAAAGTTTGCTGTATCCCCGCACTTCAGCAAAGAAAAGGGCCACAGTTGGTAACTTATCCATGCATAGACTGTAGAGAAAATTTTATCTCCCTTCGACTTGATTCTAAAAGAATTATGGAAAACTTAATGAACTGAAATAAAATCTAAATATACTCAAGTTACATTAACTAAAATCTAATACGGTAAACACAGATCACTTTTATCCAGTGCCTTACTAGATGAATGTTATTAACCAAACACTAATTAGTTCGCAGCTGCCAATGTCAAATTCAAAGAATCAACTTGCCATAGTAATGTTTCATAATCTATACAGAGTAAATGACACTGGTTTACATACACTGAAAATTGTTCTAAATCAGCAATTGAGTATCCTGAGTATATTGTGGTGTCAGAAACCCCTCCCACAGTGGCCAGTGCCAACAAGTAAAACAATACTGCACAAAGCTTCTTAGACATGATACATATGATCTAGGTCTGATCAATCGCTAAGTTTGGTCCTATGCAGTGGGGATTGCCATGAATTTCAGATATGACCAATCATTCCAATTTTTTTCCTGCAAAATCGGTCGATGCAAATGACATCAAAACTTGAAATTGGGAGTTTTTTTTAATATTCACAATTGATCAATTGTACAAATCGACAGACTCCAAATCTATTGGTCATGAAATCAGGCCAAAGTTGGCCTAACAAGTAGAAAGTACACCCTTTTAATTACATTAATAAAAAAAAACGAAAATATTTTTCACGTAACAAACGTAACACAATATTCATTCTAGCTAAAAGAATAAGCTAAGAATCTAGAGCAATATTAATAAAGTTGGGGGTTTCTATCCTCTCAAAATGTGTATTAAAAAAATTGTACATCATTTATCTGTGGTCCCACTAAAGATAGTCCCCAAAAAACTGTCCTACAGTGACCAACCAATAGGTGATAGAATTCTGATGTGTTCATCGAAAAGGCTAGGTTCAAATCCAGCCCAGATGCTCTCTCTGGACCAAACCCTCCTCCTGTGAGCATACTGAATTGGAAAATCAACCGTACACCCCTACAATTAAATATCACTTTGCAATGCTTTTTTGCAAAATGTACCACCATTTGTATAGCTGGTGTTAAACTTCCTCAGACTGGTAACAATTTACCAATAGCCACAATTTCTCTATTGACTCGTGCGAGCACAATACGCAGGTGGCTCTCTATAAACGAGTCTGCTAGAGTTTTCAAGTTATGTTTTCAAGTAAGAATAAAAGTTGTTCACTATGCAGTTAATGTGTTTAGCAATAAAAAGCACACAACATTTTCGATTGACTATAAATTAACTATAAACATAATATTAGACCAGCCTTACCTCCAGAAATTGAGGATGGTTCATTAGAGAATGGTCAACACAAACACAGTAACTTATGTCCACCAAAAATTAAGTAAATGGCAAGTGCTCCTAGATTTGTAATAACAAAGAGGCTAAGTTTGTCGAAAGGGGCTATCTTCATGCCAGGAAGCTGAATACACATACGGTGTGAAAAAGTATAGTCAGCACATTTAGTACTAAATCCATTTTTCAACCAAAAAACAAAAAAATTAACACATTATAAACTAAGGTCATAGGTGGATACCAATCATACAAACAACGTAATAATTTCATTCCAAGTAGCTTAAAGGCTATCTCCACCCCTAAATTAAACTTTTTACTATGTGTAGCTCACCCCATCCCACACCCAACCGCTGATTACTTTTGCAAGAAAATCCACAAAAGATCCTCACAGAACTCCCGATCCCCCGGTGCTCGTTTCCTGGCAGGACTAGCACCGCATATGTGATTGGCTACCAGCACCAATTACAGATGTGGCTGACAGCTGTTCAGAACCGGGGGAATTAAGGTCTGTCTGAGTATCTTTCGTGTGTTTTCTTGCAAACGTAAATTGGTGGATGGGGTGGGCTACATATAAAACTCTTTATAGCTATGGGGATGCAGCCGACAGAAGGAAGGACTCCCCTGCGCGTGCCAGAAACCTCTCAAGGACAGAGAGCAAGCAGGACTGGATGACCCACGGACTCCTCTGATTTTTGAACACTACACAGTGGGGCCGTATGAAGTTAAATTTTAGTTTTGGGTTGGACATGCCCTTTATTTTCTAAGGAATCAGCTTTTTGTGTTTGGGAGACATGCACACATAAAAATATTTAAATAGTTATTTCATGGGAGAGTGGCTAAAATGGCGTCCTGAGCAGACGTGGGGAACAGAGGCTCTCCGGCCATCAACCACTGATCCATACCACCGGGCTGTACACCCATAAAACAACCCCCGGGGATCCACATAGACCGAGGGGAATGCCTAACACGGAAACCACCACGGCAGAAAGAACCCGCCCAGCTACCACCTATACAGAGGCACTTTGTAAATTCGCGCCAGGCCAAGACGCAACCCGCGCCAACATCCCCGGCACCTAACCACATGGCCGCGACAACACAAGCCTCCTCACCCACAACCCAGGATCCGGACGCGGAAACCACACAATCGCAGCAGAACCCGCCACGCTCCAGATACTATTCGCGATCCAGGACACCAAACATCACTGACCGGTCCTGATAGAGGAGGTGAGAGTGGACGTGGCCTGCTCAGGCAGGACTTCCAGACCCTCAGACAACCGCGTGGGTGAGCTTGAGGAGCGGTTGTCTCCACAGAAGACACACTGCGCCCGGTCCCTGCCGAGCTAGACTCCCCTCCGACAACAACTGCAGGCGAGCGGTGAGAATGGACGATTTAGAGACCGTTCGCGCCGACAGAACCTGCGACTGGTGGGGGTGCCCGAGGGGCGGAGGGGGGAAGCCCAGAGACATTCCTCGACTCTTGGATTAAAAACACATTCGGAGCAAATAATTTATCACCCATCTTCACCATAGAACGAGCCCATAGAGTCCCCACAGACCTCACCCCCAGGCTCCAGACCGAGACAATGGTGGCTAAACTAGTCAACGCACAAGACGAGACACCACCTGAGACTGCCGAAATAAAGGCACCCTACAAATCCAAAACTCTACTATCATGATCTTCCCAACGATTCATAGACTTACAAAAAGAAGGGCCACATTCCTCGAGTCAAACAGGACTTAGGGGCCTCACCTGCCATACTCAATGATACCCCGCAAAACTGAGAATACAACATAAATAATGCTACTAAGTTCTTTGACTCTCTTCAGAAGCCACGACTTGGATGGATTCGACCTTTGGTCCACCAGGGAAACCCTGATCTACGACTCAACCAAGATGACAATCCTCTCGGGGTAATCCTACCCAGGTACTCTCCCTAACCTGACCGCCCCCCCCCCGCCCCCCCCCCCCGACCCCTACCACAGGACCTGCTCCTCTGGCAACAATAACTGAGAACGCCACAGAATACCTACCAGCAAGCCCAATGTGAAACCAAATATGGAAACAACCAACAGCACAAATCAAACTGCTTATGACCACAAAGCGAATAGAACAAATAACAGGAATGCTATACCATCAAAGATTACCTAACACAAATACACACACAACACCATCCAGCTTTTTGCCTTACCTGGGCAGATTCACCCTACAAAACTCTATGGACACCTGCACCAAAGGATTCGGACCGAAACTCCCCCCCCTCTTCCCCCATGGGGATAACCCGGGGGAAGAGGGTCACACAGCTCAAAACAGCCGTAAATGACATCATCCCAAGACTCGCCAGATACACGGACCCTTTCACCCCCCCCACCCACACCTCTGCTATCCATTATTGAGGACATAAACCTCACTGCAACTGTTTGGGAGCAGGAGAAGATAACTACCAAGGGCGGGGAAACATGAAGCAACAGGGGAAATGTACAACGTATAGATGTATAATGCCTGAACTAAGTCCCGGTAATAGGAAATGTGTAATATTTTATTTGATAAAAGTTAAACCCAGGTACTGAGAACTCCCCACCAAATCTACCGGATTTGCCTGGTCCCCCTCTTCCGTTCCCTTCCTACCTTCCTCCACCCACCCCCTCGACCCTAACTACAACTAACAACCACTTGCAACATAACCTGATAGGCTGGATGGAACCAGACCATCACAGACCCTTCCATAACTACCTGTCCTGCCTAACACTCTCCTCACACCCAGATAAACTAAATTTAACAAGTATAATGGGTTATAACCATAAATCCCATTGAATGTGTTTCCCCCCCCCCCCCACCCCAACCAACAATCTCCCCGCAGAGTAAACCTGGGAAAACCGACTAACCCCCGGTAATAGACACCCAAGGTATATAAGATATCACCTAAAGTTGACTGGGGACCTCTCCCCCCCCTCCAATTTTGTGAACAGGGCATTGGATGGTAACTGCTCAGCCCCCCCCACGCCACACCGTTACCTAGGAACTTACATCCTAGGCGAGCCATGTGTTAGTGACCTTAGGTTCACTACATTGTTTTGTAATAAGTTTAAAAATGTAAATGTTCATTGTTGTTCTTTCTCTTTATTATTCACAGCGTCTGACCAAGTTCGATCCGCCCCCCTGGGTACAGGAAGTGGGCCCTACCCCTCAACACCCATTCACCACACAGACCATGGGTGATCCCCCGCACCTCTCAAGATAATCTCATGGAACGTTCGAGGCCTCAATCAAAAATCCAAGCGTACACAGGTATTTACACTCCTAAACCAACCACAACCTGATATAGTCTGCCTGCAGGAGACACACTGTTAAAAACCACCACCAAATTGATACAGCAACCCGGGTGGGATGGGCAGCCCATAGCGTATGCTCTGCGTACTCTAGGGGCGTCTCTATCCTAATATGGAAGTCGCTACACCAACAAAATACTCTCCAGTCAAAACAGACTTGAACGGGAGATACTATTACATAGCACAGAATAGAAAACACAAAGATCATATTCATTGCATCTATAGCCCCCCGCAACGGGACTCACAGTAATGAAGGCTATAGCACCGCTACTAACCCATTCCCTGAAGCCCACACTATATGCGTAGGGGACTTCAACGCAGTAAATGTGCACACACAAGACAGACTACAACCCACATACCATAATCCAAACACACAACCAACCAGCACAAGAACAACTGCACTATCATCAACTACACAATCATGGGGATGGATAGATGCCTGCGCCACAGATACCCAAACACCAAAGAATATACCTGTCACTCATCAACCCACCACACGCTATCAAGAATAGATTACCTATTCACGACAAAGAAAACACTACCTCTAATCTCAGTCATCTCCCACCTTCCAAGGAGCACTTCTGACCACTCCCCCATCCTAGCACATATAAACGTACTAAGCGCTGAACCACACTAGACATTGAAACTTAACCCGCTCTGGCTTACACAATTCCGAACACGACCCCATACCTAGCTATCTAGAGGAATTCCTAACATTCAACAAAAACACACAAGACCTAAAACACAATGGGAAGCCTCAAGCATTCCTGAGGGGCAACTACATACACCATCACATACATCAAAGATCCACACAACACAATGAACTCCAGGCACAAACAACACTAATACAAGCCGAAAAGGAACATATCACCCATCAAACACCCAAACCCGACAAGCATGGCTTCAAGCCCAACGCATAACGATAACATTCTTAACGAGAAAACAAATCGGAAACAATTTCTCATCCGCCAAAATCACTTCGAACATGGAACCACTCTCAAAACTTCTAACCTTCCTGATCAAAGATTCCTCGCAAACACACACTATAAAAATCTGAACTCTCAAAGAACCTGGTCCACCCACACACGCAAATACTCACAGCATTCCACGAATATTACTCCACACTCTACACATCTCGCTTAACCCCACCCACAAAAAACAATCGACTTTTTAACAGACATACCTTTACCAACCCTATCCCAGAACACAAAACACAACTAGACGAACCTCTCACAAAAGAAGAAATCCAAAACGCAATCCAAGAAATGTCACAACAAAGCACCGGGGACCGGATGGCCTCCCATCCGAATATACAAACATCAGTGAACAATAATCAACCCACTTTTCGATATGTCGACACTGCACAGATACAGGATTCCGCCCCCCTCCCTATATACAATGCCAATATAATAGTATTCCCTAACCCGGAAAAGACCCAACAGAATGTAGCTCATACAGACCAATATCCTTATATCAGTTTGACTACAAAATCCTACTAAGTAGCCTAGCAACCAGAGTAGCACAATCATAACATCGATCATCCACCCAGATCAAACAGGATTCATGCCTAATAGTCCACAACTATAACCTGAGACGGACCATGATCCAAACCCAAATGAACCACGACAATGCAGACAACGAATAATAGTCTCCCTAGACGCATGCAAGGCATTTGAACTCCATAGGTGGGCCGTTCCTCCAGAGGTACTCAAAAATTCGGTTTGGGCCAAAACTCATAAGATGGATTCAAATACTGTACGCTGCCCCAAGCCAATCGTAGTAAATAACAATACCTCACCAACATTTACACTAGGCAGGGGCACTCGACAGGGGTGTCCCCTCTCCCCCTTTCTATTCGCAATAGCACTATTGAACCATTAGCGACCCTCTTACGAACCACCACCGTTAAAATGATCTCACTATAGAGCACCACAACAGAAAAACTGGACTATACCAGATGACTTAATACTATTCCTGGAAACCCCCACCTAGCTCTCACTACAAGCGATACACACCACCATACATTTGGGAGAAATACGCCGATTATTAATCACTGGGAGAAATCAGTGATATACCCCCTAACATATACCCCTAATAGGCCCCTCACACAACACCCCCATTCCTATAAAACACATTTCAAATACTTAGGAATCACATAACCAATCCCCACAACAATTCTATTCCCTAAATATATGTCCTTTACCTCGACCTGGTACACACAAAACAACAGCCTGGAAATTCGTCCCCTCATCTATGGGGTAGAATACAACTACACCAAACCTTCCTACTACCCAAAATTCTATACATCCTCCACCACACACTCACATACTACCTAAGATTTCTTCTTCGTTAAAATACACAGCCTTATATCCTCCTTACATATGAACTCAAAAGCCAGAACTAACCTAACCACCCTACAAACCCCTAAAAATATGGGAGGATTATCCCTCCCCAATCTTCAGCTCTACTATTGGCAACACATAACATAACTACATTTCAATGCTGGGTAAATCCACTCAAGCACGCCCACACCATCAGATTTAATGATGACTGAATATTTACAGGACCATACATGGCATACCTGGAAAATCCCAAAGCTAATATAATAGGGAAAGGACGCCGCCATACACAGACACAGCCCCAAAATATGGCGACTCACCAATAAACTACTCCGCCTGAACAGGACATTACACACACACCCCCATCTGGCGCAACAAAGACCTACCAATCATGAACACCCTAATACCGGGCTCCCAACATGGACTCTATATGGTACTGTAACCTGGGCGATATAATACACAATGACCAATTCATAACATTTCGACCTACAGCAAAAACACAATATACCTAATAAACTTCACTATCGATACCTCCAACTTACCCATGCATTGAGAGCCACGCCTCCCCCACACAACCCAACTCTATATCGAAACACCCTATAATAGGCATATCCGCACCAAGGCCTAAAGGAACCATCTCCAAGCTATATACATACTTAATCAACACCAACTCACCCCACCACCAATCAATATAAAGCAAAATGGTCTACACACATAGGTGAAGTCACGAAGAACAATGGACGAAATATTTAACTCACACTACAAGCAGGCCTCACCCTCAACCAATAATAAACTAATCCAATTCAAAATACTACACCAAACCTACCTCACCCCCAAACAACTCAAACACAATAAGCCCATCAGCTCTTCACACTGTCCTAAATGCAAATACCCCAACGCAGATTTTTATACACACACCATCTGGAGCTGTCAACCAATCCAAAATTACTGGCTGCAGATTACGGAATTTCTATCCAAACTGTCCCAACACCCAATCCCATGCACCCCGCTTACCTGTACTTTGGATATTTGAGACCGATATAGGTCCAGTCACCAACAAACTTTCTGCAGGCAGCACTATTCTACGCTAGAAAGGCCATAATTCTAAGATGGCTCTCACATAAAAAACCATAACTCAAAGCTTGGAAAAAACTAATCAACACGGACCTCCCACTAATCAAACTGATATATATGCACAGAAATTGTCCAACACATCACAAGGTCTGGAGTGTGTGGCTGGATACACCCGACTAATACAACCTAACCGTACCACAAAGGCTGAGCATGTACGCCTCAACCGATGCAAAGTGCAAACTGGGCCCACCGGCGAACCAGGGGAACGGAACCTAAAAAGAACGAATTCACAAGAAACGGTAAATCAACACACTGCAGTATTATTTTAATCTTGATACTTATCCTCCAAATGAGACTTCTTCCTCTATACCTTCCTTTCTTCTCTTTCTGGTATATATGCTAACCCTCTCTCTTCTTCCTTAATATATTTACGTTCTACCTTCTTCTCAATGGTCTCTCTTAAGACGCGCGTTATTAATATGGAAATGTTGATTGTTTTAGGTATTATAACAAAACAGTTGTAAAGCAAATACCATTGCAGATACAATCAAGTGTAAAACTGTTAACTATCAAACCAAACATGTCTAATGATGTAAAAAAACTATAACAGACAAGTTTGAATGTTTTCAATGTAATGGTTAATGTATGGTATAACAATAAAAGACTATTTAAAAAAAATAGTTTTTCATAATTTCATATGAAGACCAAACTCTGAAAAACAGAATGCTGCCTGAACAGTACAAGTACAAGGTAAGAGATTATTTAGAAAACTCAACACATCTTTTCAGTGCTATTGATACACCTTCTCAGATTGGATAAACATAGTACATAAGAGATTCCTATAAATAGAACAAGAAACAAGCAAAAGATCAACAACAAACAAAACCACCCCCTAGTGTGGAAGGAAAGTAAGGAAGGAAAAAACATTTACCTGACCCAAATCATAAACTTTGAATTTGTCTTGAAGGCTGCATTAAAACTCAATATCCTGTATGGCCATACATTACAATACAATACATTAATTTTTATACCTTAACATAATGACATTGTTTTTATGTTTTGTATTTACCATGGAAATGAAAGGGTGGTGTAGGGGGGCATCAGAAGTTGTGTGTGCCCGTGTCTGCGTGGTGTTTTAGGGTATGTTTTTGTGCCATAAAAGAACTTTTGGGTGATTAGGAGAGGTTGCCATGAAAACAAAGCAGTGGGGGTAGGTGTAGGGGTGCATCAGTAGGTGTGCACTATATCTGTGTGGTGCTAGGGTATGGTTTTGTTTTTAAGAACATATAAGTAACCTTGATGATTTAGGTGTGGTTGACATGAAAATGGAAGAATGGGGTGGAAGTGAGGGTGAATCTTTTACTTTTATTGGCACACCATATAACTATCTATAGGGTATCCCAACATTAGCGGTGGCATTTTATGTCATCAGATTTTCTACTAGTAGGGCTATTGAAGGACCCCAATAGGGAAGCCAAAGGTTTATAAAATTGTGGAACCATACCCTATAAAAGATCTTTTAGAAAACAACATCACTCACCACACACATTTTGTCGTGGGAACACTTCCAGAGATTCCTTAGCTAGGTAATAGCACACTTCTATGTGTCCCGCACTCTGTGTAGCGATTTGATCACATGACCCTGAAACGTATCATGTTTAAGGATAAGATTGGACCCATTTATCAACCGGGGAAAAAAATCCAAAATTTATGATAACTTCGGAACACTTTCACAAATTCCTTAGCTAGAGACAGCACAATTCTACTATGTGTCCCGCACATGAAATTTTTATTATTTATCAAAAATTTGAACTACAATATTCAGTGGCACATCTGTCTCTCTCAAGGCAACCACACACACAAGAAGATAAAAAAATATATTACAGATCTGGTCTGTTTCCAGTATTTTCTACCTAAAAAAACAGTAAAATGATTGACTCGAGTATAAACCGAGGGTGAAAATATGAACACTAAAGCAACCTGTAATAGTAAAATGATTAGGAAATGAACATGAATAAACAGGGGGCCATAAAGTATTGATTTACCGTAAAATAATACACAACTTGTTCAGTAGGCACTTCACTTAAGTGAAGCCTAAGGTAAAGTCAACAAACTACCGTATGTAGGACCATCTACATAACCGGTACATACGGAACAAGGGTATGGTAACTAGTACTGTACTGTAATGCTAAATATTTTTAACTGGGGGACCCAAGTTCAATGGCTTAAAAAGCAATATACTGGACATAAAACATCAGTTTAAAATCCTTCAAAATCGGATTTCTCATCATTCGGTTCTCCAATAGTGGTGGTGATAATGTCAACTGCATGACCATTATCACTCCATCATTTTTTCACACGCTGCTGGTGCTGAACAAAACATCGTCTTCGCTACCATCCATGTGTCATTACTATACCTATCCCGCATTTCTAAAAAGCACGCTTGATGATGTCTTCTGGAATGTCCTCCCATGATCTCGTACCCACTTTGGTACTATTTCTATGTCAAGGCTTGCATAAGATTGTCCCACCTTTTGTCATATGGCTGACCTGACGACTCCATTCGTGCCACATTTTTTCGCACACGGTCTTTAAAAGGTTGTTTATAACATATCCATAGGCTTGAAAACAGATTTAAGTCCACCTGGGAATAACACCCAAAGTGGTTTGAAATGACTTTTCAAGTTTTCCATGTTTTGACATCTTCACCTATGTGCTCTAAACATATTCCCAAACTAGCAGTAGGGTTTTTTTTTTTGGTTTGTTTTAAGCTACTCCGGGTCGTTCCATTCCATATCTCTTCAGCCATTTTTTTGTTCCTTGTTTCATACATCCAGCCTTTAACATGTGGACGAAGTGATTCGTGGGGGGAATTGGCATTTTTAGCAAGGTTCTTTTCCTTTTAAATATAATAACAGGCCGTATCTTGACTCCATTGGCCAACAACATGCCAAGAACCACTGTGAAATTTTGTTTTTCATTCCCCCGGTCCTGTTCTAAGGAAAATCGTTTTTTTCTTCCCAAGTATGCCACGGTCCTGTTGCTTGGAAGATCAAAAAGTCATTGGCTGTCTCAATCCATATTCCCGATACTTTCCGGGTCATAATTATAAGTTTTCTTTTGTTTTATAATGAATTGATGATGAACATGACCTTTCTTCAGATTCTGTGGAGCTTTTTGTGATATCTCGTCTCTGCGCAAGCAAAGTCCAAACCGATTCATGAATCGGGTACACACATCCACTGATGCAACAAAGTTCTCAATACCCCGCTGTTTATATTGCTCACTTAGCGCATTGTTTGAAGGCACGTAATCGGTTCCCATGCGTGTTACACAGTATCCATTTTAGACGACATTCCACAACCCATTAATGCAGTCATAGTCTTAGAGCCGCCCATATGAGGTTGATAAACCACGACAAGCTTTTTTGACTTGCCATCTTTTCCTCATTCTGACTTTTTCTCCAGTCTCGCACTGTTTTATCAACGCCAATTACCGGCCTGCAACGAATTTTTCTTCCTCTGCTTTCTGAAACACACTCTTAGTTAAAGCCACGTCTTATGATCTGCGCAATTTTTTTTACACACCAACCGTTTCTAACAGATTAAAAAACACAGAAACCAACTAAGAAAAATTTCCCAGCAACCACATTAAAATTACAAACTGAGGCCTGATTACTGCTTTTAATATCAAGGTATTCTGCCTTCTGATTGCAAGATTGTTCGAGCTTTAGTTGCCCTTTACAATGACTTTGATAATAAGTAAAACAGCTACGTATAATAACAATAGCACAGCAGACTGTTAAACTGTAAAAGAGCCTATTGCCTAATACCATTATGTACCCGTAATAATCAATCTACCGGTATTAACCATTGCCAATTCAGTGTAAACTACACAACTCCCAGTCTGTTTTTTGTGGCAAGTTGCTGGATCTTTAAATAACCTGTAATACCGTAAATTAACTGTATGGTATGTAAATGTGTTAATTCATACATACTGCCCACACAGCATCCATTCCCACCCCCAGCCCCCCCCACCCCACGGCACAATTACACAGTAAAAAACATGCCCTTACTATTGGAGGCTGAGTGCTGGTAGAAGGTTTTGGACCGTTTCTCCGGTACAGCTGTCTGAAGGCTCTCCATTATAGGTAGGGTCCGGTACAGAATGGTCAGCTGATGAACGTAAGCGGAGCGCGCGGGCCACGTAGTTACCACCTCCCCCGCTCTCTGCCTTACAGCTCCAGTGGGTCGCGCTGGTCCCCGTCTCACTCTGCATTACAGTCTCTCCGGTGGTCACCTGGTGTCTTCTGTCCCTGCACTCCGACTGGAATAGTAAGGTACCGCACTACTATTCTCTTCTCTTCACTTTTCTTCTTTTTTTTTCCAAGCCGATTTACCTATGACCCGAGTATAAACCTAACCATAGGTTTTTAAGGTATTTTTTGAACCTTAAACTCGGTTTATGCCTAGAGTATATACAGTAAGCTTTTTCATAAAAAAATTTCCTGTGTGAGAGAAGTCGCTGATGAATCCCAACAACCCTAGCTTTTTTTTTTTTGTAAGCCATGTAAGTCATCTTGACATATTAACTATTTTCTCTTCTCCCTCTCCTGAATGCAGATTGTAGGTTTTTTTTTTTTTTTAGAATCCTAAAAGGGTAAACCAAGAGAGGTGTATAACTGGTTTTTGGTGTTCCAAAAATACTTTTAACATAGCTTTAGATATCTTAGATGGATTTTTAGAACTTAAAGGTAATGTCGCACCAATTTTTAAAAGTGTTTTATTCATTAAACTGCAAGGAGGTAAGTAAATAGCTTCTTACCTTCCTTCAGTTTAACTGAATAAAAAAAAGTCTTACTCCCATTTCCTCCAGTAAAACCGCAGGAGAGAGAAGTGTTTTTTAATCACCGTTGGACAGTCCTTACCACAGGGGCCGCAATCGTCCCGTAGGCCATAATATGGACGTTTGTAATATTCTTAAATGGCATGTCCACGCCCCTGCTGGCCCCACGGTAATTAAAACAAATGCTTCCTTAATGGTTCTCCTGTAGTGCTTGTCATAAGTCCAGAAAACTGAAGAGTAGGAGGTGTCTGTCTTCCTATCGAAAAGGTTTCTAGCCTCTAATCTGTCCTCCGGAGCGACTGTGACATGCACAGGGGAGCCATTTTCCTCCTCCCTCAAGATTCCTCCCTAGCTGCGCCTGCCACCTGCATAAAAACGTTATCTGTATTGTAGGCTACCCTCCCACCACCAACTGCTATGTCAGATTACTAAAAAAAGAATCAGAAATCTACTTACACCCTTTGATCCACTGGTGCTCTCTACATTGCCAGCAGCCACATGTGCCGGTCCGGCCCGTTTGCAGAATCCGTAACGCAGGAGCCGGAATTAGAACGCACACAGGAGCAAGAGGCTGTTAGAGTTTCTGAGCATTGGGGGAGTTTTAAATGACAATCATCTGCAGGTCCACATACCTGCTGTAGTTCTATCTGAACCTCATCAAGTGGTAGATTGTTCTTACACTATATGCTTGTGAAGGTTCTCATTCATCCAGGTCATGGTATATCTGTTGTATTCAATTAGATCAACTGGACTTGAAATGTAGTTCTTGAAGACGTTTCGCTAGTCATCCGACTGGCTTTCTCAATTCAGAATGACTTGTACAAGAATCTGTGGCAATTATGTACCCTGGAAAATCCCAATTAGCATATCACAGCCAGGTGTTAAGGGTGTGATTGGATAGTGGCTAAGAGGTGTTATAGGAACGCCCAGAGTAAGGTGTTAAAACAGCATTGTACATGGCAGACAGTTGGTGTCGAACCCCCCCACCTCTATTTAGGCTTGGTTTCTTTATTTTCACATAAATGGCCTCCTTAACACCTCTCTTGAACCAGTCACGTTCCTTCGCCAATATGTTAACATTACAATCTTCAAAGGTATGTCCTTTATCCTTAAGATGCAGGTACACGGCTGAGTCCTGACCCGAGGAATTGGCTCTTCTGTTCTGGGCCATACGTTGATGCAGTTGCTGTTTGGTCTCCCCCACATACAAATCAGAGCATTCTTCACTGCACTGCACTGCATATATGATGTTGCTTTTCTTGTGTTTTGGTATTGGGTCTTTCGGATGTACCAAGGAACGTGACTGGTTCAAGAGAGGTGTTAAGGAGGCCATTTATGTGAAAATAAAGAAACCAAGCCTAAATAGAGGTGGGGGGGTTCGACACCAACTGTCTGCCATGTACAATGCTGTTTTGACACCTTACTCTGGGCGTTCCTATAACACCTCTTAGCCACTATCCAAGGAAACTACAACTCCCAGCATGCTTTATTAGCTGGGAGTTGTAGTTTCCAAACATCCTGAATGCCAAGTGAGGGTGGCATTCAAGATGTTTGGAAACTACAACTCCCGGGCAGTGACGTCGGCCGGCGCGCCAGTACAGGGAATGATCGTGCGGCTGCCGGAGTGCTAATGTAAGTAGTGACTCGAGTATAAACCAAGTCCAAGTTTTCAGGCTGATTTTACAGCCTGAAAAACTCGGTTTATACTCGAGTATATATGGTACCTTATGCAAAATACATTTAACAATGGGCAAAATAGGAATATCAGATTGCTGGAGGGAAAAAACCTCATTATCAAAGATTAATCATACTACTCTTTTCCGCATAATTGTTATGCAAGACTAGACTACATACTTTGCTCCATATCACTACTCCCATCCATTTTAAGCTCCACAATGGAAACCTGTGTTTGGTCAGACCATAAAATCATACAAATCAAAATAACCACAGGACAACCAGCAATAAGGAACACACATTGGAGACTAAACGAGTCCCTACTAAAAGACCCGAAAATAAAAGAACAAATCCTAAACAATATCAAGGATTACTTCAACATAAACGATAATGGAGAAGTAATTCAACCATTATTATGGGCTGCTCATAAATCAGTGTTGAGGGGGCTCATTATACGAATAGCATCTCGCTGCAAAAGACAGTATAAAGAAACACTCTCCAACCTCGAACAGCAAATCCACATACTAGAAACCAAACATATAGAAACCGGAGACCGATATACGAGAAACTTAAGGCAACAAGACAACAACTACATGCTCTTCAATCACAAGAAGTAGAAAAAGCAATGTTATGGCAGAAACAATTTTACTACCAGAAATGGAACAAACCAGACAAGCCTTTAGCTCAACTACTCAGACCTAAATCAAACATTTCTAAAATTTCTAAGATACGAACATCATCAGGCACATTCACCACAGACTCAGACACAATATACAACACTTTTCACGCATACTACACCAAACTATACACAAACCCCCATACTGCAATGCAAATAAGGATACAATCTTGACTTTTCTACAAACAAATTTTCCACAAACCACCTTAAATTCACAGATGGCAAAAGCGCTAGAACAAAACATAACCATACCACAAAGAGCTCAAGCCATAAAACAGCTCAAAACTCATAAAGCAACAGGGCCAGGCAGTTTCTCAAGTATGTACTATTAAAAAATTTGAAACTCTGCTGTCCCCACACCTAGTAAACATGTATAACTGTATCCTGAAGGGAGGACAAATACCACAGGAAATGAACACATCACACTTTTGCCAAAACCAGGCTAAGCCACCACAGAGCCACATAACTATAGACCCATATCTCTTATTAATAAGGATATTAAAATCTTAACAAAAATATTAACATCAAAATTAAACCCATATATGTCACAACGAATACATAATGACCCGGTAGGCTTTGTACCAAACAGGCAAGCAGCAGATAATATTAGGAAAATATACAATATCATAGCACACATGAATAACAACAACACCAAAAGCTGTATCATGACACTTGACATCGAAAAAGCGTTTGATAGCTTAGACTGGCAATATATGAAAGAAACTCTAAGAGCATACCAATTCCCACAAACATTCTTATGTCATTGAAGTATACTACAGCAGTCCAAAAGCAATATTAAAACTACCAACCACAGAAAACACCCCAATAAATATAGAAAGGGGCACAAGGCAGTGCTACCCACTGCCACCTTTACTGTTTATACTAGCCATGGAACCAATATACGCAACAACAGCAATATTCAAGGCATCACAATAGCCAACAAAAAATATAAAATCTGTCTGTTTGCGGATAACATCACCCTAACCCTCTCAACACCGCTAAAAGCTCTACCTAATCTTTTCAACTGCAAATAATGTCAACCGTATCTGGACTCAAGATCAATCAGGACAAAACAGAAGTGATGGGCTTAAATCTCACAGATCACCAAAAAGGATGAAGGATTTACATATTTGGGAGTACAAATAACTCACAAATATGAAACCATATACCAAAACCATATACCACCTCTCCTTAACAAATTAAAATTAGACATAATGAGGTGAGACAAGCTACAAATATCATGGATAGGCAGAATAAACACCTTTAAAATAAACATATTACCCAGCCTACTATACCATTTTAGATGCCTACCGAATTTTTACAATTTATTGTCATTGTTTATTTTGCATAGTTTTGAAGATATTTACTTTTTTGTGTGTGATATGGCAGCAGCATCACCAGGTCCCCTGCACTTCCTGCTCTGAAACCATGTCAGTCAATCTACCCTGTGTCCTCTCCTCCCCTTTGCAGCCCCCCTGGTCCCTCCAGTTGAAGGCCCCCCTTAGCCCATTCTCTTACAGCCATGTGGCTCCGTTCACTCACAGGTGCCGTGGCCCCGCCCACTAGCGGGGGCAGTGGGCCACTCAGACCCCCCCCTACAGAAAACTTTGTGGAGACAGCCTTTTCAGGCAGAGTGAGAACTCTGCCTGAAAAGACTGTTTTCACATAGTGGGAGAGAAGGGCTGTTGATTCCCTTACCTTCACTGTCAGGACACACAGCAGAGAGGAGGGACTTCCTGTCTCCCTCACACACTGAGGGAGTCTGAGGCTGGGCTCGCCGGCAGCACTGTGCAGGAGAAGCCTTAGGAATGTCGCATGTCAGCCTCCCACCCATTAACTTTCTGGTCAGTCATTTCTTTATATCTTGGGCTGTGGAGCACGTAGAAAGGTGGTTGATGGCTCGTTTTAAAGGTAGGAAACTAGCCTTTCATTTAAACGTAACTTGTTTGGAGACCACTGTTCCCCTTTAACAGACTTTGAAAATTTCTGTCTCAGGAAAGCAACAACTTGTAGCATTAAGGGAAACATCTCTAAAAGTCATGTATAGAACATACAGAGTTCCAGCACTAGTAGACAAAACTACTAGTCAGCCCACTGTGTTTCAGAAAATGCACCCAAAGAGGGGATTTACTCCACATATGGTGGGATTGCCAAATAGCACAATAATTATGGGAAGATACTTTTTAAATAATCTCAGAAATCTTCTATGCTAGGTACAACCCTTCTCCACTGGCAGCTCTACTGGGACACAACATCCCAGAACTAAATAGGCAAAATAACAAGCTGCCCCAGTATCATAGGAGCTCAGTGGAAAAGACAAACATTAGATATATCGAAGGTGCTGAACAGAGTAAATAATATCATGATTAAAGGGCATGTCCACCCCCAAAACTATAATTTCCCCCACTACTGGCCCCACTCTGTAGTGCATAAAAATCCTTACCAGCTCCAAATGGTTCTCCTGTAAAGTTCCCCCAAAGTCCAGAAAACTGTCCACCAGGAGCCTGGCCACCAGGGAAATTGTTTCTGCCTGTCCTCTCAGAGGTTTTTGGCTTGCTCAGAGCAGCCCTTCACTCCCTCCCCCCTCCCTCTCCCACCCGTTTTGTTCTCCCTCCACCTAGTGTAAATCTCCTTGTAGATATAGTAAGGTTAGTTCCCCCAGCCCCAACTGCAATATTATATTTTCCAGAGACTCCCCCGAACTCTACTTACCTTCCCTCTCTCCTCCGGCGTTCTGAACTGCCTCTCAGCCAATCAGAGAAGCACCTGCTGGTCCGGCACCCTGCTTGCAATTCTATGCAAGCAGAAGGCCGGGCAGTGCAGCGGAGGAGAGAGGGAAGGTAAGTAACAATCGGGGGAGTCTCTGGAAAAGATAATATAGTGGTTGGGGCTGGGGGAACTAGCCCTCCTATATATTAAAAAATGTAAAAAGGGGTGGACATGCCCTTTAACAAAAGAATTTTCCATGTGCAACAAGACTGGCTGCATTTGTTTGTAAAAACATGGACCCCCTGGATAAACAGCAAATATTCGGCAAATCATCCTCTATAGATCTCAATAGTTATTGTTCCCAGATTTCCCTCAAATCCTCTCTAACAAAATAGTCAGTATGCAGGATGCAGACCTTAAACTATAACGGAAAGTATAGACCGAAAAACAAATAAAAATGCGAGGCATTTCAAATTATGATGGCTTTATTGCGAATGTACAATACAAGATATATAATTTATATATTTAATTTTATTCTCATTTCATGTCTACTGTATTTTAACCCCATGTTAATTTACACCAAATGTATGCAATATGAGAATCTGTGAATGAGTACATTTGTTACATGATACATTATAATAATTGTTAATATAATCTACAAAATCAATAAAAAATTATTGAACACTAAAAAAGTATCATCTGCTTACGACAAATTAGCAGCTCAGGTAAACTTATTGAATAACAACTTGTATACAAATCCGATCTTGGCTCCGACCCATGACGACACCCAACCACAACGAACAGCCAATAATCGCACGTGTGTATGATTTCAGTTGGGGATCATTTGTTGATCCGCCATGCGACCCCCCAACTAAATGCGATTATCTGTCGAATGCAACAACTTAACTTTTTCTCTTGTCCCAAGATTGGTCCATAAAAGTTATAACAAAATTTGGACAAATCATACAAGACAATACCATAAAAGACTTTGAAAAGCTATCAGAGACACTGCTTACCAGCTGAATTTCCAAAGGGGACCATCAGGGTAGAACACAATTCTAGGCAGCAGTGAATCTAGAAAATTGACATCGGCTATATATATAAAACACTTTAAAACCAAGCAAGCCAAAATCTACAATCCCTAGCAAACAAATGGAAAAAATATATACCCTCACTGGATGCAGAACAAATCGAGGACATGACAAACATACCCCCAACTGGCTTCTCCCGCAGCAAACAACAAACAAATACAATACTTTATTCTACAATTTAGTGTATCTAACCCCACAGAGACTATCCAAAATGCATCACTCACAACAAATACTATGCCCAAAATGTAAAATGCAAAACATAGACTTCTGGCATCTCATATGGTCCTGCCACCAAATATCCTCTTACTGGTCAAAAGTACTAAATTTCATTATGACAGCTATCATTACCTATACCAAATACACCAGAAGCCTGAATCCTCAGCTTATTGTAAGAAAACACCTGGAATAAGCAACTCTACTCCACCTGCTGTTCTATGGGCGCAAAGCTATAGTCCTTAAATGGATGTCCCCAGGAAAACCCCAAGCAAAAAGCAAAGGATGAAATTGGTAAATACAGGCCTTGCATACTATAAAATCCTTTAACATCACAGATACTGCCCTAACAAATAACAAGGTATGGGGTATATGGATTAATTCAGACACAACAACCAGATAGACCAGCTTGAGTCAGGCCCGAGGTGACCCCCCCCACACTCCACCACCCCCCCGTTAGTGTGCGTGATTTTCCACACAGCCATCACAAATCCATTGTAATGCTTTGTAAATGAGTGACTTGGCCAATATTAAACAATTCCCATCCGATTCGGCAAGATTTGCCTATTATCGGCAAGGTGTGGGGGCTGAAAATAACCAGCAGCTGACTAATCCCAATACTGTGTACGAGGGATCAGTCAGGGCTGTGTATGTGGTTACCACCAGAGGTTGCCAAATGATTGAATTAATTTGGTCTCTATGTGTACTATCCCATTTCTATATATATATTGCTTGTTGCATTGGGGGTTTGACCAAGCCTCTGGGAAATGTGTACTCCACCCACAGTGGGTTATGTGTTCAAGTACTGAAATCTGGAGACTTAGTTCCAAAAAAGCATACGAAAGAGCAGCTGGGACTTTCATCTCATAAAAGGCAGGTACTGATATAAAGACAAAGTTTGAGAATTACGTCTCCTAAGAAGGTAAAAAGTTACTAAGGTAAAAAAGGTTAAAAGTTAGGACCCAGCAGAATAAAGCAAACCGTGAAGTGGTTGCTGGGCTTAAAAAATAATTTCGCCAAGTTATTGAACTAATTGCTTTAATTTATCCAGAGAGAAGGGCAGGCTTTTTAAGTCGCATTACAATGGTAAAGTAAAATGTAAGCAAGTTAATTGGATGTGCACTAGGCTTCTAATTTTTGTATGTATTGAATTAATTTGGTCTCTAGTTGCACTCTGCGTGGATGTATACTATCCCATTTCTATAAATACATTGCTTGTTGCATTGGGGTGTGACCAAGCCTCTGGGAAATGTGTACTCCACCCACAGTGTGTCATGTGTTCAAGTACTGAAAGCTGGAGAGTTAGTCCCAAGAAAGCAAGTGAAAGAGCAGCAGGGACTTTCAACTCATAAAAGGCAGGTACTGATATAAAGACAAAGTTTGAGAATTACGTCTCCTAAGAAGGTAAAAAGTTAGGACCCAGAAAAATAAAGCAAACCATCAAGTGGTTGCTGGGCTTAAAATAATTTGGTCCAGTTATTGAACTAATTGCTTTAAAGGGCATGTCCACCCCCAAAACTATAATCCCCCCAACTACTGGCCCCACCATGTAGTGTAGTTTAATCCTTACCTCACATCCCAGCTCCATAGGGTTCTCCTGTAAACCCCCCCCCCCAAAGTCCCAAAACTAACCACCATGAGATAGCCAGGGCTCTGCCTGCTATCTTGCCTCCGGTAGATATTTGCCATGCGCACTGCAGTCCTTCTCCCCCCTCCCTCCCGTTCTACTATCCCTCCCCCTAGCGCAAAACCCCCTTAATATGCTGCTCCCCATGTCCCCCGCCCCAACCGCATTTTTTTTTTTCAAAAAGCTCCCCAAACTCTTTTACCTCTCCGCTTTCCTCTTTGCTGCACTGAATGACCGGCAGCTGCGTCCGTGATTGGCTACCGCTCAGCCAATCACAGACGCGACTGCCGGTCCGCCCCTCTGCTTGCTTCTCGCAAGCAGAGGGCCGGCAGTGCGGCGGAGGAACGAGGGGAGGTAAGTAAGAGTTTGGGGGGCTTCTGAAAAAAATATTTATGCGGTTGGGGCTGGGGGACATGGGGGAGCAGCATATTAAAAATCATTTTATGGGGTGGACATACCCTTAAAGGACCAACAATATAAAAAAAAACAACATCACCCCCATTACATGTCCACACTTCCAGCAGCTGAAATCACTTACTCACGTTTACAGCCTTGCTGCCCTCTTAGATATCAAACAGCAAATATGAGTGCTAAAAGCCCACCTCGTAGACGGCCCAGGGCCATGATTAACATAACACTTGTCATTGGCTGGTGGGAATGTGTTATAACCTCTCTCCTCCTCTGCCAGTCAAACAAACTTGAAATATCCTGTTGCTAGGATACAGCCAACATAATCAAGCTGATCAATGATGGGTGGAGGAGTGTTTTCTCGCATGCTAGCTTTAAATGACAGTTAGAGGCAGACAAAATTATTACGCCCCCTTCACAGCATGGCTAATTGAAGGCTGAGAGAGGCTCGAAATCAGGAAAATAATGTATGGGGAGGGCTGCATAACTTTACTCTTTCTAAAGCAATTTAAAAAACAAAATGCAATAAAAGGCAATACAGTTATCCTTTAATTTTTCCAGAGAGAAGGGCAGGCTTTTTAAGTCGCATTACAATGGTAAAGTAAAATGTAAGCAAATTAATTGGATGTGCACTAGGCTTCTTATTTTTGTATGTGTTGCCAAATGATTGTTCAGATTTAAATTGCATGTGTAAAGCCACTTTTAGAGGGAGAATTTGTGATTGCATCCCCTGTAAATATTTTCATACTAATCTTCCATTAAACTATCTGTGAAATGTACCTTGTAGAACAGTTTATGATGTAGAAATCTGTGAATCCAGTAAATACACATATCTGTGAAAAACAGAAATGATACCATGCTGAAAATTACCCCAAGCCATCCTAAAAGAAAAAAAGAAAAAAGTTAGTCTTGTTAAACATAGCAATTTTCTTTGTTCATACTAGTTTTAGTAATTTGCATTACTTTAGGTTCGTATACATGTACGATTTGAAATCGAGCTCCAACCACAATGCATTCGTGCGACGAACGGCCGAGAATTGCACATGTGTTCAGTATGTATTCATTTGTATACGATGCAAATGAATAGCCTGTATGTCCCCTGTCTTACAATCAAATGGATACAAGATTGGGTTTTTTAAAGGAACTACATCCTCCAGATAACATTGTCGCCCAACGTCGTTGTGGCGACGATGTGTGCACGTGACATCATTACATCGCAACGTCACATGTGCACTCACTTATGGCGACGTTGCTTCAAAACACACGTGTGCACGGAGGTCAGGCGCGCACTCTGCAACCGGAAAAAGTATTTGCTTGGGATTTTCACATTTTGTGGGGGCAGATCTAAAAATGCAAGGAGACAGGAGGAGGAACACAGAAGCTTTGTAGGAACAAAGGTAGGGTATGGGAGGGTAGGGTATAAGCTTTTACATCTAAAGCCTAAGCTATCTAATACTGTTAAGATGGATTTAAAGTGTACATACCTTTTAAGGCTGGGTACACAAAGTGCTATTTTTTGTCCCGACCGTGCTCTCAGCTGGGACAAATGACTGTTGGTCGCAGCAATAGTGGCCGCTGATGAGAGTGCGCATGACCAGTCGCTCGGTCCCATCGGCCGTGATTTACCAACGGACCAGATCGCCCATTTGTCAGATTCGGGTGAACAGCCGACTGAGCTCGGTTGCAGACGTCCGTCCCACACCATCTGGTGTGTACCCAGCCTTAGATACAATACAAAATATGCCCAGTTGTTGATCATCCGCCTGGTGGATCAGGTAACGAGCCCCAACCGCACGCTTGTTTCTACTGACAAAGGGCCCATACAAGACAACAAGGCATGATTATCTGCCGCAACAGCCATGCATACACATCGTGTGTCGCAGGTCGGCCCTCGTGATTGCACGTGTATAAGACTTAAGTGTAGGCAGTACACTTCACATGCTCTCTAGTCTAGGAATCTACTGCCTTGCCCCATAGAAGCTGACAGACCATCATATTACAGTTCAGAGATAATGCCTTTCCCCCTGAACATGGATAGGGATAGTTTAGTGTTTTTGCTAAAATGTTTCAATCCTCCTGCCCCTGACATATACTTTCCATGTTTTTTATACAAAGGAAGGTAATATTTACAGTTTATTTCTTAGCCAACATGGAAACATAATATTAAAATGTCAGTAAAAAATTTAAATCTAGGGATTTAAACTTGTAACCTCTGGGCGATTAGACCACAGCTAATGTATAGAAAGTAAGTACATGTAGAAACTTTATCTTATCCTAGGAACAGAATAGAAGCAGAAAAAAGTAAAGAAAAGCTTAGTATTGTTCCTAGTAAGCTGTTCTTTTTGCATCTTATGCTGGCTGGCAAATAAACTGCAGGCTTTATACTGGTGTGGAGACATCTGTATAGAAAATACTCTGAATAAAGACAGAGAAAACAGCGCTCAGGGGGCTAGCCAATGGGTGAACATGCTCACAAGTCTGCATAGACAGAGTTATTACTGGCAACAACACAGCCTTCTTGGATATAGAATCTAGTTCTTACATATGCAACTAACTGGAATAGTATCTTACAATGCATTGTGTTTTGGAGAAGAATGCTTTCACATTAAAATAGCAAAAATGAAAGTTTGATGCAAATACATATGCTTTCAAGGAAAAAGAGCAGTATTTTTCCATCCTAATGACCTTAAGCTGCCCATTTATCATTTTATCTGTGTATAAATAAAATGTTTCCGAAATACTGACTTCCTGTTTGCAGGACCCCATAGAGACTGTTATGGTTTTGCCCTTGAACCAGCGCTTGGGTTGATTCAGTTGCTCAGTAGAGATCCGAGCATGTTTGACCCATCCAACAGCCAATATGTAGAAATTACTCCACAATTGCAAAAACAGTAGGGAATCCTCCAGGTGTCCAATTCCTCCCAGGCCACCTCACTGCCAATCACAAATATCCGTAAATCACAAATAAGGAATGCCCGTCAGATATCAAATAGGGGTGCCAAAATGTTGTATGTGTGTTTGCTGTGACTGCACAATAAACAGGATCACCCCTATTTGATATCTGATGACTGAACATTCCTTATTTGTGAGTTACGAAGTAGAAATACTGTTAGGAACACTCCAAGGTAGTGTGCATTCTGAGAAGACGAAGGGCTATTACAGAACCTAAAATGTCAGCTCACTAATGTAACAGCAACATGTAGAATAACTAAGTATGCATAATATAAACAAATAATTTAAATATACTGATATTTTCCACTGAACTTTCCCTTTAAGTTTAGTTCTCACTGCCAAGTTTATACTTTTTTCTCCCCTAGGCCAGCTTGACTATCTTGTTTCAGATGGGTGGCATGTTTTCACTCAGGTAACATTTCCTAACGTTTAACAGCCAAGTTTTGAGCGTTCACATCTGACAAAACACTATATACATGTATAGCTTGTTTCCGTTACTAAACATCTGGATCTGCTCAGAAAATGCTACATTTTTTAAAAGGCGGACTTGCAAATGCATTTGTTAAGATTGTCCTCCAATCCCTGATCTGGTAACCATAGGCTGGGGAGGGGAATGTATAATTGGGACTGCCACTGGTCACTGCTTCTTTCTCAGTACAGTCAGATGGTCCCCACCATAAAGTGCTGTATTAGTGAGGTTGTTATGGTTCTCGGATCTTTCGGCTGTGATGAGGCGACCGGCGTTATCGAAAGCCGGTCACCACCGATCAGAAAAGCCGATCGTTTCCAGACGATCGTTTTCAGAGAGATCGGGGAGCAAGAATTTGTGATGATCACTGCGTCATCCTGTGACACGCGGGGGAACGTAATCACGCCAGCACGTGTGTCGTGTCCGAATAACGCAATCAGCCGGGGCCTTGGGCCTATTTAAAGGGCATGTCCACCCTTATAAAATTTTTTTGTCATATTATAATATACCTTCCCCCAGCCCCAACCGCTAAAAAAGATTCTCAAGAAAGTGCCCCGATCTATACTTACCTTCCCTCTCTCCTCCTCTGCACTGCCCGGTCTTCTGCTTGCAAGACACTGCAAGCAGGGGACGGGACTGGCAGCTGCGTCTGTGATTGGCTGAGAGGCAGCCAATCACGGACGCGGCTGCCAAGGTAAGTAGAGTTCGGGTGACATTCTTAAAAATCTTTTAGAGCGGTTGGGGCTGGGGGAAGGTATACTAATATATGGCCAAGGGTTTTTATGGTAGGGATCTCAAAACGGGAGGGAGAGAGAGAGGGGGGGGGGGTTAGGCCTGCAGTGCGCAGGCCAAACTTCTCTCGGAGGGGAGACAGGAGGCAGAGTCCTATATGGACTCTGCTATCCTCCTGGTGGCCAGTTTTTGGGACTTTGGGGAGGGATTACAGGAGAACCATTTGGAGCTGGGATGTAAGGTAAGGATTTTATTACACTATAGAGTGGGGCCAGTATGGGGTTAAGTTATAATTTTGGGGGTGGACATGCCCTTTAAGCCACCTCTTCTTATACATGAATGCTGATAGTTCTGATTTATTTCCTGCTTAAGCTCTTTATTGATTTTCTCTGGAGTACCTGTTTTCCTGGACTCTTCCTTGTCTGCCACTTAACCTGGATTGTGACCCGACCTTGCCTCCTCTTCTGACTAATCTCCCTGTTACCGACTCGGATTGTTTGACCTCTCTGTCTTGCCGCCTGTCCTGAACTTTTGCTACAACCCTGCATTTGCCCATTTGCTGCCTTCCCTGAACTTGTGCTATGTCCTTGGTTTTGCCAGTTTTCTGCCTGCCCTGAATTCCGGCCCTGTCCTAGGTTCCTTCAATTATCTTACCAATCTTCTCCTTGACCCTAGGTGGTCCTTCTACTCATGTTATCCTGTGGTGTTCTCATTATCAGTCTGTGGCATCGCTACATTTGTGGAGTTGGTTTCTGGGTTCCTCTTCTGAGGCCGGGACCTGGCACTACCAAGCAGCACAACATCCTCACCATCAGAGGCTCTGGAAAAAAACTTGGAGATGCTTAGATTCCGCTCCTAGAAGGGGATCCTAGAACTGATCTTCTGTCACCATAACTATCAGCCACTATGGATACCACCGGAGATGTCCCGTCCGTGGAGGCGCTGTGTATCAGAACTACAGTTGGCTCTTCAAGAAACCCAACAAGGTTACATGCACTTAGAGAATCAATTGCAATCTCTGGCCTTGACTATGTTATCCATGGGCCACTCGTTGTCCTAGACCACCACACGTTCCTCCCGGGAGCCTTCATTCCCTCCTTCCGAACTGGTTCAGATGCCAAATAGGATTAACTAGGTCTGGTCTCCCAGCTGAAGAACGAGCAAGATGAATTCAAAACAACCTGTTCCTCTATTGTGGGCAACCAGGTCACCTTCTCTGAGCATGACCTATCAGACCTCAGTAAGACTTTAGCCTGCTTTTCCAATAGATTTTCCTCACCATCTTCTCTTCCTTATTTCTGTCTTAATATATCTTTACAGAGTCCCGCCAAAACTACAGAGATTCTTGCCATATTTGACTCTGGAGCCTGTAGATGTTTTATACTGCATTCCACTGTTCAGGATCTGCATATACCGCTATGATCCAAGGCTTCTCCACTACAACTTCGTTTGGCAGATGGCTCCAACTTCTCCTCTGGCCCGATTACTTTAGAGACAGTTTTGATTCTCACCACAATTACCAAATCACACCAGGAATATTTAAGTTTTGAATTTCTTCCTTTCTCTCTGTTTCCCATCATTTTAGGTTTGCCCTGGCTCAAGACACAGAACCTTTTAAAAAAACTGGCACTCTTGTAAAATAAACTGACCTTCTCATTATTGCCAACAAGCTTGTTTTCCCGCAACTCTTCTTCCTATTCATGAAAGTGTTTCAGAATCCTTTCTTCCGAACGCTTATAAACAGTTCTCTGATGTTTTCAATAAGAAAGGGGTCGATATCTTATCACCTCACAGGATCTACCCTTTATCTGAACCCTTAAAAAGGGTTTATTTGTCACTATACATCCCCTACTAGTGCCAGTATATTTTTTGTGGAGAAAAAGGATGTCTCACTTCATCCTTGCATTGACTATAGAGTACTGAACAAGGTCATGGTGAAGAACCGATATCCTTAACCTCTCTTTTCCAAACTTTTACAATGGCTCCGAACTGCTGAAATATTCACTAAGCTCGATCTCTGGGGTGTGTATAATCTATTTATGATTCGAGAAGGAGATGAATGGAAAACAGCTTTTCATTCTCTATACTATAGTCAATTCATCAAACATTTTCCCACACTCCTCATGCCTTTAACTCTACTCACCAGTATAATAATTAATTTTCGTTGGACAGGGGAGTCTCAGAAGGCTTTTGATTTTTGTAATAACACTTTTTCATCAGCTCCTATACAAATTCATCCAGATCCATCTCTTCCTTTCATTCTTGAAGCAGATGCATAAGGAACGGTTTTATCCCACGGATTGTTCCTAAATCTCTTTTACATCCTATAGCCTTCTTCTCTTGAAAACTCTCACCTTCAGAGCAAAACTACCACGTTGTGGATTATGAGTTGTTGGCCATTAAAGTAGCCCTTGAGAATGGTGGTATCTTTTAGAAGGAGCATCTCATCCAATCTTAATTTTTACCGACCATAAAAACCTTGAGTATCTTCAAGCAGCAAAAAGACTAAGACCTCGCCAGGCCAGAAGGGCACTTTTCTTTTCACGGTTCAATTTCCACATTACCTTCCATTCAGGGTCAAAAAACAATAAAGCGGATGCTCTTTCTAGACAATTCTCTGAAGAATCCCCTCCTATTTGTCCAGATGTTATCCTTTCACCCAATAATTTTCAGCTGTTACAAACAGATCTCATACAGAATATCAAAAGAGCTTCAAGTAATATTTAGTCTGTTCTACCTTTATTACTATGAAGGAATTTTTTTTGTTCCCGAGGAAGTTAGAATCTCAGTTCTGCAACACTGTCATGATTATCAGTTGGCCGGACACTTTGGTTTTCTCAAAACTTTGGATTTTATGAACAGAACCTAACATGTTCTCTGACTAAAAAATTTACCTCTTCCAGTACTATCTGTGCGC
Source organism: Hymenochirus boettgeri (assembly GCA_019447015.1). Classification (NCBI taxonomy): domain Eukaryota; kingdom Metazoa; phylum Chordata; class Amphibia; order Anura; family Pipidae; genus Hymenochirus; species Hymenochirus boettgeri. Next base: position 141,615,033 of record CM033475.1, on the reverse strand, counting down.
ACAATAAGTCAAACAGAAACCACAGGGCCTTTTAACTCCGCTGCCATTTGCTTCTCAACCTTGGGGAATGATCAGTATGGACTTGTAAGTATAAAATTACCTAATTGTTAAGGTTTCTCTACTATCCTGGTAGTAGTGGATAGATTCACTAACGTGGCTCACTTTATTCCTCTTAAAGGAGCCCCTTCGGCTGTGGTAACTGCAGATACGTTTATTTTCACCTTCATGGACTACCTGATGATATTGTATCCAACAGGAGTACAGTTTACCTCTAAATTTTGGAAGGGACTATGTAAATCTTTACAAATCCACAATTAGTTTTCTTCAGGTTATCATCCACAATCTAATGGCCAAACAGAAAGAACAAACCAGACTCTGGAACAATATCTTTGATGTTTCTCTTCTGCTTCCCAAGAGGATTGGTCTTCTCTCCTAACATTTGAGGAATTTGCATATAATTCATTCTATTTTTTTATGGAGTGCTCAGAATTCTATGCAAATTATGGTTTTCATCCAGTCCACATACCAGAGGTCCAACAAGGCAGATAAGCTTTATGGAAGGTCGCACACCGAAGGAAGTTTAAGTGCTTTTATTGAACCAACACAACATCAAACAAACGTTTTGGGGGGCTCCTCCCACTTCATCAGGCAAAGTAAGTCTGTTCGTTGCCACATGCAGCCCGTTGGCTTCCCCTGACTGGCCCCTCAATACTAAACCTGAACCAAAAAAAATATAATTTGTTTGTCTCAGGCTGGATAAGTGATTTTTTTTGTTTGCTTCTTTTATTAAAAAAAAATGACTCGATCAAATTAAATTTGATGGAATAGATTTAAAGGGCATGTCCACCCCCAAAACTATAATCCCCCCACTCTGCCCCACCATGTAGTGTAGTTTAATCCTTACCTCACTCCCAGCTCCATAGGGTTCTCCTGTAGTCCCCCCCCAAAGTCCCAAAAATGACTACCAGGAGGCTAGCAGAGTCCATATGGACACGGCCTGCTAGCTGGCCTCAGGTAGATTTTTTGCCATGCGTACTGCAGCCCTTCTCCCCCCTCCCTCCCCCTCCCTCTCCCTCCCTCTCCCTCCTTTCTACTATCCCTCCCCCTAGCTCAAATCCCCCTTAATATTGTGCTCCCCCATGCTCCCAGCCCCAACCGCATATTTTTTTTTTTTAGAAAGCTCCCCAAAGTCTTACTTACCTCTCCTCTTTCCTCCGGCGAAGTGAGCTGCCGGCAGCCGCGTCTGTGATTGGCTGCCGCTCACCAATCACAGACGCGGCTGCCGGTCCCCCCCCTGCTTGCATTTCCTTGCAAGCAGAGGGCCGGGAGCGCGGCGGAGGATCGAGGGGAGGTAAGTAGAGTTTGGGGGGCTTTCTAAAAAAAAAATTATAGCGGTTGGGGCTGGGAGCCCAGGGGGGACCATATATTAAAAAAATTTTTTCAGGGTGGACATAGCCTTTAAAATATTATACCTCTTTTATTAAAAATTGCAACTAATAAAAGAAAAAAAATAATAACCAAGGATATTAATTTAATCTTTTTATGAAACCTATTGGTGTGGCCCTTCACAACAATCCAAGTTTCTCATGAGGCCCCTTGTGAAATTTAATTCCCCACCCCTGCCGTGGCAGGTCGAGACTTTAACAGTTGTTACATTTTACCCCTCTGCTTTTACTTGGCTGGCTGTCTAGCTGTAGGAGATGCATTTAAAGGGCATGTCCACCCCCAAAACCATAATCCCTCCACTAATGGCCCCATCATGTAGTGTAGTTTAATACTTACCTCACATCCCAGCTCCATAAGGTTCTCCTGTAGTCCCCCCCCCAAAGTCCCAAAAACTGCCCACTAGTCTTTACAACCAACGGACCAGATCGCCCATTTGTCAGATTCGGGTGAACAGCCGACTGAGCTCGGTTGCAGACGTGCCGTCCCACACCATCTGGTGTGTACCCAGCCTTAATACAATACAAAATATGCCCAGTTGTTGATCATCCGCCTGGTGGATCAGGTAACGAGCCCCAACCGCACGCTTGTTTCTACTGACAAGGGCCCATACAAGACAACAAGGCATATTATCTGCCGCAACACAGCATGCATACACATCGTGTGTCGCAGGTCGGCCCTCGTGATTGCACGTGTATAAGACTTAAGTGTAGGCAGTACACTTCACATGCTCTCTAGTCTAGGAATCTACTGCCTTGCCCCATAGAAGCTGACAGACCATCATATTACAGTTCAGAGATAATGCCTTTCCCCCTGAACATGGATGGGATAGTTTAGTGTTTTTGCTAAAATGTTTCAATCCTCCTGCCCCCTGACATAACTTTCCATGTTTTTTATACAAGGAAGGTAATATTTACAGTTTATTTCTTAGCCAACATGGAAACATAATATTAAAATGTCAGTAAAAATTTAAATCTAGGGATTTAAACTTGTAACCTCTGGGCGATTAGACACAGCTAATGTATAGAAAGTAGTACATGTAGAAACTTATCTTATCCTAGGAACAGAATAGAAGCGAAAAAAGTAAAGAAAAGCTTAGTATTGTTCCTATGTAAGCTGTTCTTTTTGCATCTTATGCTGGCTGGCAAATAAACTGCAGGCTTTATACTGGTGTGGAGACATCTGTATAGAAAATCTCTGATAAAGACAGAGAAAACAGCGCTCAGGGGCTAGCCAATGGGTGAACATGCTCACAAGTCTGCATAACAGAGTTTTACTGGCAACAACACAGCCTTCTTGGATATAGAATCTAGTTCTTACATATGCAACTAACTGGATAGTATCTTACAATGCATTTGTGTTTTGGAGAAGAATGCTTTCACATTAAATAGCAAAAATGAAAGTTTGATGCAAATACATATGCTTTCAAGGAAAAAGAGCATTATTTTCCATCCTAATGACCTTAAGCGCCCATTTATCATTTTATCTGTGTATAAATAAAATGTTTCCGAAATACTGACTTCCTGTTTGCAGGACCCCATAGAGACTGTTATGGTTTTGCCCTTGAACCAGCGCTTGGGTTGATTCAGTTGCTCAGTAGAGATCCGAGCATGTTTGACCCATCCAACCGCCAATATGTAGAAATTATCTCACAATTGCAAAAACAGTAGGGAATCCTCCAGGTGTCCAATTCCTCCCAGGCCACCTCACTGCCAATCACAATATCCGTAAATCACAAATAGGAATGCCCGTCAGATATCAAATAGGGGCCAAAATGTTGTATGTGTGTTTGCTGTGACTGCACAATAAACAGGATCACCCCTATTTGATATCTGATGACTGAACATTCCTTATTTGTGAGTTACGAAGTAGAAATACTGTTAGGAACACTCCAAGTTAGTGTGCATTCTGAGAAGACGAAGGGCTATTACAGAACCTAAAATGTCAGCTCACTAATGTAACACAACATGTAGAATAACTAAGTATCATAATATAAACAATAATTTAATATACTGATATTTTCCACTGAACTTTCCCTTTAAGTTTAGTTCTCACTGCCAAGTTTATACTTTTTTCTCCCCTAGGCCAGCTTGACTATCTTGTTTCAGATGGGTGGCATGTTTTCACTCAGGTAACATTTCCTAACGTTTAACAGCCAAGTTTTGAGCGTTCACATCTGACAAAACTATCATGTATAGCTTGTTTCCGTTACTAACATCTGGATCTGCTCAGAAAATGCTACATTTTTTAAAAGGCGGACTTGCAAATGCATTTGTTAAAGTTGTCCTCCATCCCTGATCTGGTAACCATAGGCTGGGGAGGGGAATGTATATTGGGACTGCCACTGGTCACTGCTTCTTTCTCAGTACAGTCAGATGGTCCCCACCATAAAGTGCTGTATTAGTGAGGTTGTTATGGTTCTCGGATCTTTCGGCTGTGATGAGGCGACCGGCGTTATCGAAAGCCGGTCACCACCGATCAGAAAGCCGATCGTTTCCAGACGATCGTTTTCAGAGAGATCGGGGAGCAAGAATTTGTGATGATCACTGCGTCATCCTGTGACACGCGGGGAACGTAATCACACCCGCCAGCACGTGTGTCGTGTCCAATAACGCAATCAGCCGGGCCTTGGGCCTATTTAAAGGGCATGTCCCCCTTATAAAATTTTTTTGTCATATTATAATTACCTTCCCCCAGCCCCAACCGCTAAAAAAGATTCTCAAGAAAGTGCCCCCGATCTATACTTACCTTCCCTCTCTCCTCCTCTGCACTGCCCGGTCTTCTGCTTGCAAGACACTGCAAGCAGGGGACGGACTGGCAGCTGCGTCTGTGATTGGCTGAGAGGCAGCCAATCACGGACGCGGCTGCCAAGGTAAGTGAGTTCGGGTGACATTCTTAAAAATCTTTTAGAGCGTTGGGGCTGGGGGAAGGTATACTAATATATGGCCAAGGGTTTTTATGGTAGGGATCTCAAAACGGGGGGAGAGAGAGAGGGGGGGGGGGGGGTTAGGCCTCAGTGCGCAGGCCAACTTCTCTCCGGAGGGAGACAGGAGGCAGAGTCCTATATGGACTCTGCTATCCTCCTGGTGGCCAGTTTTTGGGACTTTGGGAGGGATTACAGGAGAACCATTTGGAGCTGGGATTTAAGGTAAGGATTTTTTACACTTAGAGTGGGGCCAGTATGGGGTTAAGTTATAATTTTGGGGGTGGACATGCCCTTTAAGCCACCTCTTCTTATACATGAATGCTGATAGTTCTGATTTATTTCCTGCTTAAGCTCTTTATTGATTTTCTCTGGAGTACCTTTTTTCCTGGACTCTTCCTTGTCTGCCACTTAACCTGGATTGTGACCCGACCTTGCCTCCTCTTCTGACTAATCTCCCTGTTACCCGACTCGGATTGTTTGACCTCTCTGTCTTGCCGCCTGTCCTGAACTTTTGCTACAACCCTGCATTTGCCCATTTGCTGCCTTCCCTGAACTTGTGCTATGTCCTTGGTTTTGCCAGTTTTCTGCCTGCCCTGAATTCCGGCCCTGTCCTAGGTTCCTTCAATTATCTTACCATCTCTCCTTGACCCTAGGTGGTCCTTCTACTCATGTTATCCTGTGGTGTTCTCATTATCAGTCTGTGGCATCGCTACATTTGTGGAGTTGGTTTCTGGGTCTCCTCTTCTGAGGCCGGGACCTGGCACTACCAAGCAGCACACATCCTCACCATCAGAGGCTCTGGAAAAAAACTTGGAGATGCTTAGATTCCGCTCCTAGAAGGGGATCCTAGAACTGATCTTCTGTCACCATAACTATCAGCCACTATGGATACCACCGGAGATGTCCCGTCCTTGGAGGCGCTGTGTATCAAATAACTACAGTTGGCTCTTCAAGAAACCCAACAAGGTTACATGCACTTAGAGAATCAATTGCAATCTCTGGCCTTGACTATGTTATCCATGGGCCACTCGTTGTCCTAGACCACCACACGTTCCTCCCGGAGCCTTCATTCCCCTCCTTCCGAACTGGTTCAGATGCCAAATAGGATTAACTAGGTCTGGTCTCCCAGCTGAAGAACGAGCAAGATGAATTCAAAACAACCTGTTCCTCTATTGTGGGCAACCAGGTCACCTTCTCTGAGCATGACCTATCAGACCTCAGTAAGACTTTAGCCTGCTTTTCCAATAGATTTTCCTCACCATCTTCTCTTCCTATTTTCTGTCTTAATATATCTTTACAGAGTCCCCGCAAAACTACAGAGATTCTTGCCATATTGGACTCTGAGCCTGTAAGAGTTTTATACTGCATTCCACTGTTCAGGATCTGCATAACCACCGCTATGATCCAAGGTTCTCCACTACAACTTCGTTTGGCAGATGGCTCCAACTTCTCCTCTGGCCCGATTACTTTAGAGACAGTTTTGATTCTCACCACAATTACCAAATCACACCAGGAATATTTAAGTTTTGAATTTCTTCCTTTCTCTCTGTTTCCCATCATTTTAGTTTTTGCCCTGGCTCAAGACACAGAACCTTTTAAAAAAACTGGCACTCTTGTAAAATAAACTGACCTTTCATTATTGCCAACAAGCTTGTTTTCCCGCAACTCTCTTCTTCCTATTCATGAAAGTGTTTCAGAATCCTTTCTTCCGAACGCTTATAAACAGTTCTCTGATTTTTTCAATAAGAAAGGGTCGATATCTTATCACCTCACAGGATCTACCCTTTATCTAACCCTTAAAAAGGGTTTATTTGTGTCACTATACATCCCCTACTAGTGCCAGTATATTTTTTGTGGAGAAAAAGGATTTCTCACTTCATCCTTGCATTGACTATAGAGTACTGAACAAGGTCATGGTGAAGAACCGATATCCTTAACCTCTCTTTTCCAAACTTTTACAATGGCTCCGAACTGCTGAAATATTCACTAAGCCGATCTCTGGGGTGTATAATCTATTTATGATTCGAGAAGAGATGAATGGAAAACAGCTTTTCATTCTCTATACTATAGTCAATTCATCAAACATTTTCCCACACTCCTCATGCCTTTAACTCTACTCACCAGTATAATAATTATTTTTCGTTGGACAGGGGAGTCCGAAGGCTTTTGATTTTTGTAATAACACTTTTTCATCAGCTCCTATACAAATTCATCCAGATCCATCTCTTCCTTTCATTCTTGAAGCAGATGCATAAGGAACGGTTTTATCCCACGGATTGTTCCTAAATCTCTTTTACATCCTATAGCCTTCTTCTCTTGAAAACTCTCACCTTCAGAGCAAAACTACCACGTTGTGGATTATGAGTTGTTGGCCATTAAAGTAGCCCTTGAGATGGTGGTATCTTTTAGAAGGAGCATCTCATCCAATCTTAATTTTTTACCGACCATAAAAACCTTGAGTTCTTCAAGCAGCAAAAAGACTAAGACCTCGCCAGGCCAGAAGGGCACTTTTCTTTTCACGGTTCAATTTCCACATTACCTTCCATTCAGGGTCAAAAACAATAAAGCGGATGCTCTTTCTAGACAATTCTCTGAAGAATCCCCCCTATTTGCCAATGTATTTATCCTTTCACCCAATAATTTTCAGCTGTTACAAACAGATCTCATACAGAATATCAAAGAGCTTCAAGTAATATTTAGTCTGTTCTACCTTTATTACTATGAAGGATTTTTTTTGTTCCCGAGGAAGTTAGAATCTCAGTTCTGCAACACTGTCATGATTATCAGTTGTGCCGACACTTGGTTTTCTCAAAACTTTGGATTTTATGAACAGAACCTAACATGTTCTCTGACTAAAAATTTACCTCTTCCAGTACTATCTGTGCGCACAATAAGTCAAACAGAAACCACAGGGCCTTTTAACTCCGCTGCCATTTCTCTCTCAACCTTGGGAATGATCAGTATGGACTTGTAAGTATAAAATTACCTAATTGTTAAGGTTTCTCTACTATCCTGGTAGTAGTGGATAGATTCACTAACGTGGCTCATTTTATTCCTCTTAAAGAGCCCCTTCGGCTGTGGTAACTGCAGATACTTTTATTTTCACCTTCATGGACTACCTGATGATATTGTATCCAACAGGATACAGTTTACCTCTAAATTTTGGAAGGGACTATGTAAATCTTTACAATCCACATTTAGTTTTCTTCAGGTTATCATCCACATCTAATGGCCAAACAGAAAGACAAACCAGACTCTGGAACATATCTTTGATGTTTCTCTTCTGCTTCCCAAGAGGATTGGTCTTCTCTTCCTAACATTTGAGGAATTTGCATATAATTCATTCTATTTTTTTATGGAGTGCTCAGAATTCTATGCAAATTATGTTTTTCATCCAGTCCACATACCAGAGGTCCAACAAGGCAGATAAGCTTTATGGAAGGTCGCACACCGAAGGAAGTTTAAGTGCTTTTATTGAACCAACACAACATCAAACAAACGTTTTGGGGGGCTCCTCCCACTTCATCAGCAAAGTAAGTCTGTTCGTTGCCACATGCAGCCCGTTGGCTTCCCCTGACTGGCCCCTCAATACTAAACCTGAACCAAAAAAAATATTTGTTTGTCTCAGGCTGGATAAGTGATTTTTTTTGTTTGCTTCTTTTATTAAAAAAAAATGACTCGATCAAATTAAATTTGATGGAATAGATTTAAAGGGCATGTCCACCCCCAAAACTATAATCCCCCCAACTACTGGCCCCACCATGTAGTGTAGTTAATCCTTACCTCACATCCCAGCTCCATAGGGTTCTCCTGTAGTCCCCCCCCAAAGTCCCAAAAATGACTACCAGGAGGCTAGCAGAGTCCATATAGGACACTGCCTGCTAGCTGGCCTCAGGTAGATTTTTGCCATGCGTACTGCAGCCCTTCTCCCCCCTCCCTCCCCCTCCCTCTCCCTCCCTCTCCCTCCCGTTCTACTATCCCTCCCCCTAGCTCAAATCCCCCTTAATATTGTGCTCCCCCATGTCTCCCAGCCCCAACCGCATATTTTTTTTTTTTAGAAAGCCCCCAAAGTCTTACTTACCTCTCCTCTTTCCTCCGGCGAAGTGAGCTGCCGGCAGCCGCGTCTGTGATTGGCTGCCGCTCAGCCAATCACAGACGCGGCTGCCGGTCCCGCCCCTCTGCTTGCATTTCCTTGCAAGCAGAGGGCCGGAGCGCGGCGGAGGATCGAGGGGAGGTAAGTAGAGTTTGGGGGGCTTTCTAAAAAAAAAATTATAGCGGTTGGGGCTGGAGCCCAGGGGGACCATATATTAAAAAAATTTTTTCGGTGGACATAGCCTTTAAAATATTATACCTCTTTTATTAAAATTGCAACTAATAAAAGAAAAAATAATAACCAAGGATATTAATTTAATCTTTTTATGAAACCTATTGGTGTGGCCCTTCACAACAATCCAAGTTTCTCATGAGGCCCCTTGTGAATTTAATTCCCCACCCCTGCCGGTGGCAGGTCGAGACTTTAACGTTGTTACATTTTACCCCTCTGCTTTTACTTGGCTGGCTGTCTAGCTGTAGGAGATGCATTTAAAGGGCATGTCCACCCCCAAAACCATAATCCCTCCACTAATGGCCCCATCATGTAGTGTAGTTTAATACTTACCTCACATCCCAGCTCCATAAGGTTCTCCTGTAGTCCCCCCCCCCAAAGTCCCAAAAACTGCCCACTAGAAGGATAGCAGAGTCCGTATAGGACTCTGCCTCCTACCTGGCCTCCGCGAGAAGTTTGGCATGCGTACTGCAGCCCTTCTCCCCCTCCCTTTTTGCTATCCCTCCCCCTACCATAAAACCCCTTGGCCATTTAATTGTATAGGTCCCCCCAGCCCCACCCACCGCAAAAAAATTATTTTAAGAAAGTCCCCAGAACTGTACTTACCTTTCCTCTCTCCCCCGGGCATTCTGAGAAGCCGGCAGCCGCGTCCGTGATTGGCTGCCTCTCAGCCAATCACGGACGCGGCTGCCGGTCCCGCCCCCTGCTTGCAGTGTTTTGGCAAGCAGAAGGCCGGGCGTCGGAGGAGAGAGGGAAGCTAAGTAAAGAACTGGGGACTTTCTTAAATTAATTTTCTAGCGGTTAGGGCTGGGGGAGGGTATTCTAAATTGTTATGGGTGGACATGCCCTTTAAGAGATACATTGTCTCTCTACTATATGTGCAGTAAGCAATTAATGTTTTTTAGTAAAAACAGAGGACTTCAACATGCCACCCCTATAGATCCTGACTCCCAAAACCTAAATCACATCTCTAGATAAAATTTGTGAGAAGTTATTGCTGGAAAGGTTCAGCAATATTACTTTCTGCTTGAACACTTCCTGTTTTCAGCCATGTCACCAGCTTGTAGTCGTGTGACCAGCCTCAGCCTGCATTAAAGGGCAACTGTGGTCTCAAAACAAGTTAGGGTTAAATGAAAGCCTGCAGTATTTCCTTTAAAATGAGCTGACAGTCACATCTCTGGCTGGAGCCTGTGAGACATTACATTGGGGTGAATGTTCAAACTTCCTGCTTCCAGTAGGTTGAGTGACATCATCTGACCTCTGCACACCTGTCCGCCCTGGGTGAGAAGCATGCCGAGTTAAGACTTAATGCTGGGGAAAACAGGAAGTACCTGGGGAAAAAATTGACAGTTGAGAATGAGAGCCTATTAATGCAGGCTGAGGCTGGCCACATGACTACAAGCTGGTCACATGGCTGAAAACAGGAAGCGTTCAAGCAGGAAGTAATATTGCAGTAACTTCTCACTAATTTTATCTAGAGATGTGATTTAGGTTTAATTTTGAAGGTGTGATGGCAGGCTTTTTATATAAACCTTACTTGTTTGGAAGAATTCAAGACCACAGTTACCCTTTAATAGGCTCTCCTTTTTTTCCCCAGGTACTTCCTGCTTTTCCCAGTATGAAATCTTAAATGAGCATGCCTCTCCACCGGGGCAGATGGGCGGGGCAGAGGTCAGGTGATGTCACTGAACCTACTGGAAGCAGAAAGTTTGAATATTCACCCAAATGTAATGTCTCACAGGCTCCAGCCAGTGATTGTCGGCTCATTTTAAAAGGAAATATTGCATATTTCATTTAACCCTAACTTGTTTTGAGACCACAGTTGCCATTTAAGAGGTTCAATGAAAAATATGATAACAAGACATGTAAAACATTTTCCTGCCTGACTAGTAGCAAATTTGTATTGAAGTCAACCAGCAAGACAGAAAACTGAAATTACTGAAAAATTTCTAAAGCATATTACATTTAAATGAAAGCAGAAAAGGAGGCAGGAATAGCTACTTCTACCCCCCACTTAATTAACGTGTCTTAGTTGTGAACTTTAAATGATACTCAAGGTCACTGCCTTTTGAAATAATGTGGTACTATTACACCTCTCCTAAAACCCAATTCTCTGTTAAAATATACATAAACGGACCAATTACAATGGAAGCATGACACTGCGGATGAAGCTGGGTCATGTTAGCTTCTTAGCTTTTAGTTCTACTTTAAGGGAAAAGCACAAAATGGTGCTAATTTTGCCCCAACCAATCAGATGTTAGCTTTCAAATGTTACATAATTTCTGATTGGTTGGGGCAAAATTAGCACCATTTTAAACAATAAGAACTTTTATTGAATCTCCCTGAAAGTTTCCCAGAAAACTACAGTACAATGATATTTTAAATAACATACAGACAAAAAATGGCTTTAAGTAAACAAAAGAGATAGATAAGTAAAAAGGCTTAATACTGTACTTTATATGCAATACATACCAAATGGTGAACTATCAATGTTATCATAAAGTTTGCTGTATCCCCGCACTTCAGCAAAGAAAAGGGCCACAGTTGGTATACTTATCCATGGCATAGACTGTAGAGAAAATTTTATCTCCCTTCGGACTTGATTCTAAAAGAATTATGGAAAACTTAATGAAACTGAAATAAAATCTAAATATACTCAAGTTACATTAACTAAAATTCTAATACGGTAAACACAGATCACTTTTATCCAGTGCCTTACTAGATGAATGTATTAACCAAACACTAATTAGTTCGCAGCTGCAAATGTCAAATTCAAAGAATCAACTTTGCCATAGTAATGTTTCATTAATCTATACAGAGTAAATGACACTGGTTTACATACACTGAAAATTGTTCTAAATCAGCAATTGAGTATCCTGAGTATATTGTGGTGTCAGAAACCCCTCCCACAGTTGCCAAGTGCCACAAGTAGAAAACAATACTGCACAAAGCTTCTTAGACATGATACATATGATCTAGGTCTGATCAATCGCTAAGTTTGGTCCTATGCAGTGGGGATTGCCATGAATTTCAGATATGACCAATCATTCCAATTTTTTTCCTGCAAAATCGGTCGATGCAAATGACATCAAAACATTGAAATTGGGTAGTTTTTTTAATATTCACAATTGATCAATTGTACAAATCGACAGACTCCAAATCTATTGGTCATGAAATCAGGCCAAAGTTGGCCTAACAAGTAGAAAGTACACCTTTTAAATTACATTAATAAAAAAAAACGAAAATATTAATTTCACGTAACAAACGTAACACCAATATTCATACTAGCTAAAAGAATAAGCTAAGAATCTAGAGCAATATTAATAAAGTTGGGGGAGATTCGATCCTCTCAAAATGTGTATTAAAAAAAATTGTACATCATTTATCTGTGGTCCCACTAAAGATAGTCCCCAATAAAACTGTCCTACAGTGACCAGACCAATATGTGATAGAATTCATGATGTGTTGCATCGAAAAGGCTAGGTTCAAATCCAGCCCAGATGCTCTCTCTGGACCAAACCCTCCTCCTGTGAGCATACTGAATTGGAAAATCAACCGTACACCCCTACAATTAAATATCACTTTTGCAATGCTTTTTTGCAAAAATGTACCACCATTTGTATAGCTGGTGTTAAACTTCCTCAGACTGGTAACAATTTACCAATAGCCACAATTTCTCTATTGACTCGTGCAGAGCACAATACGCAGGTGGCTCTCTATAAACGAGTCTGCTAGAGTTTTCAAGTTATGTTTTCAAGTAAGAATAAAAGTTGTTCACTATGCAGTTAATGTGTTTAGCAATAAAAAGCACAACATTTTCTAGATTGACTATAATTAACTATAAACATTAATATTAGACCAGCCTTACCTCCAGAAATTGAGGATGGTTCATTAGAGAATGGTCAAACACAAAACAGTAACTTAGTCCACCAAAAATTAAGTAAATGGCAAGTGCTCCTAGATTTGTAATAACAAAGAGGCTAATGAGTTGTCGAAAGGGGCTATCTTCATGCCAGGAAGCTGAATACACATACGGTGTGAAAAAGTAATAGTCAGCAACATTTAGTACTAAATCCATTTTTCAACCTAGAAAAACAAAAAAAATTAACACATTATAAAACTAAGGTCATAGGTGGATACCAATCATACAAACAACGTAATAAGTTCATTCCAAGTAGCTTAAAGGCTATCTCCACCCCTAAATTAAACTTTTTACTATGTGTAGCTCACCCCATCCCACACCCAACCGCTGATTTACTTTTGCAAGAAAATCCACAGAAAGATACTCACAGAACTCCGATCCCCCGGTGCTCTGTTCCTGGCAGGACTAGCAGCCGCATATGTGATTGGCTACCCAGCAGCCAATTACAGATGTGGCTGACAGCTGTTCAGAGCACCGGGGGAATTAAGGTCTGTCTGAGTATCTTTCTGTGTTTTTTCTTGCAAACGTAAATTGGTGGATGGGGTGGGCTACATATAAAAGCTTATATAGCTATGGGGATGCAGCCGACAGAAGGAAGGACTCCCCTGCGCGTGCCAGAAACCTCTCAGAGGACAGAGAGCAAGCAGGGACTGGATGACCCACGGACTCCTCTGATTTTTGAACACTACACAGTGGGGCCAGTATGAAGTTAAATTTTAGTTTTGGGGTTGGACATGCCCTTTATTTTCTAAGGAATCAGCTTTTTGTGTTTGGGAGACATGCACACATATAAATATTTAAATAGTTATTTCATGGGGAGTGGCTAAAATGGCGTCCTGAGCAGACGTGGGGAACAGAGGCTCTCCGGCACATCAACCACTGATCCATACCACCGGGCTGTACACCCATAAAACAACCCCCGGGGATCCACATAGACCGAGGGGAATGCCTAGACACGGCAACCACCACGGCAGAAAGAACCCAGCACCAGCTACCACCTATACAGAGGCACTTGTAAAATTCGCGCGGCAGGCCAAGACGCAACCCGCGCCAACATCCCCGGCACCTAACCACATGGCCGCGACAACACAAGCCTCCTCACCCACAACCCAGGATCCGGACGCGGAAACCACACAATCGGCAGCAGAACCCGCCACGCTCCAGATACTATCCGCGATACAGGACACCAAAACATCACTGACGGTCCTGATAGAGGAGGTGAGAGTGGACGTGGGCCTGCTCAGGCAGGACTTCCAGACCCTCAGACACCGCGTGGGTGAGCTTGAGGAGCGGGTGTCATCCACAGAAGACACACTGCGACCGGTCCCTGCCGAGCTAGACTCCCTCCGACAACAACTGCAGGCGCAGCGGGTGAGAATGGACGATTTAGAGAACCGTTCGCGCCGACAGAACCTGCGACTGGTGGGGGTGCCCGAGGGGGCGGAGGGGGGAAGCCCAGAGACATTCCTCGACTCTTGGATTAAAAACACATTCGGAGCAAATAATTTATCACCCATCTTCACCATAGAACGAGCCCATAGAGTCCCCACAAGACCTCTACCCCCAGGCTCCAGACCGAGACCAATGGTGGCTAAACTAGTCAACGCACAAGACAGAGACACCATCCTGAGACTAGCCAGAAATAAAGGCACCCTACAAATCCAAAACTCTACTATCATGATCTTCCCAGACTATTCAATAGACTTACAAAAAAGAAGGGCCACATTCCTCGGAGTCAAACAGAGACTTAGGGGCCTCAACCTGCCATACTCAATGATTTACCCCGCAAAACTGAGAATACAACATAATAATGCTACTAAGTTCTTTGACTCTCCTTCAGAAGCCACGACTTGGATGGATTCGACCTTTGGTCCACCAGGGAAACCCTGATCTACGACTCCAACCAAGATGACAATCCTCTCGGGGTAATCCTACCCAGGGTACTCTCCCTAACCTGACCGCCCCCCCCCCGGCCCCCTACCACAGGACCTGCTCCTCTGGCAACAATATACTGACAACGCCACAGGATACCTACCAGCAAGCCCAAATGGAAACCAAAATATGGAGACAACCAACAGCACAAATCAAACTGCTTATGGACCACAAAGCGAATAGAACAAATAACAAGGAATGCTATACCATCAAAGATTACCTATAACACAAATACACCAACAACCCATCCAGCTTTTTGCCTTACCTAGGGCAGATTCACCCTACAAAACTCTATGGACACCTGCACCAAAGGGATTCAGGACCCGAAACTCCCCCCCCTCTCCCCCATGGGGATAACCCGGGGGAAGAGGGTCACACAGCTCAAAACAGCCGTAAATGACATCATCCCAAGACTCGCCAGATACACGGCCCTTTCACCCCCCCCAACCACTACCTCTTGCTATACATTTATGAGGATATAAACCTCACTGCAACTGTTTGGGAGCAGGAGAGAGATAACTACCAAGGGCGGGGAAACTATGAAGCAACAGGGGAAATGTACAACGGTATAGATGTAATAATGCCTGAACTAAGTCCCGTAGGGTAATTAATAGGAAATGTGTGAAATATTTTATTTGATAAAAGTTAAACCCAGGTACTGAGATACTCCCCACCAAATCTACCGGATTTGCCTGGTCCCCCTTTGTTCCCTTCCTACCTTCCTCCACGCCACCCCGACCCTAACTACAACTAACAACACTTGCAACATAACCTGATAGGCTGGATGGAACCAGACCATCACAGACCCTTCCAACTACCTGTCTGCCTAACACCTCTCCTCACACCCAGATAAAGCTAAATTTAACAAAGTATAATGGGTATAACCATAGATCCCATGTGAATGTGTTCCCCCCCCCACCCAACCAACAATCTCCCCGCAGAGTACAATGGAAAACCGACTAACCCCCCGGTAATAGACACCCAAGGTAATAAAGATATCACCTAAAGTTGATGGGGAGCCTCTCCCCCCCTCCAATGTTTGAACAGGGCATTGGATAGGTAACTGCTCAGCCCCCCCACCGCCACCGTTACCTAGGAACTTACATCCTAGGCGAGCCATGTGTTAGTGACCTTAGGTTCACTACATTGTTTTGTAAATAAGTTTAAAAATGTAAATGTTCATTGTGTTCTTTCTCTTTTAATTATTCACAGCGCTGCACCAAGTTCGATCCGCCCCCCTGGGTACAGAAGTGGGCCCTAGCCCCTACAACACATTCACCAACACAGACCATGGGTGATCCAGCCGCACCTCTCAAGAAATCTCATGGAACGTTCGAGGCCTCAATCAAAAATCCAAGCGTACACAGGTATTTACACTCCTAAACCAACACAAACCTGATATAGTCTGCCTGCAGGAGACACACCTGTAAAAACCACCACCAAATTGATACAGAACTGGGTGGGATGGGCAGCCCATAGCGTATGCTCTGCGTACTCTAGGGGCGTCTCTATCCTAATTAGGAAGTCGCTACAACCACAAAATACTCCAAGTCAAAACAGACTTGAACGGGAGATACTATACATTGCAACAGAAATAGAAAACACAAAGATCATATTCATCGGCATCTATAGCCCCCCAGCAACGGGACTCACAGTAACGAAGGCTATAGCACCGCTACTGACCCAATTCCCTGAAGCCCACACTATATGCGTAGGGGACTTCAACGCAGTAATGTGCACACACAAAGACAGACTACAACCCACACACCATAATCCAAACACACAACCAACCAGCACAAGAACAACTGCACTAGAAGAAATAAAGGTACTCTGGGGGTTGGGGGGGAATTATAGAACCATAGAAAATTTTTTTTTTTCCACTATAGATGCATTTTAATGATGCCCTTAAACCCACTATGTTATATCAGAAATTCCTTTTTATAGTACAATTGAGCTGCATTTAACAACATGCTCACTGTACAACACCCCCCACCTTTAAATTACATTTTCCACTTATTATTATTTCTCCACTGTATAGATGTTAAAGGGCATGTCCAACCCCAAACTAAATTTAACCCCATGCTGGCCCAGTGGTTAGTGTTAAAAAAAACACTTACCTTACATCTCTGCTCCAAATGCTTCCTCTGCATGCTTGTCCAAATTCCAGCAAGTGAATAGTGGAGCCTGTCTTTTTGTATAAAGGTTTCTGCCTCTCCTGTAGCCTCTGGGAGGTAGAGTGACATGCACTGTGAACCATCCCCCCCCTGCCTCCCCCCTCATCTAGGTCCATCGGGCTGTCCATTTAGTGCAGCATGAAAACCTTTTTCTGTAATGTAGCTTCCCCCCCTCCCAATTGCTGCCTCAGAGTGTTGTTCGGTTTAAAGCAGACAGGGATACGATGTTTTTTTGAAACAGCAATGGTACATCCGAAGACCCAATACAAACCAAACCAAGAAAAGCGACATCATATATGCGTGCAGTGCATGTGAAATGCTCTGATTTGTAGGTGGGGGAGCCAAACAGCAACTGCATCAACGTATGGCCCAGCACAGAAGAGCCAATTCCTCGGGTCAGGACTCAGCCGTGTACCTGCATCTTAAGGATAAAGACATACCTTTGAAGATTGTAATGTTAACATACTGGCGAAGGAACGTGACTGTTCAAGAGAGGTGTTTAAGGAGGCCATTTATGTGAAAATAAAGAAACCAAGCCTAAATAGAGTGGGGGGGTTCGACACCAACTGTCTGCCATGTACAATGCTGTTTTAACACCTTACTCTGGACGTTCCTATAACACCTCTTAGCCACTATCCAATCACAACCCCTTAACACCTGGCTGTGATATGCTAATTGGGATTTTCCAGGGTACATAATTGCCACAGTTTTGTACAAGTCATTCTGAATTGGAAAGCCATTCAGATGAATAGCAAACGTCTTCAAGAACTCCATTTCAAAGTCCAGTTGATCTAATTGAATACAACAGATTTACCTGTGTAATGTTGATCAATTGTGTAATTTGGCCAGGAACGTTGCAGATAGAATTGCTGGAGAGGAAAGTGTTAAAGTTTGATCAGACATTCATCAGAACAATGTCTCAATTGGCTAACATTACTCTCAATCACCATGTATTTATAGCTGAAGACCTTGCTGCATAATATAAAGAGAGAAACAAAACTGAAACTAGCAATTGTTGTTTTCTCTTATTTTTAAGGTTTGCTTCTTAATTTGTACTATTGTAATATGGGATTGTGTCTTCTGACTCCATTAACATCTTACTACCAGCCCCTTTAGATCCCATCTTAAATACCTTGTAAAAGTCCAATTGCCAGCATTACTTTCATCTCCAGTCTTTCTCTTGCCTCAGAACATTGCAATTTGAATTTAGGAACATGTTCTAAGAACTTATTTAACCTATTACCTCATACATTATTCGTCCCAAGAAAAGGATTATAATAACCTGTCGGCTTTTTTAGTATTCTATTTTATCACATTTTCCACATATAACTGGTCCTCTCTTCTTTTGAGCTATTGTGCTTTATATTTATGGCAACATATTCTATCTCCTTGTCATTTTGATTATTTTCCTGTTATGCACATTTTCTTTGTTTCAACACCATTTGATGTAACATGAATGACTGATTGTATGTTACCAGATGTAGACTGCCATACTCCGCCAGCCATACTAAGCTGATGCAGAGCAAATCAGACTTTTTAAAGAGCATCTACAGAAATTTTACATTGCTAAAAAAGGTTAGTGTATTCTGCCTTATTCTTACCTTCCTCTGTGGCTCCGTGTTTGCACACTGTCTGATTTACTGCAGAGCTCCCCCTCCCCTCTCTGGTCATTCTCCTGTTCAAGTAGTCTGGCTGTAAAAGAAGCCTGTGAAACAAGCCGCTCATGCGCATTAATCCTCCTACACAACTGACACATCACTCTACTTTTGTAAACAAACACAACAAAAACCAAAAAAAACAAAAATCCATCTGTAAGCCTGTAGAGGACGTCTCTCTTTGTTCTGTTTATTTTCTACATAAGCAATGGGAGGGGGGCTAGTTAGAAGAGAGCCAGCCTGCCTTATCACTGCAGCGCGATCTCCCCTTTGACAGGCAATAAATTGGTGAAAGCTTGGGAGGAGGAGGACTTCTCCTTCCCTTTACTTCTGTTTTAAACCCATATTTGCCAAGCTTTTAGTGAGCAGGAAGGAGTCTTTGGGAGACTTGCTGCCAAGGCTCATACACACGTGCGGTCGGCGAGTTTTGTCCCGCAACGCCCGGGGTGTACGAACGAACATTTTGCCTGTATAGTGTGTAGGCTAAAGGCTAGTACACACGTGCCATCGCTGGTCCCACGCAAAGTTATACGAACGAATGTTTCAGCCAATACTCGTCGCCCGTGTGTAGGTGCTTTTAAGGCCGAAACAGGTAGTTTCTTCGGGGATCGTTGACAACCCACTTGGCGGATCTCCAAATGAACAACTATTTCACCCGATAATGCGCCTACACACGGGCCGATTATCGGCTGAAACATTCGTTCGTACACATCTTGTGTGGGACCAGCAATCGCACGTGTGTATGAGCCTTTAGCCTACACACTATACAGGCATGCTGTTAGGTTTTGATTGACACTCAAGCAGGAGTGGTGTATTGAAATCTTCACTTCTTTTAACTTATATATCTCAGGACAGAGGAGGAAACTGGAGAAAATAAAGGTACTCTGGGGTTGGGGGTAATTATAAAAACATAGAAAGAAAAAAAGAAATTAAGTTTTCCCACTATAGATGCCCTTTAAAAGTTATGTAGATTAAATTAAAGGGGCACACATTTCCATTTTTTTAGAGATTGTGTATAAATAATAAACATAGAATCCATTTGTTCCACAGCACAGTTATAAGTAAAGCAAAGCCCCCCTAATTCACGGGACAGACTTTTCGAGCACCTGGGATCGAATTTTCTGATCATTCGAAAATCAAAACTTTTTCGGAAAATTTTCTGTGGACTACATGTTCAGTCCTGATTTATCCTCAGCTGTAGAAGTGGAAATCTAAGGAAGATCAGAGCCTCAAGTTGCGAGGCTTTGAGCAATTCTTCTGATTGAATCAGATCAGAATAACATCTGGCCGTGTATGGCCAGCTTTAGACGTGTTTGTATTCTAGTGATATGAATGCTTTCTGCCAGAGGTGTTTGTAGTGAATAATTAAGCTGGGTACACACCTATCGATTTTCCCTCTTGACCGAACCGTTCGATACTTTCGAACGTCGGCCAGGAGGAAGGACTATCGTCGCGCAAAGCAGCCGCTCCGATAGTCACCGCGACCGATCGTGCGGTCCTCAGAGGACCGCACGATCAGGACGAGGTTTTCCACCCTGTCCGATCGTCCTTTCGTCCGATTCGGACGAACGGTCGATCGGACATGGGCACTTTCGGATGCGATAATTTCGTCCGATCGACCGATACACGAACTATCGTCGATCGGACCGAAATATCTCATCGTGTTACCCAGCTTTAGGCACTAATTAGATAAGGATACTCACAGCAAGTATGGTAATTAATCTTTTGTAGGTCAAGTCTCTATTTAGACCCCAGAAACAAAGTGAAGACAGTGAGGGTTATTCAATAAAAGTTCTTACATTTAAAATACCGCTAAATTGCCCCAACCAATCAGATGTTAGCTTTCAAATGTTAATAAGATCTGATTGGTTGGGGCAAATTTAGCACCATTTTAAACGATAAGAACTTTTATTGATAACCCTAAGTATCTCTTAAAGCTGTAGCCCACAAAGGCCTTCATCTCTAGCACCTTAGGAAGACAGATAAAAATGAAAAGGAAAATGTATTGGGTGGAATTTGTTGCTAACAAAGCGACTTCTATTTTTGCCATTATCAATCAAAGACAGCCCAGTGGGGCACTGTGTTCAGGCGAATGCTGAAGGGAGATATGATATGCTGACTCTATGAGGTGCCTAATGGTACAGCTCTTTCTCCTTCTAGGGATGACATGATTCGAACTCTGTCAGTAGAAAATGTTAGATGAAGGACAGAGGGTTTGATCTTGCTAAAATAAATGGGCTGTGGCTTAATTTAACCAGATGTTAAGTAATGTAATTTAATCTGATACTTTTTTTTAAGGCAAATGCTATATTTTTGTCTTGACTTGATTTTCTAAGAATGATTTCTTTTCATTAGCTACTTATAAAGATAAATGGGCCCCTGCAAAGAAAATAGAGAAAAGGCAACTTGACCTTCAAATGAGAATGACCAACCACACATTAAAGTGACTGTCAATCTGAGTCATTTTCAGACATACATTGTATAAACTGGCATATTGCCTAGAACACAGGGGTGTGGAGAACTGTATGTTACATTTACCCTGGATTCATAGGTTTCTGTTGACAAAGACCATTTGCCATAATTATTACTGGGTGGCCTATTCAACCATATTTATAATTTTCTACAGTTTTTCTGCAGAGATACTAAGTGAAATTGTAAGGAACTAAAGCACTTGTTCTGTGCGGTTCCGGCTTTACTGAGAAGTTACAGAACGTTATCTCGACAAGTCACTTATTACAGAGTTTTAATTAGGTTTTGGATACCTGGACAGGTTCTTAAATTAATAAACTCCCTGTTTGGAACATGAGCACAGCGATTAATGTTGTTTGTACTTCTACATTTAGGCATACATTTGTGCTACTATGTAAGACAAAGTCCGGCAACTTTTTTCAATTATAATGGGTTTTTATTTTTAATAATATCAACTGCATGCAAGTTGTAAAGGTGGAACAATGAAGCATAAATTATCTCTCATTCCTAACCATTTTGTGGAATGGATGAGAATATTCCACCTCTTACGATTGTATAACAGCCGAAACTACTATATTTCAGGTTATGTACATTAGATAGTTTTTCTTCTCAGGGATCTCTGGTACACAGGCAATTTATTATTATTTTTGTTGGTATTAAAGGTCAAAGAAAATAGCTAAGTGCTTGAAATATGTGGGGGCAGTGGCATAACTAGGATCACGGCCCCCCAGCAAAACTATGTTGGGGCCCCTATCCATGATTCATCCACATGGATTTCTAAAGTAAGCTATATACAGATTGGGCCCCCTTGACCCCTGGGCACCCCCCTGTGTTTGCTCCCCCCTGCTCCCCTGATGTGGGTTAACTGATATTTTACAGTATATTACTGCATCTATACTCTTTTACATAAAATCCTTTCCATTTCGATGGAGTAATGGTATTATCACATATAGGGATGGGATCCGGGTCTGATTTGGACCAAACAGAACTTATGGATCTACTTTTAAGGGTTACCAAATCTACTTTTGAGAGTTACTGAATTTACTTTCAAGGGTTTTCTACTTTCAAATGTTACCAAATCTGCTTTTGAGGGTTAACCAAAGCTATTTTGAGAGTTATCTACTTTTGAGTGTTATCGAAGCTACTTTTTAGGGTTACCAAATACACAAGGCTACTTTTGAGAGTTACAGATATAAAAGTGTGACTGTTTTGGTAATTTGTATGTGTTCCCATTACCATTTTCCCAGATTCCTATGCCATTTACACAGATTTTTTTTTCTCCCGTTAGATTTTTGAATTTTCATTTTTTCTTAAAAATCCAAAAATCAGAAAACAAAACGAAACATACTTATTACATATTACAGTCTGCTGGTTAGGTTTAGAGATTGACTAGAACTCGAACTCAAACCCGAGTTTGAGTCGAACTTAACAAGTCAGAACGGACTCGGACTTCTCGAACTATCCCGGACTCACGGCTGTATTTTGATAATTATCAAAATTGCACACAATAATCGAATTTATGGGCCGTTCACTAACACTCGAATGTATCATTCGTTTTCGGTAACCCTCGAATGTACGGATCATTTTCCCTAACCCTAGAATGTATTGTGCTAACCCTTGAATGTAGCCTTCGATTTTTGGTAACCCTCGAAAGTATCGTTAGTTTTCCGTAACCCTCGAATGTATGGATCGTTTTCGCTAACCCTAGAGTATAGTTTCGCTAACCCTCAAATGTATCTCTCATTTCAGAATCCTCAAAAGTATTGTTCGATTTCGGTAACCCTCGTTTTATGGTTCTATTTTCGCTACCACCCCCCCGAAAGTATCGTTCGGTACCCTCGAATATAGCTTGCACAAAACCCGACAATTGCCCGCGTCGTGTGTAAGAAGTGTTTTAACAATGTTTTGGTCATAGTGACATGTTTCCCCAGACCATTTCCTAGGTGCCACAGCCATTTACAGTAAGTTACCATTGTTAGCTTAGCTGTAAATCATCCAAACTTTTCGACTCTCACTCCCCCATTGACTTTAATGGGTCCCGAATTCAAACTTTTGAATTTTTACTGAACTTAATATTTCAGTAAATCTTAGTCTTTCTGAAGAATGAGTCGTTAGTTCAGTGTGGTCAGATTGATGGGTATAAAATAAAAAAAAGTACAGTCTGCTTTTCCTACAGTCATATAAAAGAAATCTAACCGTAAACAAAATCAGTATTGAAATAACTGCCAAATGACTAAGATGTGGGCCAGACTCAATAGTTGGCCAAATATTTTGGGCTAGAATAGGGAACATAACAAAGGGCTGTTATCCAGTCCCGTTATACCCTAAGCAGACACTACACTTAAAGTTAAATAAAGAGACAAGCATGCTAGCCAGAAATTATAGATAAAAAAGGAAAAGCAGCATATGCAATTGCATAGTGGGTAAAACATGCAAAGATTGTAAATGTTTACATTGGAACATCAGGTAGGGGTTTAGTTTATAATTTTTTTAATGGGATTGGAAGCTTCATTCAGCAAGTTGACCACAAAAAACCCTTTTGTCTAAAGGTGGCCATACACTCTAACAATAATGGGTAAATCCTGTCGCAGAGTGTGTAGGGGCTCTTCCTGACCGATCGTGGTGCCGACTAACACTGTAGTTGGCTTTACAGTCGGTTGGGAACGAAGTAAAATTTGAGTAAAGCCGTATCGATCACTATCCCTATACCGCTGTTGGTCCCCATAGGTTGTGTGCCGACAGATACCATGTGATCTGTCGCCACACATGCTGTGGGAAATCGCATGTGTGGCCATCTTTATACCTTCCAGCCATTGCTAGACTATCATATCTTGTTTTTTTCCTTGCTCATTTCAAACCTCTTTATTATTTGTACACAGTGGTCATTAGAATAGTTTACCAATAATTCGTATATATGTCTAGTCATCCCCAGGATTTCCTTTTCCACGTCTCCTGGGCAGTTAAGTGATAATCACTGTCCTTTACCTATGCTGGACAGACAAACCTTTTTATAAATTCTTACGGTCCATGAAGTCCCTCATTAGTTTTTCCTGTTATTCTCATTTCTGCCTCTGTGTTATTGGTTTTTTCTGTTAAAAAAAATTTGAAGCTGCGATGGAGGAGGAGAGCAAGGAAGAAAGAATACCACTGATTATACAATCGGTGTGACATTGATCTAGAAACTGGAATTCTGCTTCTTTAGTGTGATTAAGAATGCGGCTCCCTGCTATTAGTTTAAAACACCCAAAGTGACTGTCCTCTTTGATATCGGAACAAATAGACATTCTCCCTTTCTGTCCATTTCCTAATGATATACCCCTGCTGCAAAGATGCTCCAACAGTATGTAACACTGAATTGGGTGTGTTCTATACAACGCAGCTGTGCATATACCAGTGACTCTGTTAGACATTACTGTGTTCATCCAACAGATGCTCTCAAGGTCTTAGAGAACAAGTATTGTACTTTTTTTAGTTTTATAGACCGACCAAACGCTCTAAAATGGCTGTTTATAAGGCTGTGCAAAAAAGAGCCAACTTTCTTTTTACTAGCAATTAATGCTTGTCCAAGTAAGGATTGTATGGTACTCTAAAGGGAGGGCAGCAGCTTCTGATTAGAATACTTTGAAATTTGGTAATATTAATTATTTCTTTTAGAAAATTTAGAAATTCCTGGGGTTGCAGATGTTACACATGATGATTGATTCCATTTGTTTGGCATTAAAGGGAATGTCCACCCCCAAAACTAAAATTTAACCCACTACTGGCCCCATTTGTAGTTTAAAAAAATTCTTACCTTACATCTCTGCTCCTTATGGTTCTCCTGCATGATTGTCCAAAGTCCGGAAACTGAATAGTAGGAGTTGTCTTTCTCTGGAGGACAGTGACATGCCAGGGAGCCCTTTCCCCCCTCCATCCGATCCCTCCCTGCTGAACTTCACCTAGCATAAAATGTTTTAAATATAATGTAGGGCGGGGTGGCTAAAATGGCGTCCTGAGCAGACGTGGAACAGAGGCTCTCCGGCATATTAACCACTGATCCACTGCCGCCGGGGCTATACACCCATAAAACAACCCCCCGGGATCCACATATACTGAGGGGAATGCCTAGCACGGCAACCACCACGGCAGAAAGAACCTAGCACCCACCACCTATACAGAGGCACTTGGTAAAATTTGCGCGCGGCAGACGCAACCCGCGCCAACATCCCCGGCACCTAACCACATGGCCCGACACACACAAGCCTCCTCACCCACAACCCGATCCGGACCGGAAACCACACAATCGGCAGCAGAACCCCCACCTCCAGATACTATCCGCGATACAGGACAACCAAAACATCACTGACGGTCCTGATAGAGGAGTGAGAGTGGACGTGGGCCTGCTCAGGCAGGACTTCCAGACCCTCAGACAACCGCGTGGGTGAGCTTGATGAGCGGGTGTCCATCCACAGAAGCACCCTGCGCACCGGTCCCCTGCCGACTAGACCCCCCTCCGACAACAACTGCAGGCCAGCGGGTGAGAATGGACGATTTTAAGAGAACCGTTCGCCCGACAGAACCTGCGACTGGTGGGGTGCCCGAGGGGGCGAGGGGGAAGCCCAGAGACATTCCTCGACTCTTGGATAAAAACACATTCGGAGCAAATAATTTGTCACCCATCTTCACCATAGAACGAGCCATAGAGTCCCCACAAGACCTCTACCCCCGGCTCCAGCACCGGACTCAATGGTGGCTAAAACTAGTCACGCACAAAGACAGAGACACCATCCTGAGACTAGCCAGAAATAAGGCACCCTACAAATTCAAAACTCTACTATCATGATCTTCCCAGACTATTCATAGACTTACAAAAAGAAGGGCCACATTCCTGGTGATTCAAACAGAGACTCAGGGCCTCAACCTGCCATACTCAATGATATTACCCCGCAAAACTGAAATACAACACAACATGCTACTAGTTTCTTTGACTCTCCGTCAGAAGCCACGACTTGGATGGATCGACCTTTGGTCCACCAGGGAAACCCTGATCTACCTCCAACAAGACGACTCACATCTCGGGGTATCCTACCCAGTGTACTCCCCTACCCTGAACCGCCCCCCCCCCCCCCCCCGGACCCCTACCACAGGCACCTGCTTCCTCGGCAAAATATACTGGACAACGCCACAGGATACCTACCACAAGCCCAAATGGAAACCAAAATTGAAACAACCAACAGCCAAATCAACTGCTTATGGTCCACAAAGCGATCAGAACAAATAACAGGAATGCTATACCATCAAAGACTACCTATTAACACAATACACAACAACCCCCATCCAGCTCTTTGCCTTACCTAGGACGGCTCCACCCTACAAAACTCTATGGACACCCTGCACCAAAGGGATTCAGGACCCGAAACTCCCCCCCCCTCCCCCTCCCCGTGGGGATAACCCGGGAAGAGGATCCACACGCTCAAACAGCCATAAACCACATCATCCCAGACTCGCCAGATACACGCCCCTCACCCCCCCAACCCAACCTCTTGCTATACATCTATAGGATTATAACCTCACTGCAACTGTTTGGGAACAGGAGAGAGATAACTACCAAGGCGGGGAAACCAGAAGCAACACGGGGAAAGGTACACGGTATAGATGTAATAATGCCTGAACTAAGCCCGGTAGTAGGAAATGTGTGACAATGTGTGAAATATTTATTTGATAAAAGTTAAACCCTGTACTGAGATACTCCCACCCCAAATCTCCTGGATTTGCCTGGTCCTCCTCTTCCGTTCCCTTCCTACCTTCCCCCACGTCCACCCTGACCCTAACTACAACTCAACACCTGCAACATAACCTGGTAGGCTGGATGGAACCAGACCATCACAGACCCCTCCCTATACTACTGTCTGCCTAACACCCCTCCTCACACCCCGATAAAAGCTAAATTTAACAAAGTATAATGGTGTATAACCATAAAGATCCATTGAATGTGTTCCCCCCCCCCCCCCCCCTTCCCCCCCCCCCCCCCCCCCCCAACCAACAATCTCCCGCAGAATACACCTGGGAAAACCGACTAACCCCCCGGTAATAGACCCCCAAGGTTATAAGTATCACCTAAAGTTGACTGGGGGGCCTCTCCCCCCCCCTCCAATGTTTGAACAGGGCATTGGATCGGTAACTGCTCACGCCCCCCCAACGCCACCGTTACCTGAGTAACTTACATCCTAGGCGAGCCATGTTGTTAGTGACCTTAGGTTTCACTACATTGTTTTGTAAATAGTTTAAAAATGTACCTGTTCATTGCTGTCCTTCTCTTTTAATTATCACAGCGGCTGACCAGATTCGATCCGCCCCCCTGGTGCAGGAAGTGGGCCCCAGCCCCTCAACACCCATTCACCACACAGACCAATGGGTGATCCAGCCGCACCTCTCACGATAATCTCATGGAACGTTCGAGGCCTCAATCAAAAATCAAGCGTACACAGGTATTTACACTCCTAAACCAATACAACCTGATATAGTCTGCCTGCAGGAGACCACACCTGTTAAAAAACCACCACCAAATTGATACAAAACCCTGGGTGGGATGTGCAGCCCCTAGCGTATGCTCTGCGTACTCTGGGGGGCGTCTCATCCTAATTAGGAAGTCGCTACACCACAAAATACTCCAAGTCAAACAGACTTGAACGGGAGATACATATACATAGCAACAGAAATAGAAAACACAAAATCATATTCATTGGCATCTATAGCCCCCCAGCAACGGGACTCACAGTAATGAGGCGATAGCACCGCTGCTACCCAATTCCCTGAAGCCCCACACTATATGCGTAGGGGACTTCAACGCAGTAATGTGCACACACAAAGACAGACTACAGCCCACACACCATAATCAAACACACAATCAACCAGCACAAGAACAACTGCCTATATCACTAACACCATCATGGGGATGGATAGATGCCTGGCGCCACGATACCCAAATACCAAAAGAATATACCTGTCACTCATCACCCCCCAACACGCTATCAAGAATAGATTACTATTCACGACAAAGAAACACTACCTCTAATCTCAGTCATCTCCCACCTTCCAGAGCACTTCTGACCATTCCCCCATCCTGGCACTATAACGTACTAACGGCTGAACCACAGTCTAGACCATGGAAACTTTAACCCCTTTTGGCTTACACAATGCCCCGAACACGACCCCATACCTGCATATCTAGATGGAATTCCTAACATTCAACAAAACCCACAACCTAAACATCAAATGGGAAGCCCTTCAAGGCATTCCTTAGGGGCAAACTACATACACAGATCACATACATCAAAATCCACACAACACACATGAACTCCAGGCACAAACAACACTAATACAAGCCGAAAAGGAACATATCCACCCCATCAAACACCCACACCCGACAGCATGGCTTTCAAGCCCAACGCATATACGATAACATTCTCAACGAGAAAACACAATCGGAAACAATTTTTCATCCCCAAAATCACTTCGAACATGGGAACCACTCTGCAAAACTCTAACCGTCCTGATCAAAGATCACTCGCAAACCAACACTATACAGAAATACTGAACTCTCAAAGAACACTGGTCCACACCAACCACAATACTCAAGCATTTCACGAATATTACCCACATTTACACATCTCGCTTAACCCCACACCCAACAAAACATAATCGACTTTTTAAACAGACATACCTTTACCACCCTATCCCCAGAACACAAAACACACTAGACGAACCTCTCACAAAAATAAATCCAAACGCAATCCAAAATGTCCAACAACAAGCACCGGGACCGGATGGCCTCCCATCCGAATATACAAACGATACAGTAACAAATAATCAACCCACTTTTCGATATGTACAACACATGCACAATATACAGGATTCCTGCCCCCCTCCCTATACATCCAATATAATAGTACTTCCCCAAACCCGGGAAGACCCAACGAATGTAGCTCATCCACAGACCAATATCCTTATTATCAGTTATACTACAAATCCCTAGCTAAAGTCCTAGCAAACAGAGTAAGCACAATCATAACATCGATCATCCACCACAGATCAAACGGATTCAGCCTATAAGTCTACAACTATAAACCTGAGACGGACCATGATCCAACCCAAATGAACATGACAAGCAGGTACAACGAATAAGTCTCCCTAGACTCATGCAAGGCATTTGACTCCATAGAGTGGCCGTTCCCTCCAGGAGGTACTCAAAAAATTCGGTTTGGGCCCCAAACATCATAAGATGGATTCCAAATACTGTACGCTGCCCCCAAGCCCAATCGTAGTAAATACAACACCTCACCAACATTTACACTAGCAGGGCACGCGACAGGGGTGTCCCCCTCTCCCCCTTTCTATTCGCAATAGCTATTGAACCATTATCGACCCTCTTACGAACCACACTGATAAAAGGACTCACTATAGGCAACCACACAGAAAACTGGGACTATAACGCATGACTTATAATACTATTCCTGGAAAACCCCCACCTCATCTCTCACTACAAGCGATACACACCCACCAACACATTTGAGAATACTCCGGATTTTATTAATCAACGGGAGAAGTCAGTGATATAACCCCCTAAGACGAATACCACCTAATAGCCCCTTACACAACACCCCCATCCCTTAAAAACACCATTTCAAATACTTAGGATCACATAACCAAATCCCCACAACAATTCTACTCCCTTATATTGTCCCTTTACTCGACCTTGTACACACACAAAACAACAGCCTGGAAATTCGTCCCACTCAATCTATGGGTAGAATACAACTAACCAAACCTTCCTACTAACCAAAATTCTTATATCTCCCCCACAACACTCACATACATACCTAAGAGTTTCTTTGTAAAATAACCGCCTTATATCCTCCTTCATATGGAACTCAAAAAAAGCCAGTACTAAACCTAACCACCCTACAACCCCTAAAATTATGGGAGGATTATCCCTCCCCAATCTTCAGCTCTACTATTGGGCAACACAACTACATACTTCAATGCTGGGTAAACCCATCAAGCACGCCCACACCATCAATTTAATGATGACTGATATTTAACAGGACCATACTGGCATCCTGGAAATCCCAAGCTCATATAATGGGAAAGGAACGCCCCATACACAGACAGCACACAAATAATGGCGACTCAATCCAATAAACTACTCCTGCCTAAACGACATTACACACACACCCCCCATCTGGCGCAAACAAAGACCTACCAATCATGAACACTCTACCGGGCTCCCAACATGGACTCTATATGGTATCTGTAACCTGGGCGATATATACAACACAATGACCAATTCATAACATTTCAAGACCTACAGCAAAAACACATATACCTCATAAACTTCCACTATCGATACCTCCACTTACCCAGCGTTGAGTCCGCCTCCCCCACACACCCACTCTATATCAAAACACCCTATATAGCATAATCCGCACAAGGCCTAAAAGGAAAACCATCTCCAAGCTATACACATACTTAATCAACACCACCTCACAACCCACACCAATCAATATAAAAGCAAAATGGTCTACACACATAGGTGAAGTCACGGAAGAACAATGGGACGAAATATTTTCACAGCCACCACAGCCTCACCCTCAACACCAATACTAAACTAATCCATTCAAAATACTACACCAAACCTACCTCACCCCCAAACAACTCAACACATAAGCCCTTAGCTCTTCAACACTGTCCTAATTCAATACCCCAACGCAGATTTTATACACACCATCTGGAGCTTTCAACCACCAAATTACTGGCTACAGATTACGAAATTTTTATCCGAACTGTCCCCCACCCAATCCATGCACCCCGCTTACCTGTATCTTTGGGATATTTGAGACCGATATTGTCCAGTCACCAACAAACTTTCCTGCAGGCAGCACTATTCTACTACGCTAGAAAGGCCATAATCCTGAGATGGCTCTCGCATAAAAACCTAAACCTCAAAGCTGGGAAAAACTAATCAACACGGACCTCCCACTAATCAAACTGATATATATACACAGAAATTGTCCAACAAAATTCCACAAGGTCTGGAGTGTTTGGCTGGATACACCAACTACAATACAACCTAAAACGTACCACAAGGCTGAGCATGACGCCTCACCCAAAGATGCAAACTGGGGCCCACCGGCGAACCAAGGGGAACGGAACTAAAAGAAACTAATTAACAATAAACGGATAAATCAGACGCGCTGCAGTATATTTAATCTTGATAACTTTCTCCAAATGGAGACTTTCCTCTATACCTTCCTTCTTCTCTTCTGTTATATACGCTCCCCTCTCTCTGCTTCCTTAATATATTCACTACCTATCTCTTCTCAATGGTCTCTCTTAAGACCGCAGTTATTATATGGAAATGTTGACTGTTTTTAGATTTAATAAAACAAGTTGTAAAGCAAATACCAATTGCAAGATAAATCAAGTTTAACTGTTAACTATCAAGCCAAACATGCTAAATGTTGTAAAACAAACTATAACAATACAAGGTTTGAATGTTTTCAATGTAAATGTTATGTATTGGTATACATAAAAGACGTATTTAAAAAAAAAAATCTAATGTAGGGCATCCCTTCCTACCCCCAACCACTATAATAGATTGTTAATAAAAAGAATCCAACTCTACAAACTCGACAACCATTTGCTCCCTGCTTCATCTCTATTGCCTATAGAATAGCAAATGTGTTAGGGCACTGGTCGAAAGAGAGGGGTAATAATGGTGCTCTACAGGTCTTATACTAAAAGTATTGGAAAACACAAAAGAAGAAAAACCTGTGGCCTCAACACTTAGTCAAAAATTATATAAAAACCCTTTATTGTGCTTAAACAGGGCTGTACAATATAAAATCACTTAAAAACATATAACCCCACCCAGGAACAACCTACTGGCAACACAAACCCCCCTTCTTAATGCTGAAAACACGCAGAACTAAAAATATAAAGTGTGATAATGTGCAGGACTAAACTACAGCTTAATAATATTTTATATATTCCAAATACTAACACGTAATGTTTAAGGAATAAATGCAATAGGACAAAGTCAATTCAACACGGAAAGAAAAGTCCTACATAAGTGTCATAAAATCACATATCCTGCGTATAATGACTATAATAGTGCTTTCAAGACTCACAACATATAAAGTGGCACAGATCAATAATAGGGTAACGACAGACCTAATTGCTATGCAAGGCAATAATCATATACTTATCTATCTGATACACAAAAGGCACTTGTAAGTGGCCGCAAGGGCCCTTGTAGGGCCGAGGAGGGGGCCCCGGTTCGAGCTGCGGTACCCCTTAGCCCCAAGACATTTCTCAGGGCCGCAAGGGCAGTTGTAAGTGCCACAAGGGCCCTGATAGGCTGGGGAAGGGGTCCTGTTTGAGCTGGCGGACCCCTAAGCTCCAAAGGGCTCTTGTTAGACTGCAAGGGCACTTGTAAGTGCCGCAAGCCCTCTGATAGGGCCGGGGAGCGGGGTCCCGGCTCGAACTTGGCGGACCCTTAAGCCCCAAAAGGCACTTTTCTGAGGTTGGTTACCTCTGATGAAGCGACCACCCTCCGCGATCCTTTCCCAGCATCCCCTCCCAGCCCCATGTAATCTCGGCCGTTTTCGCCACCCTCAAGTGAATTGACGAGATTAGGCTCGGCTGCTACAGCTACCGCCACTTCTAAATAGAAGCGCTGTAACTGTTGCGATAGGCTTTTCCGCCCATTTATAAATTGTCAATGATCGCGATTTTTCCGAAAATGTCGGAAAAGCGCCGCGAAAAGATAACGCTCGTTTATAAATATGCCCCTAAATATTTTTTTGTAGGGTGGAGATGCCTTTATGTGTTTTAATGAAAGCTCTGCTACAGTTTGTGTGCTTGTGGGAACTTTAGGCTCCTTGAGCCCCCCCCCCCACTAATCTTTATAGCTACATGTATTTTCTTGTGTTCATCTAAATATTCCATCTCTTCTCCTGCTCAATCTTACTGTTGTGTGTTCTTTTGTCTCAAACACTCTGCTTTATTCGCTATTTAACTCTCTGCACACTTAGCCAGGCTGAATTATTTTTTTAGTAATTAAATAATTAAGAAAGACAAGGTAGCACATGACTTTAAATGGCTTTTTTTTTCTTTTTTGAAGTTTCTTGCATCTAAGGGCTGGAACAACACTCACAATGGTTGATTTTGGCTTGATACCGTATTTCTCTTGACAGATTTACTGATCAATATATCGTACCAATCGTAACCTGTCAGTTCAGTTATTAAAGTGGCATGGCTGCTATTTCATCATTCTCCCATATTTATTCATGAATGATTGCCTGTGCTTACAGCAAGCTGATTATCAGAGTGACGTCTTTTACTGAAAATCAGTCCACAAACAATCAGCTTTCTGTTGTGCTACTGTCATCCTGGATAATCTGGCAAAATATTCATCCGGGATCGATCAGGTCCAAAAATCATCCCTGCGTCCGTGTATACCTGGCCTAAAATAATTCCCAGCCTTTAAAAAATGAATATCCTTAACTTTGTCTCCAGAACTATGCACAGCATTGGAAACTTTAAATAATGTCTTGTATAAAGAGGGGAAATAGATTCGAGAGAAAATATATTCTCCCTCTTTACAGGCACTGAAGGCCTCATTTGGAATTGCGTGCAGTTTTGGAATCCCATATACAAAAGGACATCCTTTGGGATCAACTGTTAGATGGGTTAAAGAGTAGGGCATAAATTTTGGACTGGTTGACGTATGCTTGAAATGGAATGTTTGGTCAACTTATTTTCAGGGGCTCCCATTTAACTGAAACTTGACTTTGGTTTAAGCTGTCAAATACATTAGTCAAAATACTCCCGATGTGCTCAAACATTTCAAAATCATCTTTGTCTGATCATTTTGCGATCCATATTTTGCCCCCAAATTACTGATCTCAACACTATGATCCACCTTGAAAACTCACATAACGATAATAAAAGTCCACTCTGCTCAGCTCAACATGATCAGTTCAATGTTTCATGTCATATCAAACATGTTCATGTCAAATCAAACAAGGCATTGTATAGCTAGCATTTCCACCACAAAAACGAACTTCCTACACATGTACAGCAGCCCAAACCCGGAAACTTTATAGTGACGTACCCTTAACACTTTTAATAGGAGTTAGGCAGCCCCGATGTTCTCTTCCAGGTAGATCCTTGTCATTGCCATGACCAATGGTGTCATGACAAATGATTGAATGCATCTACTCTTGGTTCCTTTACTTAGCATGCACAAAAACTCTCTGAGCTTGCCTGTGCATAGAGAAGAACAAGAATCACTTAGAAACACTTTTTTAGAAACACTTTAGGGCAAAGTTTCTGCAAAGCTTGATTAATGGATGATCCATAGAAAAATGGTGGATCGTTCCGGGTCTCGTTAATGATCTGCCAGGTTGGATCATCAACGGGGCCAGACTGAACAGGCACCCATACATTAACTGACAACACCTAAAAGATAATACCATTCTGTGATAATTGTATACTGTAAATGTACCTTGTACATGACTTATTCCAAGAAACAACATCCACATTTGAATATTTTTTATATACTCTCTCTAAAATGTGTAAGGTGCAAAGGCCCATGTGTTCTCTATCTTAGTTTAATACAAGAAACCACAATGCTCACAGATTTCATTGCAGAGACAGAGCTTTATCATATTCCTATAGAGAAAGACAACATCTGTTCATTACTGCAGTAGAGCTTGGTTTTTCTCAGTAGTTCCCATTTGTTTCCTTTTGCCAAGACTTTAGACACTTATTCACCGTACAGCTGTCCTCTCAAATTCCTGGAATTGATTCTAGACTAGAGAGCATGAACTCTATAATCTGTCCATAATTAAGCATCATGGCGTCGGAATGTATAAGCATATGCACACCCTAAAAAATGGTTTAGGGTCTCAGAAATGAAACTTTAGACAGACCATTATAAGGAGTGGTGCAGCTGAAGAATCACACTGTCGCTCTCGGAAAAAGTAGCCATGGCAGATAGTTCGCTGCTACCGATTGTGCAGTCCATAGGGGCAGATCGATCAGCCGTGATTTCCTACATACCTAATCCCAATTGGGCATGGCGGCCCCCGCAATACAGCATGAAATTTTTCAGGCAGATTCTTGTCTGTCTCTCTTAAAGGTCTGTAGTGTATGTACCCACTTACTTGCAGACCACCACATCGTTTCTAACTAATATTTATTTATTACAAGAATTGTTATATTATAGCATACATAGTCTGAGCTTGAAAGAAACATTCAAACTGAAAAGAGTTTTTGGGTATGATTTTATGATCTTCATTTTCATAAAAAAACAGCCTGGCAGCATACCTAGGAGTACATTCCAAATGGCTGTACTTTATGAAGAACTGCTGTAAACTTTAAGTTTTACTTTGTGTGAACAGCTGTGCATGCCGGGATCTATATTCTCTTTTAAGGATTTTATGTGTACATCTCAGCTTTGTGGTTGTTAGAGTGGATACTTGTTAATTTAATTAGCTACAGATGGAACCAGGTTGTCGTTGTCAGTGATTTGCAAAGGAGTGGCATATAGAACCAGGTCTAATCTATCTAATGTCTAAAGACTGGATTTATAAGCAGGGGTTCTCATCTGATACACGGCATTGTTGACATTCTGAACATTCAGTGAATTCATTTTAATTGATCGGAATATCAGAGACATTTTTCCAAGTTTTGATAGACTGATCGGCCATTAAAAAAACTATATTTTTTCTGTCGACCCATCTTCCCGAACCTATTTCCGTAGTTTTAAAGCTGAAATTTATAGAAGGTTGACAATGCACATGTGTTAATCATTTGTGCTTATAAAATCTGATCTGAAAACCATTGGCCTATGTATCTCTAGCTATACTGGTTCAAGACATTTCAATGAAAACAGCAACACTACAAGTTAGAGATGGGTTGTTCTTGGAAAAAGTGTTAATAGTGACAAGAGGGGGTAATAGTTACTAAAATTGTTACTTCAAAAGAATATTTTGGATTAGATACTTAATACAAATTGATACCTAAGGGGAATAAATGAAGCTGGTCTCTCAAATGGTTTTTTATAACTAGTATTATACACATAACATAATGTATTGCCTCTGTTTTATCAGATAGCTCTCTTTTGGCATGCAATTAGAAAGAAAAGCTGCCAGGTACTGAATTTAATTGTATTATGTCCTTTAACAGCAACTAATAGTTCACCTAAGACTAGGTAAACAACCTAGCGATTTGTCCTCCGTGAACCGAACCGTTCGATACTTTCGAACGGTTCGGCCCAGGAGGAAGGGATGTCGTCGCGGCAAAGCAGCCGCGTCCCGAGTAGTCAAACCGCGACCGATCGTGCGGTCCATAGAGGACCGCCGACGACGGTTGCCACCGCAGCACTTAAGATCTAGTCTCCACACACTAAGCCCGCTCGTCTTTCGTCCGATTCGGCGAACGGTCATCGGACATGGGCACATTCGGATTCGATAATTTCGGTCCGATCGACCGACACTGGAAACTCTCGGTCGACGGACCGAAATATCTAATGTGTGTGTT
This sequence comes from Hymenochirus boettgeri, assembly GCA_019447015.1. NCBI lineage: Eukaryota > Metazoa > Chordata > Amphibia > Anura > Pipidae > Hymenochirus > Hymenochirus boettgeri. The sequence goes on along the minus strand of CM033475.1, from coordinate 141,578,600 downwards.
CCCAGATTAAGGGATGGCCAAGTACTATAGTGTCTGGGTAGACTGTTTATGAGCATACCTTGTATAAGAGTAAAATAGATCCAAGGATCAAATAAAATGGTTTGTATGTTTTATAAATGTGTTTTATTTATTAGAATGCATTTATACAATAGCAGTACCACAGTGCACTTTATATAATATACAGAGTCTAGAGATACGGTGTAAGTTTTTACAATATCAGGCAGGTGGACTCCATGGACTATATGGTAGGTTTACAGGTTTCCCAGGAACCTGGACTTCTGCTTTTATTGGGACACTGAGCACTTTTCATGTTTCAATATCAGAGTCTAGTACACTCGTGGTGAGTGAATCCGGACTATGTACAATATATAAGAATCCATGGTATACTAACCCCTACTGGATGCCCAGAAAACCTGGACCTTTCTCTATTTCTGGGACACTGAGCTCTTTTAGTTTTCAACAGGACGATTGCTTATAGAAATTGTTTATTACTATGTCTAGACAGGATTGCATTTGACTTTCAATTGTTTTTTGAATATGTATCACTAATGTTTATGTATTTATTATGTATTGTTCATGTTTTAGTTTTACACTTCAACTGGTGTTATATAATTAATTTTATTATGGGAGTGAATGTTACAGGTCCACCCTTAGGCATAAAAAAGGTAGTTAACTTAGAGGTGTTCACATTTGGAAGGACCTACAGTAGACTGTCCGTAAACAGTTGTGTGCCCAATTAATGCACTTGTGTTATAGCAATACTCTGAAGTTGTGTGATTAATTGGTTTCTCCATATATTTTATATCATATAATTTCTACTGTTGTGTAACAGACTCGAGCAACCTGTGACTATAGAGGTGGTGTAGGGATATCTGGAATGTTACAGTATTTGGCTAGTATTATACTTCCCATTGCCATTCATGTGTCAAATCATTGATTTGGCCTAAAGATGGGGCAATGGGATAGCCAAAGATAATTACGTTAAAGTGTCTTACTGCCTATATTTCACTAGGATTATGGACATAAGTTTTAGCCCCACAGTAAGATCTGTACACGTGATTCGTCCATCTTAAAAGTCGCAACAACGCCGATTTCCATGAGGAGCTCGGACTTTTTAATGCGCGCTAGATCAAAGAGCAGATGGGCCATTCCTTCCGAAGGTCAGGACCCGATGTTGACGGCGCTCGGAATAAGAATGTACACAAGATTACGTAGCTACGATACAGTCATGACGGTCTTTAGGACTTAGCTCGTACTCTACTCGTATCTTGTGCTGTGACCACTTAGAGTTATGGAATATCCTGGTAAAAGGCATACATTATATATTCCTCAACATAGGCATTCACCATGTGATTATTTTTGACTGAAGACTTCTTGCCAAATGTGATGAACTATCTTGAGCCTCTGTATCTATAAACAGGGTAAACAAATCACTTGAACCTAATTTATGTCCGCACTATTTTAAGGCATATAACTTTAAGGCTGAACTGATCCCAATCACGATGCACTTCAGACCCTTCCTAATTTAAGCCTTTAAAAAGATCTGTGTATGCACATGTAGTCACTGAGTGTTAACCAGCATTGGGAGACGATTACTTATTCACATAGCATTAAACGACTCCACCAAAGATACTGAGCAACAGCTGCGGTTGAAGATAAACACCACGGTGGAACAACAGTATACTTACCTAAATGCAGAGCCTATGGTGACTGTAGTAACTAATTGCTGTACGCGGGTAATATGTTCCAGTGTTATATAAGAACCAAAAACATTGAGAAATGGGGTTGTTATTAATGAGAAATGAAATATAAATGTGCAAAAGCAAATAGCAATAGTAAATGATCAGTGGACAGTAAGGGGCTAAGCCCACTGCGCGTGTCTTTCATGTGCTTCTGATTGCTGTTTTTCCACTAGCCCCTAAGGAATCAAATGCCATCTATTACAATGTGGACAGAGCCACAATCCAGGCCGTGTGCTTGCAGATCCATTTCGAGAGTGCCGCATCATTTTGTGTAACCTGCATGCGCTTTCTATGAAACATAATAATGGCAAACTGCAATGCTTAATAAGGGACAGTAAACCAGTGCGCAAAATGGATTGCACTCTGATTTAACGCGTTTTAACGTGGTTAACCGTCCATTGTAATGTTCCACAGCCTAAGATCATTCTATTATTCTGCAAAGGTAAAAGGTATTTAAGGGAAAACACGTATTCCTGTCGCTTGCCGTTGTCACTTTATATGGTGTCAGTAGTTTTATGTAGAAGTGGTAAATTGCTTATTCGGCAGATAAAATTATTAGTCCGTGTAACATTTCACTTAAGTATTCAAACCCCCTCTCCCAAGCACACCTCTAATGTAATGTGCCATTGGTACATGCGAGAGAATAAGGCCCATGAACCTTGGGGAATGTTGTGCTGCTTAGAAAGCATGGGAATATTTACTGGCCTGCCAGTTATCTGGAACTACCATTGGAGATGGGTAACATTCCTTACACTTCTAAAGTCTACTGGAAATGAAAAGAGAGAAAGGGAAATGGACTGTGCCATACCTAACTGTGTCAGGAGTTAGTTTATCAAAGGCCAGAGCTGCTTATGGCTTTTCGAAATAATCTGGATCTTGCTGACTTTAAACACAGAATGGAATGTGTTTTTGATGTGGAACATGAGCTGGCACTTGAAGTGTGACATACTGAGGGGTGGAGCATAGATTGAGTGTTGTGAACTTGGATGTTGGCCTCTTACGAAATCTGGGAATCTTAGATTAGAACCATCCACTGTGTGTTGGCCAAGAGAATGTCTGCTGTGCAAGGCTCCCTCCTCCTTCCTCATTATAATCCTTTAATACAGTACAATCCACTAGCTCATTTTGTATTTTTTTTTTTTTTTTTTGGCAATTGGCTGTAAGTGGGGTGAAAGTTCTTATTATCACCGGTTTTTCCCTATGTATCAGTTTTTAGGGGTAGGCACGTCTAACACGGGTATGGTAAGGGTAAGTTCCAGGAGGAAGTCCTACCTCCAGACCATTTTTACAATTGTTACCTGTTTGGTTGTCTTATCAGGTTGAATGTAAAGTGGCACTGTCAGTATTTTTGGCAGCAACCGATCTTCAATCAGGCGATTGGGTCCAAAAATTTTCCACACATTCAAAATATTTATGTCCTGTATTTAGTGAAAAAAGAGCTCTAGCACAAGAAAATATGGGAAGCCATTCTCACGTACTTGAGAAAGGGACTACGCGTCCTCGAAACATTGATGTGTTGTTACCATCAATATTTGGAATTCACCTGATTTAGTGTGTTTCCCCATATCTTTCTTGTGCTAGAGAAACTTTCTGGCCCTTAAGTGGAGGGCTAGGGGAACTGCACCTAATCTACTTGTCTGGCAATACGCCAACCCGTTGTGCTGGAGTGTTCCTTGGACTGTATAGTGAAAAAAGAGTCATGTTTAAAGATTGTCACATACAGGAAAGATGTAGCTAGGAACACACGATGAAATATAGTCTTGTGGACTGAATTGTGTTGTCCATAGGAGATTGGCCTGTTGATTCTAACATATGTAACAATCGGCCTTGGTCCGTTTGCCAGATGACCAATATGGTCAGTGGCGGCCAAATGACTCCCCCCAAATATTTTTTTCAACCAAAGAACCACAATAATGAAATATCACCACTCACTCGCTCGGCCTGAAATCTAGCTGTTTTGTACCTACCTTATGTGATTGACGTATTCCATTTGGAAACTGGCTACATGCGATTCCATCCATTCTACAGTAGAACGTTTTTATAGTTCGGGGTGGCCAGCCACCATTTTCTTGGGTGGTCCCTATACTAAACTAAAGGGAGAGACAGAACTTTTTGTTCCCGGGCAATTGGAATTGCTGTGACTGACCGTGACCAAATTTTTTTTTTTGTCACGCATATAAGCCCCCCTTCCCATCACTGATTGACATTTTGAAAAACAAATACTGGGCCAGTCTGAAATTTTTCCACCGACTGCATCTTCGGTCCCCACTTTTCAAGTGGAAATCTGGCAGAAAAAAACGGAAGCTCTAGGTGGGGGGACTTCAATGCGGTTTTCCAATCAGATTTACGATTATGCACTTGATGGAAATCCGATTGGAAGAACTTCGGCTTAGCTTAACTGAGGTCACTTTCAAGATTTTGACAGTGTGTACCCATCATAAGTCAGAAATCTGATTGTAAAAAGGTTTACATAGATTGGTACTCCATCAACCAATTCTTTAAGTGGAGACATCACCATTAACCAAAACATACATTTTCTGTCCAACTTTATTTGTAAAACAATCAGAGATATTATATATTAAATAATCCCACAAACATGACTATATTTCAAAACAAAAGAGACTGTTCGTTTAGCTGTATTGATTAATACTGTTTGTTCCAACATAATTGGGCTAACTGCTATGCTTCATTAAAGACCAAGCCATACTAAAAGCAGGAACCTACCACTATTCTATTGATTCTTGAAATTGAATAAAAATAGCATTAATTGTAGTCTGTCATAATGTTAAATTTAATTGGACCCTGTGTGACACCACAAATAGGTGGTAAACCCATTTATAAAATGAATTTTATAGATGTTGGCAGCTAATAGGGAACAATCTTACTTTGAAGGTTTGATAATCTCAATACTAGTATATTCAGTTTGTCTTTCCAGGGCTTTTAGTACTTTAAATGCATAGGGATAAGAGTCACAAACTTTAATCTCTCCTAATCAAGTACTTTATAGATTGACCTTAGGTCAGGCACATCACCACAGAAACAATTACAGAGACAAATCTCATAATCTGTATGTCCTATTAATCTCTACCAATGCTGATATTCATGACGCCTTCTTCAACTCCTTAAACGAAAAGTAATCTGTGAATATCGTCCTTATCGCCCCTTTATGTTTAAAGTGTGTACGCAGTTCTGAGCATTTCTAAAGCCCACGAAGGTTCACTGAAGTATAGGGGTGGCCACGACATGTTTGCAGTCCCGAAGTTCACCCTATACTTAATATAAACAGAAATCTGTATTTTTTAAAGATCTTGTTGTGGCTAAAGTCTAAAGCTACTCCGTGTATGGGCGTTATGGGGCAAGATCCAACCAATCAGATCATTAACAATGCCTAACCAACTACACATACACGAACAGATTATCGTGCAAAGCTGGCATTCGGTAGTCCAACCCATTAGGGTATGTCCCACTTGTGACCTAGCTTAACTAGGATCAATGGGAAAGGGGAAAAGAAATATACATGCTAATGAGGGAAGACCGGGAGGGATACATAACTATAAAATAAGGTCGGGACTGGGAGGTAAAACTGAGGGCATGGGCTCAAGAAGATATAAATATGTCTACACAAACTGTAAGAAAGAAAATAGGATTAAGATACAACTGGTTTCTGTCATTGTTTGGTCTACCTCCTTTTAACAATGGGAAGACAAGTTCTGTAAGACGCGTTTTTTCACACTGATAGACCCAGACTGAAGGTTCGTACACACGTGTGCTCGTGGCTCCCGACCCAGATGCACGATGCTCCAAACGTTTCGTTTTGGCCGATAATCATTCCGGTGTATGGGCACTTTATCGCCGAAATGCCTGTTCGAGTTTAGGGATCGTTTCCCTGACGACCGGTGGATCTCCAACGATCTGTCCAATTTCGGATGATAATGACCCATGCACGGGGCAATTATTGGCCTAAACGAACGTTCGGATAGATTGTGCGTCGCGGGTTGGGACCTGCGATGCACGTGTGTACGAGGCTTGATGGGGTAGAGCCTTGACAGTACATTGTCCTTTGGGTCAAGTAGAAAGAGAATTTAAATCTAGCAAATAGCAAATGTAAACCAAATTCTCCAGCCAATGTATCGTACATATATCCTATTCTAAATTCTTAAACCTGCAACTGAAACAGATGTATTTCACAGCTTTTACAGACAGGCGTCTGACCAATGGATTTAGCTTGTTTGATACACTTGCTGACAGTTAAAATGTTTTACATTTTACACTCGGATGAAATTTAAACAAAAAATAAGTCGAAATGTAAATATAGTAAGCACAAGAGAGAGTGATAACCAAACATTGAATCTCAGTTGAATGACTGTTTGTTTCTTAATACAATGCATGTTTGAATGCTTTTTTTTGCTTTGTGTATCATTCAAGATTAGGGGGTTTAACCTGAGCTCTCCTGTTGAGCCTGCAACCTGCCTCTCCTCTAGCCCACCCTGTAAATATTTTTGGTTTTCCCTTTTTAACCTAATCATCACCCAGTGAATTAAACATATAACATGATCAACTTGTTTATATTTTCTCCTCCTTTATTGTTGCTAAGCAATCAAATACTGGAAGAATCTGTTTATGGCTGGTGAATCAACAAGTGTGCTTTAATAACAGGGATAACAATGAAACAAAGAAAACCTTTGGGTCCTTAAGCTAGGTACACACCTAGCGATTTTTCCCCCTTGCCGACCGTTCGATAACTTTCGAACGGTCGGCCAGGAGGAGGACTGTCCGGTCGCGGCAAAGCAGCCGCGTCCGATAGTCCACCCGTGCGACCAATCGTTCGGTCCCATAGATGCCTACGGTCGCCACTCGGACATGGGCACCTTCGGATTCGCTAATTTTTCGGTCCGATCCACCGATACACTGACTTCTGTCGATGGACCGACACTCATCGTGTGGTACCCATCTTTAGACCTAGTATCATTAGCCCAAGGCTACAGCAATAAGCCCACTTTCCCAGTCCCCCTTTCCAGTCCACTTTCCCATCTGTGGATAGTAAAAAAGGTCATTATTACGAGATTCCTCCTCTGTCCTGAGATATATAACTTAAAAGAAGTGAAGATTTCAATACACCACTCCTACTTGAGCTGTCAATCAAATCCCCTAACAGCATGCCAGTATAGTGTGTAGGCTTACACAAGTTTTACAGCAAGTCTCCCAATGACTTTTTCCAGCTCACTAAAATGCTTGGCAAATACTGGGTTGAAAACAGAAGTAAAGGGAAGGAGAAGTCCCCTTTCTCTGCAAGATTTCACCGATTTATTGCCTGTCAAAGGAAGATCGGCTGCAGTGATAAGGCACGACTCTGTGAAATCCTTTTAGGATAAAGTAGGTACCCCCTGCCCAACCCCACCCGCCGAAATATTTCTTTTAAAAAATGCTTAGACTGCTACTTACGGACCCTTCTCTCCCACAGCGTCTTCAACAGCATCTGTGATTGGCTGCGTCTTAGCCAATTGCAACTTCCACAAACGGAGTGTACTTAAGTTTTTGAGTGTACTTAAATTTGTCTAAAATCCACGCTACTCAATGTAATATCATGTTTAAACCCAATTCAGTAAAGGTTAAGTTAAGTTTTGTCCTACATATTAGCATGAAAATAACACCTTCTGCATTGAGGCATCGTAGAGTCGCAGCTCATATGACACAATGCAAAACTGCTGCAAAGTAAATACTGTATCTCGGAAATGTCAGTTGCAACTATCTAATTGGCTGCGTCTTAGCCAATTGCAACTTCCACAAACAGGGATCCAGATCGGAGACAACGTGGGGGTCTGTAAGTAGCAATTAAAGCATATTTTTACAGAAAAAAGTAGGCAGTTAAGGGTGGGCAGGTGTTGCCTACCTTATACTAAAAGCTAGTTTTAAGGGTGGACACTCCATTTAACTTACAAATTACTACGGTAGGTATAATAGCCCATATTAAGGGTTTCTGGACAGTTTTTAAATGATGGTTTTTTTTGTTTGTCTTGTGGGTTTTAGAACTAATGTAGAGGGCAAGATTCATTTAAAACCTGGATTGCTGGAATATTGGATAATTTGTAAATACAAAGTTATTTGTTTTGTCAGGTTCTGTTACCTTGAAACCTTCAGCTTCATTAACCCCATACAATACTAGTGTTCTGCACCATCTGGCATAGACCAGGCTGAAAGTGATTTGCACACATTATTAGCAAATATTGTAATATGTCATAGGCCTTTCCAAGTTCTGTAAAATGAAAATGATTAGTAGAAACCAATGACATTTACTAGATATTACACAAAGTGATGTCCCACCTACTGTAGCAAAATCGTTACATACTTTTTGTGTTTATTTACATATACCATACGTATGTTCTATGGATCTATTTCTAGAGTGAAGGTGTGTAATATGAATATAACGTCATGCAGTTTTACCTTCAGATTTACCTGCCAGATTTCCTGACCGCATCACTCTTTGCAGTTTATATTACATATGCCTGGGAAAGACAGTTTTCATGGGACAACCCAATATGAAGGGTCTGTTCAGATGTCCTGGAACTCTCGGTTTGCTCTGCATGGTAAGGGGTTTGGGTATCTGGGGCATGGCCAGTATGGTGCAGGGCAGAAATTCAATAGGCCCCACCCCAGACTCCCTGGTCCTGTTGTTGGGAGATATCTACTGCAATCATAATACTGTTGCAACAGATCAGACCTTTGGTTTTAAAGTTGTAATAACAGTGCAAGGTACATCAACTAATGTATTGCCACTTTAAACACTTGATAGTTATTACTGGATGCACTAACAATTGCTGCGACTTACTTTAGTCTATACAGAAAACACATTTCTACATTTCTGCCGTAGATAGGCTGCCACCTGCACCTGGTCTCCTTGCGTACCTACCCAAAATCACAAAATAGAGAACGAAGTGCAAGATTTCAGGATGGACTTGAGGCACACAAACTAGGTGTATGCAAAGAAGGCTTTTAATAGAGCTGGTCATAGAAAAGTCCTAAAATCAATGTTACTCAATGTAATATCATGTTTTGAACCCAATTCAGTAAAGGTTAAGTTTTGTGCTACATAGTAGCATGAAAATAACACCTTCTGCATTAGGCATCGTAGAGTCGCAGCTCACATGACACAATGCAAAACTGCTGCAAAGTAATCTGTATCTCGGAAACGTCAGTTGCAACTATCTAATCAATCTAAAATAATCTTTACAGGTGCATAACTGTAGGGGTCTGCACCCGGCTCTGACCCACCCCCCTCCCCAGATCTGGCAGAACTTTTAAACAGCTGATCGCAGCATCTTTATTGCATATATGTGATCACTTACTCCTCGCCCCTCCACCGTTGCGGGCCCTGGGGCCCTATAGTTTTGCCACTTAAAGAAATAGTTCACTGCAATAGTGAACTATCCCTTTTCTACATTGATTGAAGCCAGGGAGGTTAAGAGCTATCCCTTACCTCCTGTTCTTCAATCAATGTTAGATAGCCAGGAACGAACTTCAGAAGATCTTACCTTCACATGATCCAGCGGGGCGCTCTGAAATTCCCGACTGCTTCCTGCTTCTGTTACACTATAACGCGCATTATCGGGCATGAGTGTTATAGTGTAACAGAAGCAGGAAGCAGTCGGGAACTGTCAGAGCGGCCCTGCTGGATCGCGTGAAAGGTAAGATATTCTGAAGTTCGTTCCTGGCTATCTAAACATTGATTGAAGAACAGGAGGTAAGGCATAGCTCCTTAACCTCCCTGGCTTCAATCTATGTAGAAAAGGGATAGTTCACTATTGCAGTGAACTATTCCTTTAATGTTTACTTCCCAACATTCCAAGTACTGCTCTATTCATTTTGAATACAAATGATGGTTACAAAATGATAAGTCTGCTATCTGCACAGCCATTCGGTTTTAAGGCACACTTTTCCAAATATACAGCTTAATGCGGTTGTACACAATCTGTTTTACTTTTATACTAAGGCAACTGTTCTCATTCCAGAGAATATTAAACTTTATTTCCTTAGAAGAAGTAACTCCAGTTCATGGCAAAGAACTGAGAACATAATCAAGTGAAAATCCTACCGCAGAGTGTCAGCTATTTGACAGCTCATCCCTTAACGTGATGTAGGATCAGGTGGCTGTTCAGTGGTACAAAAAGATGTTTCATGTCAGACAAAATCTCATAAAAGCTTAATAAATCAATCTAGATTAATCTAGATATCTAGTGAAAGATGATTCTCTCCCTGTCCAGGTATGTTACCTGCTGGCACCTGGTCCTTTGTGGGACTATGTAAGTTGCCTTTGTGGTGGAAGTGGACACGCCAAGTTAAAAGCTTTTAAAGGAGCAGAATTATTATTAGCCATCCTCCAATGGTGACTAGGATGGAGCCATGGATTACAATGTACCCAAGATGGTGGAAGCAAGCATCTTAGATAGGGTTTTCTGTAGTTGTTTTTTTTTTTCTTCTTTTTCAGTTTTCCTCGACCCCAGTGCCAAGGTGGCATCACGTTACTTACCACATGCAGTTTACTGGGTATGATGGCTGGCTCCTTTGTAAAAATGAAATTAATGAACTAATGGATCTCGCCATTAGATTTGGTTCCTAAATATGACTAATCCATCATCTATTTATCGTGGTTATTAATAAAGTTGTGGTTGGACTGTTCGTTAAACAAAACCTGAGTCTCGGTTTTTATTTCTGTATCACGGTATGATGATATTTCTGAAAGAGGAATCTTGTTTTTTTCTTTTTCCATTTCTGGTCTGCAAGCTCTGCCTCATTTATGGAGCAAAGTGACTGACCAGGGTGGACGATGGGTTATACACTTTATGTTGCAATAAAGCAAACATGCAATATTATATTAACAATATAAACAAAAAAATAGTCAGATGCACTCAACAAGCCTAGGGTAATTTAAGTGCACTCTCCCCAGTTCGGGGCTCTCTTTGTTTGACAATAAATATATGATATTTGCACCGTATCTCCTCTTTCTATTTCTTTTTTGCAAGTTCATATTATATTAACAAAACATACACAGGTATTAGAACAAATATAATACACAATTAGGGACATTTACTGAGAGATGCAATACTGTTTTCCCATCACACAAAATAAATTGCCGCAATTTAAAAACGTTATGTCTTATAATGACTGCGCATTTTTAAAATGTATCACATTCGATTTAATTGAGATTCTGGGGGTAAATGTTAACTCCTGTAGCCCTTAGGATGATAAAGGGATTTCCAAGTGATGCAATGGCAATATTAAATTCCCATATTCCTGCACAGGGCAGTGTCTGTGCTCCCACCATATAACTGTCCTTTACATATGGTGATCATTATTATTTTATGCATATGCTTATCTTATAAGTGTGCGAAAGCAGGTTTATGATATCTCAGTCCTCCAATTGTTTTCAGAGGGTTGCACTCTACAAAGGATTTTTTTTAAAGCAAATGCTATATAGGATTATGTGTTTAAAGGTAAAATGAAACACGTAATAGTCCAGCAGAAAGATTCTTTTTCAGCATGGTCAGCATGATGTGCAGGGCTGGACATTTGGTTATGACCTAGATAATTTCCGAGAAGATGGTTCACAATGACAATGAGAAAAATTCCTCACACCAAGGCTTTGTATCCTAACAACTAATCCAGCCCCGCGGAAAGAAATGCCAGCTAAATTTTAGTGTTCCCTTGAATACATTGGATAGCTAACAAATGCAGGTAAGTAGAATGAAAGAAAGTGTGTGCGTAAGAATAATGAGATAATATGCTTTCACTGCTAATGGTAAAATTATCAAAAGATAAATATGCATATTGATATTGGTGTATAATGTAAAAACCATTATGACAATCGTCCTGGCTATTCAAAGGTGGAAGAAGGAAGTGTGTTCCTGAATTAATAAGTTACTGTATGCTTCTTATCTGCTCACACTCCAGACTATTTTTTGTTCTCACAGTGCTGGCTGGTGTTCGAATAACTGACCTGTATTTTAAGTACTACTTCTATAATGTGCGCACTACTCATCAAAATAAAGTTGCACGGGTGAATATATGAAACAAATGTAGAGACTTAAATGAGAATGAATCATTAAAATCACAACAACCTTTCCAATTCTATTATTTAAAATGCCCCTGAGGCTGGTACACACTGGCCAAGGCCTGGTATTCTTGACCTTCAGTCTAGCAATCAATAAACCAATTGGTAGAGTGTGGGTAAGGAATTAAAACAGTACTGCTGATATTTTGGGCCGATCTTTCCTGCAGTTCATTAAAGATCACAGGTCTGGCTGTAATTTACTGACATGTCTAGGCTAAACAATTTTACCTAAAACATTAATGCTGGGATCTAATGCAGAGGTTAGAATGTACTTTCCCTGACAGTCAGCAGCACTCTCTAGCTTTGTAATGAGCCAAAAAGCTTGAACCAAACAATTCTGGGCCTTGCACAAAAATAGCAGATCTCTGTATTAGGACCAAAAGCTGAGAAATTGAGTTATATCAAATAGGGCACAAAATAAAATCCAGGGAGGGGATCACAATTTTTAGGTTTAATCTTCTTAATAATAATACAAACCTATTAGCCCTCAGGGCACTGTCATAATTCTGAGCGCTGTTTACCAAATTCCGTTGCATTATGGTGGCTTAAGCTGACACAAGCTTATTTCTATCTGCATAACACTCTTGGTCCTCCATGAAGTCGAGATATTCATGCATACCATTTTGAAGGATTTAGCATTTCTACAGGCTCATTTACCTGCTGGCGCAATGCAGCTCTCCGGAGCTCTACCGGAGGCTGTGCAGCTGTGCGAATGTAAGTATTTAACGGCAGCTGATAGCTGCCGTTAAATACTATTGTGAGATTCACCCAGAGCCACACAGACTCTGGTAAATCTTCTCCAGAGATTTGCCCAGAGAGTGTGGCTCTGGGTGAATCACCCTACTAGAAAGGTGGATAGGGTAATCTGCCACTAAGACACTACTAACAGTGTGCTGCTTGCCAGGAGCTAGAATCTGAACATGTGGTGGATCGTGTAGACATATTAATGTATGGGCCTAGGAGTAACCCAGGCAGTCTTGGTTCACTTGGTGCTAATAACAAATTTAGGAGGAGGGAAAGGTGCTTAAAAATGACTTTCGAGAGTAAGGTGCCAAGTTAAGGACATTCGTGTAGTATTTCATCAGAATTACTACGCAGCCATGTTAGGGAGGAAACGGGAGCTTAAAGTTAATGTGTGGCTAAGAGTGTTGGTGTAAGGAGATGGATTTGGGTTTAGAGAACTGGGTGACTTTTCTGTTGGCTACAGGCTCTTTAGCAGGGATGGAACTATACCTCAATAAAATGTGGCAGCTGTTTGTGGAGGAAAGGGTGGAGGAGATTTAACTAGGTATGGGAGGGAGTACTTTGGACTATACAGGGGTAGATATAGAGGTAAGGGATCAGGGGACTAATAAGATAATTAAGGGATGAGTGGGGGGAGGGGAAACCATAGAGATAGGGAGGCTAGTACATCAAAGTTGAAAGTCAATCAAAAGATAATCTAAAATATATGTTTACAAATGCAAGAAGTATGGCTTGAAAAATGGGGAACTTGAACTAATAGTTTTAAAGAAAAGTATGATGTGATCGTATAGCAGGAAACATGGCTTCTGATTCACATGACTGGGAAGTAAATATGGAAGGATGCTCCTTATTTAGATAAGACGGAGTTAATAAGAAAGGTATGTATTTTAAACAAATATTAAACCAAATCTAAAAGATGGGAACAGGTGCGGGTATAAACGATTAAAGCGGAAAAACAATATGGGGTGGAGCTGTTCATTGGAAGCAAAAGGTGGGTTATTAATGTTGGTGTCTGTTATAAGCCACCAAATGCCAGTGAGGAGGTGGAAATTCATCTCCATATGCAGTTAGCAAAGGCTGCAGGTATGGGGCATGTCTGGTTGTGGGGGATTTCAATTACCCTGACAGCACCTCAATCTTCTTTCATGTATTGTAGAGTTCCTACTAGAATGGATGACTTTGTTAGATCTGGTGATATCTAATAACTCTGGCGATTAGGGATGGCCGGTTCGCGGATCCGAACCCGGATCGCCGCGGATTTATTCCGTTCGCGAATGGGCGGATTTTTGCGGATTTTCCGCCTTCCGAACTTCCGATTCGCGGATGACGCGCACACATCATGCAGCTTCACCCAAACTGAACTGATTTTACAGCATACTTATCCTTTAAGATAACTTAGTCCAAATTATCTAGAAGATTGTTACTTTAGATTCTGGTGAGTGCCTCTGGATTGGAAATAATAATAACAATATTTAAAAAAGGTTGTCATTTACAGCCTTGTAACTATAGATCTGTAGGTCTAATACTCAGTGGTAGGGAAATTACTGGAAACTTTGTTATAGGTCATTTCCTTGACTTTGTCTCTAGAATGATCTTATTAGTAGTAGTCAGTATGGATTTATGAGAAATACCCGTAGATCATGTCAGACAAATTTAGGAAATAGTTAGATACAGGCATACAGTGGATGTAGACACTTGGATTTGCTAAAGTTTAGATACTGTGGCCCAAAACAGTCGTAATAATCCGTAATCTATTCCTGAGAAGGCGTCCGGGGTGGGCCTTTCGATGACGTGACAGTCTCTCTCTCATGGGTGTTGCGTACTCCTGTGCCGCGCCAGGCATCTATCCATCAAACGAACCATCCAATCCATGATATCACCTCAATCACCCTAATCCAAACCATAAAATCCAATCCCCCACCAATCCATAACCACCATCACAAGGGGGGGATTCCATTTCCATTCCAGTTAAATATATAATTTAATAATTTAATGTACGTATGATCCATTATAATTATCTAATATTTCATCATATCCTAAAAAATAATCCAAACTTATAAGTCCAACCAACACCCCTCAATCCATAAAACCATCCCAGACATCTTCTACTTGGTTATGTTTGCACGTTTGTCTGTGTTGGTATTCGTTTGATGTGTTCTCTTGATGGAATAACACAATCCATATCCCCGATAAACCATCCAATCCATAAAACATCATATCCATAATCCATCTTTAAATCCAACACCAACCCATTACCCATAATTATTGCAAATATATCCATATAGCGCCCCATCTTAATCCATCACATCCTCCCCATCGATTGTGTTAGTGATGATAGTGCAGTTGTTCTTGTGCTGGTTGGTTGTGTGTTGGATTATGGTATGTGGGTTGTAGTCTGTCTTTGTTTGTGCACATTACTGCGTTGAATCCCCTACGCATATAGTGTGGGCTTCAGGGAATTGGGTTAGTAGCGGTGCTATAGCCTTCATTACTGTGAGTCCCGTTGCTGGGGGGCTATAGATGCCAAGAATATGATCTTTGTTTTTCTATTTCTGTGCTATGTATATGTATCTCCCGTTCAAGTCTGTTTTGACTTGGAGTATTTTGGGGTGTAGCGACTTCCTAATTAGGATAGAGACGCCCCTAGAGTACGCAGAGCATACGCTATGGGCTGCCCATCCCACCCAGGGTTCTGTATCAATTTGGTGGTGGTTTTTAACAGGTGTGTCTCCTGCAGGCAGACTATATCAGGTTTGTGTTGGTTTAGGAGTGTAAATACCTGTGTACGCTTGGATTTTTGATTGAGGCCTCGAACGTTCCATGAGATTATCTTGAGAGGTGCGGCTGGATCACCCATGGTCTGTGTGGTGAATGTGGTTGAGGGCTAGGGCCCACTTCCTGTACCCAGGGGGGCGGATCGAACTTGGGTCAGACGCTGTGAATAATTAAAGAGAAAGAACAACAATGAACATTTACATTTTTAACTTATTTACAAAACAATGTAGTGAACCTAAGTACTACAACATGCTCGCCTAGGATGTAAGTTCCTAGGTAACGGTGGCGTGGGGGGGGCTGAGCAGTTACCTATCCAATGCCCTGTTCAAACATTGGAGGGGGGGGAGAGGCCTCCCAGTCAACTTTAGGTGATATCTTTATATACCTTGGGTGTCTATTACCGGGGGGTTAGTCGGTTTTCCCAGGTGTACTCTGCGGGGAGATTGTTGGTTGGGGTGGGGGGGGAAACACATTCAATGGGATCTTATGGTTATACCCATTATACTTTGTTAAATTTAGCTTTATCTGGGTGTGAGGAGAGTGTTAGGCAGACGGTAGTTATGGAAGGGTCTGTGATGGTCTGGTCCATCCAGCCTATCAGGTTATGTTGCAAGTGTTGTTAGTTGTAGTTAGGGTCGGGGTGGCGTGGAGGAAGGTAGGAAGGGAACGGAAGAGGGGGACCAGGCAAATCCGGTAGATTTGGTGGGGAGTATCTCAGTACCGGGTTTAACTTTTATCAAATAAATATTTCACACATTTCCTATTACCGGGACTTAGTTCAGGCATTATTACATCTATAACCGTTGTACATTTCCCCTGTTGCTTCATAGTTTCCCCGCCCTTGGTAGTTATCTCTCTCCTGCTCCCAAACAGTGCAGTGAGGTTTATGTCCTCATAAATGTATAGCAAGAGGTATGGGTTGGGGGGGTGAAAGGGCCGTGTATCTGGCGAGTCTTGGGATGATGTCATTTACGGCTGTTTTGAGCTGTGTGACCCTCTTCCCCCGGGTTATCCCCATGGGGGAGAGGGGGGGGAGTTTCGGGTCCTGAATCCTTGGTGGGCAGGTGTCCATAGAGTTTTGTAGGGTGATCTGCCCAGGTAAGGCAAAAAGCTGGATGGTTTGTTGGTGTATTGTGTTTATAGGTAATCTTTGATGGTATAGCATTCCTTGTTATTTGTTCTATTTCGCTTTGTGGTCCATAAGCAGTTTGATTTGTGCTGTTGGTTGTTTCCATATTTGGTTTCCATTTGGGCTTGCGGTGGTATCCTGTGGCGTCTTCAGTATATTGTTGCCAGAGGAGCAGGTCCTGTGGTAGGGGTCCGGGGGGGGGGGGGGCGGGGGGGGGGCGGTCAGGTTAGGGAGAGTACCTGGGTAGGATTACCCCGAG
The DNA here is from genome assembly GCA_019447015.1 of Hymenochirus boettgeri. Classification (NCBI taxonomy): domain Eukaryota; kingdom Metazoa; phylum Chordata; class Amphibia; order Anura; family Pipidae; genus Hymenochirus; species Hymenochirus boettgeri. The sequence continues at coordinate 141,561,846 of CM033475.1, read as the reverse complement.
AGGATTGTCATTGGTTGGAGTCGTAGATCAGGGTTTCCCTGGTGCCCAAAGGTCGAATCCATCCAAGTCGTGGCTTCTGAGGAGAGTCAAAGAACTTAGTAGCATTATTATGTTGTATTCTCAGTTTTGCGGGGTAAATCATTGTATGGCAGGTTGAGGCCCCTAAGTCTCTGTTTGACTCCGAGGAATGTGGCCCTTCTTTTTTGTAAGTCTATTGAATAGTCTGGGAAGATCATGATAGTAGAGTTTTGGATTTGTAGGGTGCCTTTATTTCTGGCTAGTCTCAGGATGGTGTCCTGTCTTGTGCGTTGACTGTTTAGCCACCATTGGTCTCGGTCTGGAGCCTGGGGGTAGAGGTCTTGTGGGGACTCTATGGGCTCGTTCTATGGTGAAGATGGGTGATAAATTATTTGCTCCGAATGTGTTTTTAATCCAAGAGTCGAGGAATGTCTCTGGGCTTCCCCCCTCCGCCCCCGGGCACCCCCACCAGTCAGGTTTCTGTCGGCGCGAACGGTTCTCTAAATCGTCCATTCTCACCCGCTGCGCCTGCTTTGTTGTCGGAGGGAGTCTAGCTCGGCAGGGACCGGTCGCAGTGTGTCTTCTGTGGATGACACCCGCTCCTCAAGCTCACCCACGCGGTGTCGAGGGTCTGGAAGTCCTGCCTGAGCAGGCCCGATTCCACTCTCACCTCCTCTATCAGGACCGTCATGTGATGTTTTGGTGTCCTGTATCGCGAATAGTATCTGGAGCGTGCGGGTTCTGCTGCCGATTGTGTGGTTTCCGCGTCCGGATCTGGGTTGTGGGTGAGGGGCTTGTTTGTCGCGGCCATGTGGTTAGGTGCGGGGATGTTGGCGCGGGTTGCGTCTTGGCCTGCCGCGCGAATTTACAAGTGCCTCTGTATAGGTGGTAGCTGGTGCTGGGTTCTTTCTCTGCCGTGGTGGTTGCCTGTCTAGGCATTCCCCTCGGTCTATGTGGATCCCCGGGGGGTTGTTTTATGGGTGTACAGCCCGGTGGTATGGATCAGTTGGTTGATGTGCCGGAGAGCCTCTGTTCCCCACGTCTGCTCAGGACGCCATTTTAGCCACCCCCATGAAATAACTATTTAAATATTTATATGTGTGCATGTCTCCCAAACACAAAAAGCTGATTCCTTAGAAAATAAAGGGCATGTCCAACCCCAAAACTAAAATTAACTTCATACTGGCCCCACTGTGTAGTGTTCAAAAATCAGAGGAGTCCGTGGGTCATCCAGTCCCTGCTTGCTCTCTGTCCTCTGAGAGTTTGTTTTGGCACGCGCAGGGGAGTCCTTCCTTCTGTCGGCTGCATCCCCATAGCTATATAGCTTTATATGTAGCCCACCCCATCCACCAATTTACGTTTGCAAGAAAAAACACAGAAAGATACTCAGACAGACCTTAATTCCCCCGGTGCTCTGAACAGTGTCAGCCACATCTGTAATTGGCTGCTGGGTAGCCAATCACATATGCGGCTGCTAGTCCTGCCAGGAACAGAGCACCGGGGGATCGGAGTTCTGTGAGTATCTTTCTGTGGATTTTCTTGCAAAAGTAAATCAGCGGTTGGGTGTGGGATGGGGTGAGCTACACATAGTAAAAAGTTTAATTTAGGGTGGAGATAGCCTTTAAGCTACTTGGAATGAACTATTATCGTTGTTTGTATGATTGGTATCCACCTATGACCTTAGTTTTATAATGTGTTAATTTTTTTTTGTTTTTCTAGGTTGAAAAATGGATTTAGTACTAAATGTTGCTGACTATTACTTTTTCACACCGTATGTGTATCAGCTTCCTGGCATGAAGTAGCCCCTTTCGACAACTCATTAGCCTCTTTGTTATTACAAATCTAGGAGCACTTCCATTTACTTAATTTTTGGTGGACTAAGTTACTGTTTTGTGTTGACCATTCTCTAATGAACCATCCTCAATTTCTGGAGGTAAGGCTGGTCTATATTAATGTTTATAGTTAATTATAGTCAATCTAGAAAATGTTGTGCTTTTTATTGCTAAACACATTAACTGCATAGTGAACAACTTTTATCTTACTTGAAAACATAACTTGAAAACTCTAGCAGACTCGTTTATAGAGAGCCACCTGCGTATTGTGCTCTGCACGAGTCAATAGAGAAATTGTGGCTATTGGTAAATTGTTACCAGTCTGAGGAAGTTTAACACCCTATACAAATGGTGTACATTTTGCAAAAAAGCATTGCAAAAGTGATATTTAATTGTAGGGGTGTACGGTTGATTTTCCAATTCAGTATGCTCACAGGAGGAGGGTTTGGTCCAGAGAGAGCTCTGGGCGGATTTGAACCTAGCCTTTCGATGCAACACATCATGAATTCTATCACATATTGGTCTGGTCACTGTAGGACAGTTTTATTGGGGACTATCTTTAGTGGGACCACAGATAAATGATGTACATTTTTTTTAATACACATTTGAGAGGATCGAATCTCCCCCCAACTTTATTAATATTGCTCTAGATTCTTAGCTTATTCTTTTAGCTAGTATGAATATTGTGTTACGTTTGTTACGTGAAATTAATATTTTCGTTTTTTTTTATTAATGTATTTAAAAGGTTACTTTCTACTTGTTAGCCAACTTTGGCCTGATTTCATGACCAATAGATTTGGAGTCTGTCGATTTGTACAATTGATCAATTGTGAAATTAAAAAAACTACCCAATTTCAATGTTTTGATGTCATTTGCATCGACCGATTTTGCAGGAAAAAAATTGGAATGATTGGTCATATCTGAAATTCATGGCAATCCCCACTGCATAGGACCAAACTTGCGATTGATCAGACCTAGATCATATGTATCATGTCTAAGAAGCTTTGTGCAGTATTGTTTTCTACTTGTGGCACTTGGCAACTGTGGAGGGGTTCTGACACCACATATACTCAGGATACTCAATTGCTGATTAGAACAATTTTCAGTGTATGTAAACCAGTGTCATTTACTCTGTATAGATTAATAAACATTACTATGGCAAAGTTGATTCTTTGAATTTGACATTTGCAGTGCGAACTAATTAGTGTTTTGGTTAATACATTCATCTAGTAAGGCACTGGATAAAAGTGATCTGTGTTTACCGTATTAGAATTTTAGTTATGTAACTGAGTATATTTAGATTTTATTTCAGTTTCATTAAGTTTTCCATAATTCTTTTAGAATCAAGTCGAAGGGAGAAAAATTTTCTCTACAGTCTATGCCATGGATAAGTATACCAACTGTGGCCCTTTTCTTTGCTGAAGTGCGGGGATACAGCAAACTTTATGATAACATTGATAGTTCACCATTTGGTATGTATTGCATATAAAGTACAGTATTAACCTTTTTACTTATCTATCCTTTTGTTTACTTAAAGCCATTTTTTGTCTGTATGTTATTTAAAATATCATTGTACTGTAGTTTTCTGGGAAACTTTCAGGGAGATTCAATAAAAGTTCTTATGTTTAAAATGGTGCAATTTTGCCCCAACCAATCAAAATTATGTAACATTTGAAAGCTAAACTCTGATTGTTGGGGCAAAATTAGCACCATTTTGTGCTTTTCCCTTAAAGTAGAACTAAAAGCTAAGAAGCTAACATGACCCAGCTCATCCGCAGTGTCATGCTTCCATTGTAATTGGGTCGTTTATGTATATTTTAACAGAGAATTGGGTTTTAGGAGAGTGTAATAGTACCACATTATTTCAAAAGGCAGTGACCTTGAGTATCATTTAAAGTTCACAACTAAGACACGTTAATTAAGTGGGGGGTAGAAGTAGCTATTCCTGCCTCCTTTTCTGCTTCATTAAATGTAATATGCTTTAGAAATTTTCAGTAATTTCAGTTTTCTGTCTTGCTGGTTGACTTCATACAATTTGCTACTAGTCAGGCAGGAAAATGTTTTACATGTCTTGTTATCATATTTTTTCATTGAACCTCTTAAATGGCAACTGTGGTCTCAAAACAAGTTAGGGTTAAATGAATATGCAATATTTCCTTTTAAAATGAGCCGACAATCACTGGCTGGAGCCTGTGAGACATTACATTTGGGTGAATATTCAAACTTTCTGCTTCCAGTAGGTTCAGTGACATCACCTGACCTCTGCCCCGCCCATCTGCCCCGGTGGAGAGGCATGCTCATTAAGATTTCATACTGGGAAAGCAGAAGACCTGGGGAAAAAAAGGAGAGCCTATTAAAGGGTAACTGTGGTCTTGAATTCTTCCAAACAAGAAGTTTTATATAAAAGCCTGCCATCACACCTTCAAAATTAAACCTAAATCACATCTCTAGATAAAATTTGAGAAGTTACTGCAATATTACTTCCTGCTTGAACGCTTCCTGTTTTCAGCCATGTGACCAGCTTGTAGTCATGTGGCCAGCCTCAGCCTGCATTAATAGGCTCTCATTCTCAACTGTCAATTTTTCCCCAGGTACTTCCTGTTTTCCCCAGCATTAAGTCTTAACTCGGCATGCTTCTCACCCAGGGCGGACAGGTGTGCAGAGGTCAGATGATGTCACTCAACCTACTGGAAGCAGGAAGTTTGAACATCACCCCCAATGTAATGTCTCACAGGCTCCAGCCAGAGTGACTGTCAGCTCATTTTAAGGAAATACTGCAGGCTTTCATTTAACCCTAACTTGTTTTGAGACCACAGTTGCCCTTTAATGCAGGCTGAGGCGGTCACACGACACAAGCTGGTGACATGGCTGAAAACAGGAAGTGTTCAAGCAGAAAGTAATATTGCTGAACCTTTCCAGCAATAACTTCTCACAAATTTTATCTAGAGATGTGATTTAGGTTTGGGAGTCAGATCTATAGGGGTGGCATGTTGAAGTCCTCTGTTTTTACTAAAAACATTGCTATTGCTTACTGCAATCATAGTAGAGAGACAATGTATCTCTTAAGGGCATGTCCACCCTTAATAACAATTTAGAATACCCTCCCCAGCCCTAACCGCTAGAAATTAATTTAAGAAAGTCCCCAGTTCTTTACTTAGCTTCCCTCTCCTCCCCGACGCCCGGCCTTCTGCTTGCCAAACACGGCAAGCAGGGGGCGGGACCGGCAGCCGCGTCCGTGATTGGCTGAGAGGCAGCCAATCACGGACGCGGCTGCCGGCTTCTCAGAATGCCCGGGGAGAGAGGAAAGGTAAGTACAGTTCTGGGGACTTTCTTAAAATATTTTTTTGCGGTTGGGGCTGGGGGAACCTATACAATTAAATGGCCAAGGGGTTTTTATGGTAGGGGAGGGATAGCAAAACGGAGGGGGAGAAGGGCTGCAGTACGCATCCAAACTTCTCGCGGAGGCCAGTAGGAGCAGAGTCCTATACGGACTCTGCTATCCTTCTAGTGGGCAGTTTTTGGGACTTGGGGGGGGACTACAGGAGAACCTTATGGAGCTGGGATGTGAGGTAAGTATATAAACTACACTACATGATGGGGCCATTAGTGGAGGGATTATGGTTTTGGGGGTGGACATGCCCTTTAAATGCATCTCCTACAGCTAGACAGCCAGCCAAGTAAAAGCAGAGGGGTAAAATGTAACAACTGTTAAAGTCTCGACCTGCCACGGCACGGGGTGGGGAATTAAATTTCACAAGGGGCCTCATGAGAACTTGGATTGTTGTGAAGGGCCACACCAATAGGTTTCATAAAAAGATTAAATAATATCCTTGGTTATATTTTTTTTCTTTTTAGTTGCAATTTTTAATAAAAGAGGTAAATTTTTAAAGGCTATGTCCCACCCTGAAAAAATTTTTTTAATATATGGCCCCCTGGGCTCCCAGCCCAACCGCTATAATTTTTTTTTTAGAAAGCCCCCAAATCTACTTACCTCCCCTCGATCCTCCGCCGCGCTCCCGGCCCTCTGCTTGCAAGGAAATGCAGCAGAGGGGCGGACCGGCAGCCGCGTCTGTGATTGGCTGAGCGGCAGCCAATCACAGACGCGGCTGCCGGCAGCTCACTTCGCGGAGGAAAGAGGAGAGGTAAGTAAGACTTTGGGAGCTTTCTAAAAAAAAAAAATATGCGGTTGGGGCTGGGAGACATGGGGGAGCACAATATTAAGGGGGTTTGAGCTAGGGGGAGGGATAGTAGAACGGGAGGGAGAGGGAGGGAGAGGGAGGGGGAGGGAGGGGGGAGAAGGGCTGCGTACAGCATGGCAAAAATCACCTGAGGCCAGCTAGCAGGCAGTGTCCTATATGGACTCTGCTAGCCTCCTGGTAGTCATTTTTGGACTTTGGGGGGGACTACAGGAGAACCCTATGGCTGGGATGTGAGGTAAGGATTAAACTACACTACATGGTGGGGCCAGTAGTTGGGGGGATATAGTTTTTGGGGGTGGACATGCCCTTTAAATCTATTCCATCAAATTTAATTTGATCGAGTCATTTTTTTTTAATAAAAGAAGCAAACAAAAAAAATCACTTATCCAGCCTGAGACAAACAAATTATTTTTTTTGGTTCAGGTTTAGTATTGAGGGGCCAGTCAGGGAAGCCACGGGCTGCATGTGGCAACGAACAACTACTTACTTGCCTATGAAGTGGGAGGAGCCCCCCAAACGTTTGTTTGATGTTGTGTTGGTTCAATAAAAGCACTTAAACTTCCTTCGGTGTGCGACTTCCATAAAGCTTATCTGCCTTGTTGGACCTCTGGTATGTGGACTGGATGAAAACCATAATTTGCATAGAATCTGAGCACTCCATAAAAAAATAGAATGAATTATATGCAATTCCTCAAATGTTAGGAGAGAAGACCAATCCTCTTGGGCAGCAGAGAAACATCAAAGATATGTTCCAGAGTCTGGTTTGTTCTTTCTGTTTGGCCATTAGATTGTGGATGATAACCTGAAGAAAACTAATTGGGATTTGTAAAGATTTACATAGTCCCTTCCAAAATTTAGAGGTAAACTGTACTCCTGTTGGAACAATATCATCAGGTAGTCCATGAAGGTGAAAATAACGTATCTGCAGTTACCACAGCCGAAGGGGCTCCTTTAAGAGGATAAAATGAGCCACGTTAGTGAATCTATCCACTACTACCAGGATAGTAGAGAAACCTTAACAATTAGGTAATTTTATACTTACAAGTCCATACTGATCATTCCCCAAGGTTGAGAAGCAAATGGCAGCGGTTAAAAGGCCCTGTGGTTTCTGTTTGACTTATTGTGCGCACAGATAGTACTGGAAGAGGTAAATTTTTTGTCAGAGAACATGTAGGTTCTGTTCATAAAATCCAAGTTTGAGAAAACCAAAGTGTCCGGCCAACTATAATCATGACAGTGTTGCAGAACTGAGATTCTAACTTCCTCGGGAACAAAAAAAATTCCTTCATAGTAATAAGGTAGAACAGACTATATTACTGAAGCTCTTTTGATATTCTGTATGAGATCTGTTTGTAACAGCTGAAAATTATTGGGTGAAAATAACATCTGGACAATAGGAGGGGATCTTCAGAGAATTGTCTAGAAAGAGCATCCGCTTATGTTTTTTGACCCTGAATGGAAGGTAATGTGGAAATTGAACCGTGAAAAGAAAAGTGCCTCTTCTGGCCTGCGAGGTCTTAGTCTTTTGCTGCTTGAAGATACTCAAGTTTTTATGGTCGGTAAAAATTAAGATGATGAGATGCTCCTTCTAAAAGATACCACCATTCTCAAGGGCTACTTTAATGGCCAACAACTCATAATCCACAACGTGGTAGTTTTGCTCTGAAGGTGAGAGTTTTCAAGAGAAGAAGGCTATAGGATGTAAAGAGATTTAGGAACAATCGTGGGATAAAACCGTTCCTTATGCATCTGCTTCAAGAATGAAGGAAGAGATGGATCTGGATGAATTGTATAGGAGCTGATGAAAAAGTGTTATTACAAAAATCAAAAGCCTCTGAGACTCCCCTGTCCAACGAAAATTAATTATTATACTGTGAGTAGAGTTAAAGGCATGAGGAGTGTGGGAAAATGTTTGATGAATTGACTATAGTATAGAGAATGAAAAAGCTGTTTTCCATTCATCTCTTCTGAATCATAAATAGATTATACACACCCCAGAGATCGAGCTTAGTGAATATTTCAGCAGTTCGGAGCCATTGTAAAAGTTTGGAAAAGAGAGGTTAAGGATATCGGTTCTTCACCATGACCTTGTTCAGTACTCTATAGTCAATGCAAGGATGAAGTGAGACATCCTTTTCTCCACAAAAAATATACTGGCACTAGTAGGGGATGTATAGTGACAAATAACCCTTTTTAAGGGTTCAGATAAAGGGTAGATCCTGTGAGGTGATAAGATATCGACCCCTTCTTATTGAAAACATCAGAGAACTTTTTATAAGCGTTCGGAAGAAAGGATTCTGAAACACTTTCATGATAGAAGAAGAGTTGGGGGAAAACAAGCTTGTTGGCAATAATGAGAAGGTCAGTTTATTTTACAAAGTGCCAGTTTTTTTAAAAGGTTCTGTTCTTAGCCAGGGCAAACCTAAAATGATGGGAAACAGAGAGAAAGGAAGAAATTCAAAACTTAAATATTCCTGGTGTGATTTGGTAATTGTGGTGAGAATCAAAACTGTCTCTAAAGTAATCGGGCCAAGGGAGAAGTTGGAGCCATCTGCCAAACGAAGTTGTAGTGGAGAAGCCTTGGATCATAGCGGTATATGCAGATCCTGAACAGTGGAATGCAGTATAAAACATCTACGGCTCCAGAGTCAATATGGCGAAATCTCTGTAGTTTTGGCGGGACTAAAGATAGATATATTAGACAGAAATAAGGAAGAGAAGATGGTGAGGAAAATCTATTGGAAAAGCAGGCTAAAGTCTTACTGAGGTCTGATAGGTCATGCTCAGAGAAGGTGACCTGGTTGCCCACAATAGAGGAACAGGTTGTTTTGAATTCATCTTGCTCGTTCTTCAGCTGGGAGACCAGACCTAGTTAATCTATTTGGCATCTGAACCAGTTCGGAAGGAGGGAATGAAGGCTCCCGGAGGAACGTGTGGTGGTCTAGGACAACGAGGTGCCCATGGATAACATAGTCAAGGCCAGAGATTGCAATTGATTCTCTAAGTGCATGTAACCTGTTGGTTTCTTGAAGAGCCAACTGTAGTTCTGATACACACGCGCCTCACGGACGGGACATCTCCGGTGGTATCCATAGTGGCTGATAGTTATGTGTGACAGAAGATCAGTTCTAGGATCCCCTTCTAGAGCGGAATCTAAGCATCTCCAAGTTTTTTCAGAGCCTCTGATGGTGAGGATGTTGTGCTGCTTGGTAGTGCCAGGTCCGGCCTCAGAAGAGGAACCCAGAAACCAACCTCCACAATGTAGCGATGCCACAGACTGATAATGAGAACACACACAGGATAACATGAGTAGAAGGACCACCTAGGTCAAGGAGAAGATTGGTAAGATAATTGAAGGAACCTAGGACAGGGCCGAATCAGGGCAGCAGAAAACTGCAAACCAAGGACATAGCACAAGTCAGGGAAGGCAGCAAATGGCAAATGCAGGGTTGTAGCAAAAGTTCAGGACAGGCGGCAAGACAGAGAGGTCAAACAATCCGAGTCGGTACAGGGAGATAGTCAGAAGAGGAGCAAGGTCGGGTCACAATCCAGGTTAAGTGGCAACAAGGAAGAGTCAGGAAAACAGGTACTCCAGAGAAAATCAATAAGAGCTTAAGCAGGAAATAAATCAGAACTATCAGCATTCATGTATAGAAGAGGTGGCTAAAGGGCATGTCCACCCCCAATTATAACTTAACCCCATACTGGCCCCACTCTATAGTGTAATAAAATCCTTACCTTACATCCCAGCTCCAAATGGTTCTCCTGTAATCCCTCCCCAAAGTCCCAAAAACTGGCCACCAGGAGGATAGCAGAGTCCATATAGGACTCTGCCTCCTGTCTCCCCTCCGAGAGAAGTTTGGCCTGCGCACTGCAGGCCTAACCCCCCCCCCCTCTCTCTCTCCCCCGTTTTGAGATCCCTACCATAAAAACCCTTGGCCATATATTAGTATACCTTCCCCCAGCCCCAACGCTCTAAAAGATTTTTAAGAATGTCACCCGAACTACTACTTACCTTGGCAGCCGCGTCCGTGATTGGCTGCCTCTCAGCACAATCACAGACGCAGCTGCCAGTCCCGTCCCCTGCTTGCAGTGTCTTGCAAGCAGAAGACCGGGCAGTGCAGAGGAGGAGAGAGGGAAGGTAAGTATAGATCGGGGGCACTTTCTGAGAATCTTTTTTAGCGGTTGGGGCTGGGGAAGGTATATTATAATATGACAAAAAAATTTTATAAGGTGGACATGCCCTTTAAATAGGCCCAAGGCCCCGGCTGATTGCGTTATTCGGACACGACACACGTGCTGGCGTGATTACGTTCCCCGCGTGTCACAGGATGACGCAGTGATCATCACAAATTCTTGCTCCCCGATCTCTCTGAAAACGATCGCTGGAAACGATCGGCTTTTCTGATCGGTGGTGACCGGCTTTCGATAACGCCGGTCGCCTCATCACAGCCGAAAGATCCGAGAACCATAACAACCTCACTAATACAGCACTTTATGGTGGGGACCACTGACTGTACTGAGAAAGAAGCAGTGACCAGTGGCAGTCCCAATTATACATTCCCCTCCCCAGCTATGGTTACCAGATCAGGGATGGAGGACAATCTTAACAAATGCATTTGCAAGTCCGCCTTTTAAAAAATGTAGCATTTTCTGAGCAGATCCAGATGTTTAGTAACGGAAACAAGCTATACATGTATATGTGTTTTGTCATGTGAACGCTCAAAACTGGCTGTTAACGTTAGGAAATGTTACCTGAGTGAAAACATGCCACCCATCTGAAACAAGATAGTCAAGCTGGCCTAGGGGAGAAAAAAGTATAAACTTGGCAGTGAGACTAAACTTAAAGGGAAGTTCAGTGGAAAATATCAGTATATTTAAATTATTTGTTTAATATGCATACTTAGTTATTCTACATGTTGCTGTTACATTAGTGAGCTGACATTTTAGGTTCTGTAATGCCCTTCGTCTTCTCAGAATGCACACTACCTTGGAGTGTTCCTAACAGTATTTTCTTATTCGTAACTCACAAATAAGGAATGTTCAGTCATCAGATATCAAATAGGGGTGATCCTGTTTATTGTGCAGTCACAGCAAACACAATACAAACTTTTGGCACCCCTATTTGATATCTGACGGGCATTCCTTTTTGTGATTTACGGATATTTGTGATTGGCAGTGAGGTGGCCTGGGAGGAATTGGACACCTGGAGGATTCCCTACTGTTTTGCAATTGTGGAGTAGTATTCTACATATGGCTGTTGGATGGGTCAAACATGCTCGGATCTCTACTGAGCAACTGAATCAACCCAAGCGCTGGTTCAAGGGCAAAACCATAACAGTCTCTATGGGGTCCTGCAACAGGAAGTCAGTATTTCGGAAACATTTTATTTATACACAGTAAAATGATAAATGGGCAGCTTAAGGTCATTAGGATGGAAAAATACGCTCTTTTTCCTTGAAAGCATATGTATTTGCATCAAACTTTCATTTTTGCTATTTTAATGTGAAAGCATTCTTCTCCAAAACACAATGCATTGTAAGATACTATCCAGTTAGTTGCATATGTAAGAACTAGATTCTATATCCAAGAAGGCTGTGTGTTGCCAGTAATAATCTGTCTATCAGACTTGTGAGCATGTTCACCCATTGGCTAGCCCCTGAGCGCTGTTTCTCTGTCTTTATTCAGAGTATTTTCTATACAGATGTCTCCACACCAGTAATAAAGCCTGCAGTTTATTTGCCAGCCGCATAAGATGCAAAAAGAACAGCTTACTAGGAACAATACTAAGCTTTTCTTTACTTTTTTCTGCTTCTATTCTGTTCCTAGGATAAGATAAGTTTCTACATGTACTTACTACTTTCTATACTTAGCTGTGGTCTAATCGCCAGAGGTTCAAGTTTAAATCCCTAGATTTAAATTTTTTACTGACATTTTAAATTATTTTTCCATGTTGGCTAGAAATAAACTGTAAATTACTCCTTCCTTTGTAAAAAAACATGGAAAGTATATGTCAGGGGCAGGAGGATTGAAACATTTTAGCAAAAACACTAAACATCCCTATCCATGTTCAGGGGGAAAGGCATTATCTCTGAACTGTAATATGATGGTCTGTCAGCTTCTATGGGGCAAGGCAGTAGATTCCTAGACTAGAGCATGTGAAGTGTACTGCCTACACTTAAGTCTTATACACGTGCAATCACGAGGGCCGACCTGCGACAACACGATGTGTATGCATGGCTGTTGCGGCAGATAATCATGCCTTGTTGTCTTGTATGGGCCCTTGTCAGTAGAAACAAGCGTGCGGTTGGGGCTCGTTACCTGATCCACCAGGCGGATGATCAACAACTGGGCATATTTTGTATTGTATCTAAGGCTGGGTAACACCAGATGGTTGGGACGGACGTCTGCAACCGAGCTCAGTCGGCTGTTCACCCGAATCTGACAATGGGGCTCTGGTCCGTTGGTAAATCACGCCGATGGGACCGAGGCACTGGTCATGCGCACTCTCATCAGCGGCCACTATTGCTGCGACCACAGTCATTTGTCCCAGCTGAGAGCACGGTCGGGACAAAAAATAGCACTTTGTGTACCCAGCCTTAAAAGGTATGTACACTTTAATCCATCTTAACAGTATTAGATAGCTTAGGCTTTAGATTAAAAGCTTATACCCTACCCTCCCATACCCTACCTTTGTTCCTACAAAGCTTCTGTGTTCCTCCTCCTGTCTCCTTGCATTTTTAGATCTGCCCCCACAAAATGTGAAAATCCCAAGCAAATACTTTTTCCGGTTGCAGAGTGCGCGCCTGACCTCCGTGCACCGTGTGTTTGAAGCAACGTCGCCATAAGTGAGTGCACATGTGACGTTGCGATGTAATGATGTCACGTGCACACAACGTCGCCACAACGACGTTGGGCGACAATGTTATCTGGAGGATTAGTTCCTTTAAAAAACCCAATCTTGTATCCATTTGATTGTAAGACAGGGGACATACAGGCTATTCATTTGCATCTGTATACAATGAATACATACTGAACACATGTGCAATTCTCGGCCGTTCGTCGCCCGAATGCATTGTGGTTGGAGCTCGATTTCAAATCGTACATGTATACGAACCTAAAGTAATGCAAATTACTAAAACTAGTATGAACAAAGAAAATTGCTATGTTTAACAAGACTAACTTTTTTTCTTTTTTTCTTTTAGGATGGCTTGGGTAATTTTCAGCATGGTATCATTTCTGTTTTTCACAGATATGTGTATTTACTGGATCACAGATTTCTACATCATAAACTGTTCTCAAGGTACATTTCACAGATAGTTTAATGGAAGATAGATAGAAAATATTTCAGGGGATGCAATCACAAATTCTCCCTCTAAAGTGGCTTTACACATGCAATTTAAATCTGAACAATCATTTGGCAACACATACAAAAATAAGAAGCCTAGTGCACATCCAATTAATTTGCTTACATTTTTACTTACCATTGTAATCGACTTAAAAGCCTGCCCTTCTCTCTGGAAAAATTAAAGGATAACTGTATTGCCTTTTATTGCATTTTGTTTTTTAAATTGCTTTAGAAAGAGTAAAGTTATGCAGCCCTCCCCATACATTATTTTCCTGATTTCGAGCCTCTCTCAGCCTTCAATTAGCCATGCTGTGAAGGGGGCGTAATAATTTTGTCTGCCTCTAACTGTCATTTAAAGCTAGCATGCGAGAAAACACTCCTCCACCCATCATTGATCAGCTTGATTATGTTGGCTGTATCCAGCAACAGGATATTTCAAGTTTGTTTGACTGGCAGAGGAGGAGAGAGGTTATAACACATTCCCCAGCCAATGACGTGTTATGTTAATCATGGCCCTGGGCCGTCTACGAGGTGGGCTTTTAGCACTCATATTTGCTGTTTGATATCTAAGAGCGCAAGGCTGTAAACGTGAGTAAGTGATTTCAGCTGCTGGAAGTGTGGACATGTAATGGGGGTGATGTTGTTTTTTTTTATATTGTTGTCCTTTAAGAGGGTAGTCCACCCCATAACTGATTTTTAATATGCTGCTCCCCCATGTCCCCCAGCCCCAACCGCATAAATATTTTTTTCAGAAAGCCCCCCAAACTCTTACTTACCTCCCTCGTTCCTCCGCCGCACTGCCGGCCCTCTGCTTGCGAGAATGCAAGCAGAGGGCGGGACCGGCAGTCGCGTCTGTGATTGCTGAGCGGTAGCCAATCACGGACGCAGCTGCCGGTCATTCATTGGCAGCAAGAGGAAAGCGGAGAGGTAAGTAAGAGTTTGGGAGCTTTTTGAAAAAAAAAAATGCGGTTGGGGCTGGGGACATGGGGGAGCAGCATATTAAGGGGGTTTTGCGCTAGGGGGAGATAGTAGAACGGGGAGGGAGGGGGGAGAAGGACTGCAGTGCGCATGGCAAATATCTACGGAGGCAAGATAGCAGGCAGAGCCCTGCTATCCTCTGGTGGTTAGTTTTGGGACTTTGGGGGGGGGGGTTTACAGGAGAACCCTATGGAGCTGGGATGTGAGGTAAGGATTAAACTACACTACATGGTGGGGCCAGTAGTTGGGGGGATTATAGTTTGGGGGTGGACATGCCCTTTAAAGCAATTAGTTCAATAACTGGACCAAATTATTTTAAGCCCAGCAACCACTTGATGGTTGCTTTATTTTTCTGGGTCCTAACTTTTTACCTTCTTAGGAGACGTAATTCTCAAACTTTGTCTTTATATCAGTACCTGCCTTTTATGAGTTGAAAGTCCCTGCTGCTCTTCACTTGCTTTCTTGGGACGAACTCTCCAGTCTTCAGTACTTGAACACATGACACACTGTGGGTGGAGTACACATTTCCCAGAGGCTTGTCACACACCCACAATGCAACAAGCAATGTATTTATAGAAATGGGATAGTATACATCCACGCAGAGTGCAACTAGAGACCAAATTAATTCAATACATACAAAAATTAGAAGCCTAGTGCACATCCAATTAACTTGCTTACTTTTACTTTACCATTGTAATGCGACTTAAAAAGCCTGCCCTTCTCTCTGGATAAATTAAAGCAATTAGTTCAATAACTTGGAAATTATTTTTTAAGCCCAGCAACCACTTCACGGTTGCTTTATTCTGCTGAGTCCTAACTTTAACCTTTTTACCTTAGTAACTTTTACCTTCTTAGGAGACGTAATTCTCAAACTTTGTCTTTATATCAGTACCTGCCTTTTATGAGATGAAAGTCCCAGCTGCTCTTTCGTATGCTTTTTTGGAACTAAGTTCTCCAGATTTCAGTACTTGAACACATAACCCACTGTGGGTGAGTACACTTTCCCAGAGGCTTGGTCAAACCCCCAATGCAACAAGCAATATATATATATAAGAAATGGGTATGTACACATAGAGACCAATTAATTCAATCATTTGGCAACCTCTGGTGGTAACCACATACACAGCCCTGACTGATCCCTCGTACACAGTATTGGGATTAGTCAGCTGCTGGTTATTTCAGCCCCCACACCTTGCCGATAATAGGCAAATCTTGCCGAATCGGATGGGAATTGTTTAATATTGGCCAAGTCACTCATTTACAAAGCATTACAATGGATTTGTGATGGCTTGTGTGGAAAATCACGCACACTAACGGGGGGGTGGGTGGAGTGTGGGGGGGGTCACTCGGCCTGACTCAAGCTGGTCTATCTGGTTGTTGTGTCTGAATTAATCCATATACCCCATACCTTGTTATTTGTTAGGGCAGTATCTGTGATGTTAAAGGATTTTATAGTATGCAAGGCCTGTATTACCAATTTCATCCTTTGCTTTTTGCTTGGGGTTTTCTGGGGACATCCATTTAAGGACTATAGCTTTGCGCCCATAGAACAGCAGGTGGAGTAGAGTTGCTTATTCCAGGTGTTTTCTTACAATAAGCTGAGGATTCAGGCTTCTGGTGTATTTGGTATAGGTAATGATAGCTGTCATAATGAAATTTAGTACTTTTGACCAGTAAGAGGATATTGTGTGGCAGGACCATATGAGATGCCAGAAGTCTATGTTTTGCATTTTACATTTTGGGCATAGTATTTGTTTGGAGTGATGCATTTTGGATAGTCTCTGTGGGGTAGATACACTAATTGTAGAATAAAGTATTGTATTTGTTTGTTGTTTGCTGCGGGAGAAGCCAGTTGGGGGTATGTTTGTCATGTCCTCGATTTGTTCTGCATCCAGTGAGGGTATATATTTTTCCATTGTTTGTAGGGATTGTAGATTTGCTTGCTTGGTTTTAAAGTGTTTATATATATAGCCGATGTCAATTTTCTAGATTCACTGCTGCCTAGAATTGTGTTCTACCCTGATGGTCCCCTTTGGAAATTCAGCTGGTAAGCAGTGTCTCTGATAGCTTTTCAAAGTCTTTTATGGTATGTCTTGTATGATTTGTCCAAATTTGTTATAACTTTTTGGACCAATTTGGGACAAGAGAAAAAGTTAGTTGTTGCATTCGACAGATAATCGCATTTAGTTGGGGGGTCGCATGGCGGATCAACAAATGATCCCCAACTGAAATCATACACACGTGCGATTATTGGCTGTTCGTTGTGGTTGGGTGTCGTCATGGGTCGGAGCCAGATCGGATTTGTATACAAGTTGTTATTCAATAAGTTTCGCCTGAGCTGCTAATTTGTCGTAAGCAGATGATACTTTTTAGTGTTCAATAATTTTTATTGATTTTGTAGATTATATTAACAATTATTATAATGTATCATGTAACAAATGTACTCATTCACAGATTCTCATATTGCATACTTTGGGTGTAAATTAACATGGGGTTAAAATACAGTAGACATGAAATGAGAATAAAATAAATATATAAATTATATATCTTGTATTGTACATTCGCAATAAAGCCATCATAATTTAAATGCCTCGCATTTTATTTGTTTTTCGGTCTATACTTTCCGTTATAGTTTAGGTCTGCATCCTGCATACTGACTATTTTTTTAGAGAGGATTTGAGGGAAATTGGGAACAATAACTATTGAGATCTATAGAGGATGATTGCCGAATATTGCTGTTATCCAGGGGGTCCATGTTTTACAAACAAATGCAGCCAGTCTTGTTGCACATGGAAAATTCTTTTGTTAAAGGGCATGTCACCCCTTTTTACTTTTTTAATATATAGGAGGGCTAGTTCCCCAGCCCCAACCTATATTATCTTTCCGAGACTCCCCCGATTGTTCTTACCTTCCCTCTCTCCTCCGCGCACTGCCCGGCCTTCTGCTTGCATAGAATGCAAGCAGGGTGCCGACCAGCAGGTGCTTCTCTGATTGGCTGAGAGGCAGTTCAGAACGCCGGAGGAGAGAGGGAAGGTAAGTAGAGTTCGGGGGAGTCTCTGGAAAATATAATATTGCAGTTGGGGCTGGGGGAACTAACCTTACTATATCTACAAGGAGATTTACACTAGGTGGAGGAGAACAAAACGGGTGGGAGAGGGAGAGGGGGAGGGAGTGAAGGGCTGCTCTGAGCAAGCCAAAAACCTCTGAGAGGACAGGCAGAAACAATTTCCCTGGTGGCCAGGCTCCTGGTGGACAGTTTCTGGACTT
Source organism: Hymenochirus boettgeri (assembly GCA_019447015.1). NCBI lineage: Eukaryota > Metazoa > Chordata > Amphibia > Anura > Pipidae > Hymenochirus > Hymenochirus boettgeri. The sequence goes on along the minus strand of CM033475.1, from coordinate 141,544,204 downwards.
TGGGGAACTTTACAGGAGAACCATTTGGAGCTGGTAAGGATTTTTATGCACTACAGAGTGGGGGCCAGTAGTGGGGGAAATTATAGTTTGGGGTGGACATGCCCTTTAATCATGATATTATACTTGTTCAGCCCTTCGATATATCTAATGTTGTCTTTTCCACTGAGCTCCATGATACTGGGCAGCTTGTTATTTTGCCTATTTAGTTCTGGGATGTTGTGTCCCAGTAGAGCTGCCAGTGGAGAAGGGTTGTACCTAGCATAGAAGATTTCTGAGATTATTTAAAAAGTATCTTCCATAATTATTGTGCTATTTGGCAATCCCACCATATGTGGAGTAAATCCCCTCTTTGGGTGCATTTTTGAAACACAGTGGGCTGACTATAGTTTTGTCTACTAGTGCTGAACTACTACTGTAGTTCTATACATGACTTTAGAGATGTTTCCCTTAATGTACAAGTTGTTGCTTTCCTGAGACAGAAATTTTCAAATTCTGTAAAGGGGAACAGTGGTCTCCAACAAGTACGTTTAAATGAAAGGCTAGTTTCCTACCTTTAAAACGAGCCATCACCACCTTTCACGTGCTCCACAGCCCAAGATATAAAGAAATGACTGACCAGAAAGTTAATGGGGTGGGAGGCTGACATGCGACATTCCTAAGGCTTCTCCTGCACAGTGCTGCCGGCGAGCCAGCCTCAGACTCCCTCAGTTGTGTGAGGGAGACAGGAAGTCCCTCTCGTCTGCGTGTGTCCTGACAGTGAAGGTAAGGAATCAACAGCCCTTCTCTCCCACTATGTGAAAACAGTCTTTTCAGGCGAGTTCTCACTCTGCCTGAAAAGGCTGTCTCCAAAAGTTTTCTGTAGGGGGGGGTCGAGTGGCCCACTGCCCCCGCTAGTGGGCGGGGCCACGGCACCTGTGAGTGAACGGAGCCACATGGCTGTAAGAGAATGGGCTAATAGGGGGGCCTTCAACTGGAGGGACCAGGGGGGCTGCAAAGGGAGGAGAGGACACAGGGTAGATTGACTGACATGGTTTCAGAGCAGGAAGTGCAGGGGACCTGGTGATGCTGCTGCCATATCACAACAAAAAAGTAAATATCTTCAAAACTATGCAAAATAAACAAGACAATAAATTGTAAAAATTCGGTAGGCATCTAAATGGTATAGTAGGCTGGGTATATGTTTATTTTAAAGGTGTTTATTCTGCCTATCCATGATATTTGTAGCTTGTCTCACCTCATTATGTCTAATTTTAATTGTTAAGGAGAGGTGGTATATGGTTTTGGTATATGGTTTCATATTTGTGAGTTATTTGTACTCCCAAATATGTAAATCCTTCATCCTTTTTGGTGATCTGTGAGATTTAGAGCCCATCACTTCTGTTTTGTCCTGATTGATCTTGAGTCCGATACGGTTGACATTATTTGCAGTTGAAAAGATTAGGTAGAGCTTTTAGCGGTTGTTGAGGAGGGTTAGGGTGATGTTATCCGCAAACAGACAGATTTTATATTTTTGTTGGCTATTGTGATGCCTTGATATTGCTGTGTTGCGTATATGGTTCCATGGCTAGTATAAACAGTAAAGGTGGCAGTGGGTAGCACTGCTTGTGCCCCTTTCTATATTTATTGGGTGTTTTCTGTGGTTGGTAGTTTTAATATTGCTTTGGACTGCTGTAGTAGACTTCAATGACATAAGAATGTTGTGGGAATTGGTATGCTCTTAGAGTTTCTTTCATATATTGCCAGTCTAAGCTATCAAACGCTTTTTCGATGTCAAGTGTCATGATACAGCTTTGGTGTTGTTGTTATTCATGTGTCTATGATATTGTATATTTCCTAATATTATCTGCTGCTTGCCTGTTTGGTACAAAGCCTACCGGTCATTTGTATTCGTTTGACATATATGGGTTTAATTTGATGTTAATATTTTGTTAAGATTTTAATATCCTTATTAATAAGAGATATGGGTCTATAGTTATGTGGCTCTGTGGTGGCTTAGCCTGGTTTTGGCAAAAGTGTGATGTTCATTTCCTGTGGTATTTGTCCTCCCTTCAGGATACAGTTATACATGTTTACTAGGTGTGGGGACAGCAGAGTTTCAAAATTTTTAATAGTACATACTTGAGAAACTGCCTGGCCCGTTGCTTTATGAGTTTGAGTCTGTTTTATGGCTTGAGCTCTTTGGTATGGTTATGTTTGTTCTAGCGCTTTTGCCATCTGTGAATTTAAGGTGGTTTGTGGAAAATTTGTTGTAGAAAAAGTCAGATGTATCCTTATTTGCATTGCAGTATGGGGGTTTGTGTATAGTTTGGTGTAGTATGCGTGAAAAGTGTTGTATATTGTCTGAGTCTGTGGTGAATGTGCTGATGATGTTCGTATCTTAGAAATTTTAGAAATGTTGATTTAGGTCTGAGTAGTTGAGCTAAAGGCTTGTCTGGTTGTTTCCATTTTGGTAGTAAAATTGTTTCTGCCATAACATTGCTTTTTCTACTTCTTGTGATGAAGAGCATGTAGTGTTGTCTTGTTTGCCTTAAGTTCTCGTATACGGTCTCCGGTTCTATATGTTTGGTTTCTGATGTGGTTTGTGTTCGAGTTGGAGAGTGTTTCTTTATACTGTCTTTTGCAGCGAGATGCTATTTCGTATAATGAGCCCCCTCACACTGATTTATGAGCAGCCCATAATAATGGTTGATTACTTCTCCATATCGTTTATGTTGAAGTAATCCTTGATATTGTTTATGATTTGTTTCTTTATTTTCGGGTCTTTTAGTAGGGACTCGTTTAGTCTCCAATGTGTGTTCCTATTGCTGGTTTTCCTGTGGTTATTTTGATTGTATGATTTTATGGTCTGACCAAACACAGGTTTCCATTGTGGAGCTTAAAATGGATGGAGTATAGTGATATGGAGCAAAGTATGTAGTCTAGTTCTGCATAACAATTATGCGGAAAAGAGTAGTATGATTAATCTTTGATAATGAGGTTTTTTTCCCTCCAGCAATCTGATATTCCTATTTTGCCCATTGTTAAATGTATTTTGCATAAGTGTACCCATATATATCCGAGTAAAACCGAGTTTTTCAGGCTGTAAAATCAGCCTGAAAAACTGACTTGGTTTATACTCGAGTCACTACTTACATTAGCACTCCGGCAGCCCGCACGTATATCCCTGTACTGGCGCGCCGGCCGACGTCACTGCCCGGAGTTGTAGTTTCCAAACATCTTGAATGCCACCCTCAATTGGCATTCAGGATTTGGAAACTACAACTCCCAGCTAATAAAGCATGCTGGGAGTTGTAGTTTCCAAACATCTTGAATGCCAAGTGAGGGTGGCATTCAAGATTTTTGGAAACTACAACTCCCAGCATGCTTTATTAGCTGGAGTTTGTAGTTTCAAAACATCTTGAATGCAAGTTTCTACCCTCGGTTTATACTCGAGTCAACAACTTTATTAGATTTTTAGGTGAAATTGGATACCTCGGTTTATACTCGGTCGGTTTATACTCGAGTATATACGGCATGTTTATTTTAGTTGAGCTTATGTGATTTAGATCTGTCCCGCAAGATGAGTGGAAAGTTAGTCTCCTGACACTATGTTGGTGGCCTGTGGATAGTTTTGGTAGTTTATAGTGGCAGGTCAAATTTATGTTAACATTTGAAATCTAAATCTGGACCATAATCCAAACACACAACCAACCAGCACAAGAACAACTGCACTATCATCACTAACACAATCATGAAAGAAAACACTACCTCTAATCTCAGTCATCTCCCACCTTCCAAGGAGCACCTCTCACCACTCCCCCATCCTAGCACATATAAACGTACTAAGCGCTGAACCACAGTCTAGACCATGGAAACCCCTTTTGGCTTACACAATTCCCCGAACGCGACCCCATACCTAGCTATCTAGAGGAATTCCTAACATTCAACAAAAACACACAAGACCTAAACATCAAATGGGAAGCCCTCAAGGCATTCCTGAGGGGCAAACTACATACAACCATCACATACATCAAAAGATCCACACAACACAATGAACTCCAGGCACAAACAACACTAATACAAGCACAATATACCTAATAAACTTCACTATCGATACCTCCAACTTACCCACGCATTGAGAGCCAGCCTCCCCCACACACCCAACTCTATATCGAAACACCCTATAATAGGCATAATCCGCACACAAGGCCTAAAAGGAACCATTTCCAAGCTATATACATACTTAATCAACACCAACTCACAACCCACACCAATCAATATAAAAGCAAAATGGTCTACACACATAGGTGAAGTCACGGAAGAACAACGGGACGAAATATTTAACTCACACTACCAGGCTTCACCCTCAACCAATAATAAACTAATCCAATTCAAAATACTGCACCAAACCTACCTCACCCCCAAACAACTCAAACACATAAGCCCATCAGCTCTTCAACACTGTCCTAAATGCAAATACCCCAACGCAGATTTTATAACCACCATCTGGAGCTGTCAACCAATCCAAAATTACTGGCTGCAGATTACGTTCAACACTGTCCTAAATGCAAATACCCCAACGCAGATTTTATACACACCATCTGGAGCTGTCAACCAATCCAAAATTACTGGCTGCAGATTACGGAATTTCTATCCAAACTGTCCCAACACCCAATCCCATGCACCCCGCTTACCTGTATCTTTGGGATATTTGCCTTCATCAGATTGGATAAACATAGTACATAAGAGATTCCTATAAATAGGAACAAGGAAACAAGCAAAAGATCCAACACAAAACAAACACCACCCCCTAGTGTTGGAAGGTAAAGGTAAGGAAGGAAAAACATTTTACCTACCCAAATATAAACTTTGAATTTGTCTTGAAAGGCTGCATTAAAACTCAATATTCCTGGTATGGCCATACATTACAATACAATACATTAATTTTTATACACTTATACATAATACATTTATTTTTATTGTTTGTATGTTACCATGGAAATGAAAGGGTGGTGTAGGGGGGCATCAGAAGTTGTGTGTGCCCGTGTCTGCGTGGTGTTAGGGGTATGTTTTTGTGACCATAAAAGAAACTTTTTGGGTGATTTAGGAGAGGTTGCCATGAAAACAGCAGTGGGGTAGGTGTAGGGGTGCATCAGTAGGTGTGTGCACCTATATCTGTGTGGTGCTAAGGGTATGGTTTTGTGTTTTAAGAACATATAAGTAACCTTGATGATTTAGGTGTGGTTGACATGAAAATGGAAGAATGGGGTGGAAGTGAGGGTGAATCATTTACTTTTTATTGGCACACCATATAGACTTCTATAGGGTATCCCAACATTATGCCGGTGCAATTTTATGTCATCAGATTTTCTACTATAGGGCTATTGAAGGACCCAATAGGGAAGCCAAAAGGTTATATAAAATTGTGGAACCATACCCTATAAAAAGATCTTTTAGAAAACAACATCACTCCCACACCCATTTTGTCGTGGGAACACTTCCAGAGATTCCTTAGCTAGGTAATAGCACACTTCTATGTGTCCCGCACTTCTGTGTAGCGATTTGATCACATGACCCTGAAACGTATTCATGTTTAAGGATAAGATTGGACCCATTATAGTCAACCGGGGAAAAAATCCAAAATTTATGAATAACTTCGGAACACTTTCACAAATTCCTTAGCTAGAAGACAGCACAATTCTACTATGTGTCCCGCACATGAAATTTTATTATTTATCAAAAATTGACTACCAATATTCAGTGGCACATCTGTCTCTCTCAAGGCAAACCAACACACAAGAAGATAAAAAATATATATTTACAGATCTGGTCTGTTTCCAGTATTTTCTACCTAAAAAAACTAGTAAAAATGATTGACTCGAGTATAAACCGAGGGTAGAAAATATGAACACTAAAGCAAACCTGTAATTAGTAAAAATGATTAGGAAATGAACATGAATAAACAGGAGGTCCATTAAAGTATTTATTTTACCGTAAATAAAAACAACTTGTTCAGTAGTCACTTCACTTAAGTGAAGCATAATGTAAAGTCACAAAACTACCGTATGTAGGAACATCTACATAACCGGTACATACCGTAACAATGGTATGGTAAACTAGTACTGTACTGTAATGCTAAATATTTTAACTGGGGGACCCAAAGTTCAATGGCTTAAAAAGCAATATACTGGAACATAAAACACATTTAAAATCCTTCAAAATCGGATTTCTCATCATCGGTTTCTCCAAATAGTGGTGGTGTAATGTCATCTGCATAGACATTATCATCTCCATCATTGTTTCATCACTGCTGCTGTGCTGAAACAAAACATCGTCTTCGCTACCATCCATGGCATTACTTATACCGCATTTCTAAAAAGCACGCTTGATGATGTCTTCTGGAATGTCCTCCCATGCATCTCGTACCCACTTTGGTACTATTTCTATGTCAGGCTTCATAAGATTTCCACCTTTTGTCAATATGGCTTGACCTGACGACATCCATTCGTGCCACATTTTTCGCACACGGTCTTTAAAAGGTTTGTTTATAGACATATCCAGAGGCTGTAAAACAGATGTAAGTCCACCTGGGATAACAGCCAAAGTGGTTTGAAATGACTTTTCAATTTTCCATTGTTTTGACATCTTCACATATGTGCTCTAAACATATCCCAAACTAGCAGTGAGGGTTTTTTTTTGTTTTTTTAAAGCTACTCCTGGTCGTCCATTCCATATCTCTTCTAGCCATTTTTTTGTTCCTTGTTCATCCATCCAGCCTTTAACATGTGGACGGACAGTGATTCGTGGGGGGGAATTTGGCATTTTTAGGCAAGGTCTTCCTTTTAAATATAATAACAGGCCGTAGCTTGACTCCATTGGCCAAACATGCCAGAACCACTGTGAAATTATTTTTTTCATTCCCGGTCGTTCTAAGGAAAATAGTTTTTTCTCCCAAGGATGCCACGGTCCTGTTGCTTGGAAGATCAAAAGTCATTGCTGTCTCATCCATATTCCCGATACTTCCGAGGTCATAATTATAAAGTTTTCTTTGTTTTATAATGAATTGATGGAATGACATGACCTTTTCTTCCAGATTCTGTGGCAGCTTTTGTGATATCTTCGTTCTCTGCGCAAGCAAAGTCCAAACCGATTCATGAATCGGGTACACCATCCAGCTGATGCAACAAAGTTCTCAATACCCACTGTTTTATATTGCTCATCTTTAGCCATTTGAAGGGCACGTAATCGGATTCCCATGCGTGTTACACAGTATCCATTTAGACGACATTCCACAACCCATTAATGCAAGTCAGTCTTTAGAGCCCCATATGAGGTTGATAAACCACGACAAGCCTTTTTTGACTTCGGCATCTTTTCCAATTCTGACTTTTTCGCCAGTCTCGCACCTGTCTTTTATCAACGCCAAATTACCGGCCTGCAACAGAATTATTGCTTTCCTCTGCTCTTGAAACAACTCTTAGTTTAAAGCCAGCGTCGTATGATCTGCGCAATTTTTTTACACGACCAACCGTTTCTAACAGATTAAAAAAACACAGAAGAACCACTAAGAAAAATTTCCCAGCAACCACATTAAAATTACAAACGAGGCACTGATTACTGCTTTTATATCAAGGTATTCTGCCTTCTGATTCAAGATTGTTCTGAGGCTTTAGTTGCCCTTTAAATTGACTTTTATAATAAGTAAAACAGCTACGGTATAATAAACAATAACAAGCATACTGTAATAAATGTAAAAAGAGCCTATTGCCCTAATACCATATAGTACCGTAATAATAATCTACCGGTATTAACCATTGCAATTCAGATGTAAACTACAACTCCCAGCATGTTTTGTGGCAAGTGCTGGAATGCTTTAAATAACTGTAATACCGTAAATTACTGTACTGGTACTGTAAATGTGTTAATTCATACATACTGCCACCCAGCAGCCATTCCCACCCCAGCACCCCCCACCCCACGCACAATTACACATTAAAAAACATGCCCCTTACTATTGGAGGGCTGAGTGCTGGTAGAAGGTTATTGGACCGGTTCTCCGGTCCAGCTGTCTGAAGGCTCCTCCATTATAGGTAGGGTCCGGTACAGGAAGGGTCCAGCTGATGACGTAAGCGGAGCGCGCGGGCACGTAAGTTACGCACATCCCACGCGCTCTGCCTTACAGCTCCAGTGGTCGCGCTGGTCCCGGTCTCACTCTGCATTACAGCTCCGGTGGTCACGCTGGTGTCTTCTGTCCTGCAACTCCGACTGGAATAGTAAGGTACCGCACTACTATTCTTCACTTTTCTTCTTTTTTTTCCAAGCCGATTTACCTATGACCCGAGTATAAACCTAACCTAGGTTTTTAAGGTATTTTTTGAACCTTAAAAACTCGGTTTATGCTAGAGTATATACAGTAAGCTTTTTCATAAAAAAATTTCCTGTGTGAGAGAAGTCTGCTGATGATATACCAAACAACCTAGCTTTTTTTTTTTGTAAGCCAGTGTAGGTACATCTTGACATATTACATATGTTTCTCCCTCTCCTGAATGCAGATGTAGGTTTAGAATCCTAAAAGGGTAAACCAAGAGAAGGTGTATAACTGGTTGTGTTCCAAAAATACTTTTACATAGCTTTAGATAGCTTAGATGATTTTTAGAACTTAAAGTGTATGTCCACCAATTTTTAAAGTGTTTTATTCAGTTAAACTGAAGGAAGGTAAGTAAATGAGCTTACTTACCTTCCTTCAGTTTAACTGAATAAAAAAAAGTCTTACCTCCCATTCTCCAGTAAAACCCGCAGGAGAGAAGAAGTGTTTTTTAATCACCTTTTGAAGTCCTTACCACAGGGGCCGAAATCGTACCGTAGCCATAATATGGAGCTTTTGTATATTCTTAAATGGCATGTCCACCCCCTGCTGGCCCCACTGTGAAATTTAAACAAATGCTCCTTATGGTTCTCCTGTAGTGCTTGTCATAAGTCCAGAAAACTGAAGAGTAGGAGGTGTCTTCCTATCAAAAGGTTTCTGCCTCTAATCTGTCCTCCTGGAGCGACTGTGACATGCACAGGGGAGCCATTTTCCCTCCTCCCTCAAGATTCCTCCCTAGCTGCCCTGCCACCTAGCATAAAAACGTTTATCTGTATTGTAGGCTACCCCTGCCCACCACCAACTGCTATGTCAGATTACTAAAAAAAGAATCAGAAATCTACTTACAGCCCTTTGATCCTACGGTGCTCTACATTGCCAGCAGCCACAGGTGCCGGTCCGGCCCGTTTGCAAGATCCGTAAAGCAGGGAGCCGGAATTAGAACGCCACAGGAGCAAGAGGCTGTAGAGTTCTGAGCATTGGGGGGTGGGCAAGGGGGCCTTACAACATATAAAAAGTTTTTCTTTAGGGTGGACATTAGGATGGACATTTCCTTTAACATTTCTATTAAACCTCTATAACAGCCCACAAGTATCAGAAATAATTATTTGACCTGTTAATCTTGCCTACGGCAAGGCCAATGCCGGGCAGCCATTTCCAAAGCTACCTACTCTGCTGCTGTGTGAGTTTGAAACCAGTTCATAGCAGCAGAGGAGGTGAATCAATGCCAACAATTAAAGGTCAATAAGTAACTTAAGGCACATCCTTTCCGGGGTGGGGTTTGCTGCATACTGCCCCTTTAAGGTACCTAGTGGCAATCGGGGGGCACCTCAATGCTCCCCTAGCCCCCTTGATCCCCCACTAATTTCATAAAAATCTGATGGGGGGGGCATCGGGAGATTGCAGACCCTAAAGTCGTGACCACATAGGAATTCCCGGTCCCATTGAAGATTGCCGGTAAGGGAGAACCCGGTGACGTCACAGAACTTTCTCCTTCACCAGGAGTCTTCCCTAAGTCTACTACTATGCTGCCCTTGGTGGTCTAGTTGAGCTACTGCAGTACAGACTGTACAGGCTATTGTAAGCTATCAGTGAATGACAGCTTACTATAGTATTTGTAAATGGAGCTCAGATTTCCATTCACAAACAGGATTTTTTCCTACTTAGCAAAGACTGAAAAGAAAATGGGGGCAGAGATTAATATTAGGTGATCAGTTCTGATCACCTAATTATTGATCTTGGCCACTGAATGAAAAATCACTTCCTGGAAAATTTGTTCAGAAAAAGTGATTTTTCCAATCAGATTTTGACTTGGAAAACGTGCATTTATGCTTTGGGAATGATAAAAAAATAAAGTGAAATGCACACACAAAAAAAATAAGTGATACAGACACCCTTTCCCCCCCTACAATTTCTACCTCTGGCTTTTCTGTTGTATTCAGTTAGATCAACTGAACTTAAATTTAGTTCTTGAAGGCATTTTACTAGTCATCCGACTGGCTTACTCAATTTAGAATGATTTGTACAAAAAAACAATTCTGTTGGCAATTATGTACCCAGGAAAGTCCCAATTAGCATAGCAAAGTCAGGTGTTAGGGACCTTCTGAATGCAAGGCGTAATTGCATTGTGGCTAAGAGGTGCTATAGGAACTGCCCAGGGTAAGGTGTCTAGCATACATAGTTGTATTTTATTCAATCTCTCTTTATATTCATGCTCTCCCAATCCCCTTATTAATTTAGTTGTCCTTCTCTGAACCCTTTCCATTTCAAAAGATGTCCTTTTTGTACACAGGATTCCAAAATTGCACTGCATATTCCAAACAAGGCCTTACCAATGCTTTGTAAAGAGGAAGAATAACATTCTTCTCCCTTGAATCCATACCTCTCTTTATACAAGACAATACAATGCTGACTCTAGCTGTTGCTGCCTGGCACTGCTTGCTACCTTTACGTTTGTTATCCACCAAAACTCCAAGATCATGGCACACTCCAAGAGCCATGTATAGTAAAAGCAGCACAAGGATTTTTAAGTCCAAAATGCATCACCTTATATTTCTCAACAATGAATCTCATCTGCCACTTAATAGCCCAATGTGACAAACTATCTAGATCCGCCTGCAACGATTGCACATCCTCTGAAGCTTTTAATGGTCAACAATGTTCCGTGTCATCAGCAAACCTTGCTGTCAATACCTTTTTCCAAATCATTAATAAATAGATTAAATAGAAGCTGCCCCAACACAGAACCCTGTGGCACTTTAGTCCATACTGATGAAGCCCCATTTACAACTACTCTCTGCATCCTATTCATCAACCAATTTTCTATCCATGTACAAATGTGCCACCCCAGACCAACAGACCTTAGCTTATACATTAGTCGCCTATGGGGGACTGTATCAAAAGCCTTTGCAAAATCCAAGTATACTATATCCACTGCTATGCTAGAGTCTAAATTTCTACTTACTTCCTCATAAAAGCCAAGCAAGTTAGTTTGGCAAGATCCATGCTGGTTACTACTTATAAGGTCAGTCCTTGAAACATACTCTATATGTTCCCTTATTAAACTTTCCAGTATCTTCTCCACCACTGAAATTAAACTTACAGGCCTGTAATTACCCAGCTGTGAATGACTACCTTTTTTGAATATTGGAATAACATCAGCTTTTTTCCAATCCAGAAGCACACATCCAGACATGAGTGAATCTGCAAATATAAGAAACAATGGCCTAGATAAAACTGAACTTATCTCCCTAAGGACCCGATGATGTATTCTATCCGGTCCAGGAGATTTATTAATATTAACCTTATTTAGTTGTTTCTGTACCATATCCTCGGTTAACCAAAGGGCACTTGGCGTCTTTTATACCATTATTGCCACTATACTCTATGATATCTGTACTTGGATCTTCTATAGCGTATACAGAGGTAAAAAAATTATTCAACACATTTGATGATCTCCATCCTCCTTAACTAACTTATCCCCGTTAATTAATGGCACCATATTTTCAGTTCTCCTCTTCTTACTATTAACATATTTAAAAAAAAAATTAGGATTAATGATGCTTTGTTCAGCTATCCCAAATTCATTGTTAAAGGATAAAGGATAAGTACACTCAAAAAACTTAAATTAAGTTTAAATGGAAGCTGTATCCCTAATTAACCTCCCCCCCCCCCCAGAGCCTACCTGTGCCCCAGTAAAGTGCTGGCCATCTTGGATAATGTCTTAAGTCAGGTAAGCTCCGCAGCTTCACCCCCCCCCCCCAGAGACTTGCTGGACCTCGTCGCATACTTGTGCCCAAAAATCCAGTGGCAGTTCCCTCCATGCGCGCGACACATCAGCGCGCGCGTGCACATGGAGGGAACTGCCACTGGATTTTTGGGCACAAGTATGGCATGTTTTGGACAAGATATTCTCTCCATCTCCATAATTTTTAAACAGCTACCCATTCAACCAGTCAGATACCAAACTGTGGAATTCTGTACCCAAAGTCGAAGCAGCTATTGCTGGGATCGCAAGAAGAACCTCCCTTGCTATGGACGATGGAGTAACACTCAAAGACCCCATGGAAAGGAGGCTTGGGGGCCCTTAAAAGGAATTACGCTATCTTAGGTGCAGTAGCCAGACCCGCCATAGCTACAACAAGCATTTCTAAAGCTAACAGATTCTGGATAGAAGATGTAGACCAGGCCCTTCTTAATGGAACGCCAAGAGAAGAAATATGCAAAATGCTTTAAAAAGTGACATTAGCCAATTCATGTATGTGTGATGCTTCCATGGATATATTTAAGTTGACTGCTAAGGCTATGGGCAGCTCTGTGGCAGCCCGATCAGTATGGCTTTGCCAATGGAAAGCTGATGCAAACACAAAACACGATTTATCTAACTTACCTTTCCAAGGGGAACTCCTTTTTGTCAATAAGCTTAAGGATATAATTGCGGAAAATGCTGATAATAAAAAACTCCTCCTGTCTCAGTTCAGACAAATAAAACCACTACCTTCTCAGACCCAACCAAGAATGTCTTATCAAGAAGCAAAAATCTATAAACCTGGAGGTAAATTACCTTTCCAAAAATTGGAAACCAAACCCTTCCTTTTGCCCTAAAGGAACCAAGTTTTCAAAACATAAACAACTATGAAGGTGTCTCAGCCCACCATATTCCAGTTGGTGGCAGATTACATAATTTCAAAGATGTGTTGGCGAGAACAATGCACGACAACTGGGTACTGGGCACCATAACCAACGGCTGCAAAATCCAGTTCAGACAGAAGCCAACCTTCAATTTCTTCCTACAATCAAGACACACCAAGGCGCCAAGGTTTGATCAGCAAGGCAAGCACTCAAGAAAATACTTTCATCACTCAGGATGAAAAACATCATAGAACCAGTGCCAATTCCACAACAGGGAAAAGGAATATATTCACCCCTTTTCCTACTAAGGCAGCAGTTTGGAGAATACAGACCAATATTAGACCTTCGTCGTTTAAATAAATACATTTATGCAAAAACCTTCAAGATAGAATCCTTAAAAAGTGGTTCTACAACATCTTCATCAGGGCGATTGGTTAATGAAAATAGACCTAGAAGATGCCTCTCTCCATATTCCGATCTTTCCACCTCATCGAAAGAACCTCAGATGCTGCATCCTTGGCCAACACTACCAGTATGCAACACTACCACTGGGGATCTCAATGGCTCCAAGAGTGTTCACAAAAGTTCTGATAACAACCCTGGAACCAATGATAATACAAGGAATCAAATGCTTCACGTATATATAGACAATATACTCATAACAGCCCACTCCAAACACCTGCTGACCATACATATTCAGCAAGTACTTAAGAACCTCCAGAACCATGGATGGATGATCAAATGGACAAAGTCTCATATCCTACCCACTCAGAAATTAGAATATCTAGGAGTCTTGGTGGACATAGTCAAGAGGCAGTCCAATGGGCCATTTTTTCATCTTCGATCCCTTCAGAACTCTCTCTTATCCCTGTGGAAACCGGACAAAGACCCAGACAAACTAATTCTCCATTCTCCAGAACTCAGGAACAAGATGACTTGGTGGCTGAACCCCCACAACTTGAAACCTATACAATTAAAGAACCCAGAGTGGATATCTATAACTACAGACACGAGTCTGACTGGATGGGGCGCCACATTGAAACATCGATCTGCACAGGGGAAGTGGGAGAAAAAAAAACTTCAAGGAGATCATCAAACTTACGAGAAATGATGGCAGTATGGAAAGCATTCTAAGATTTCATTTTAGAATGCTTTTTGCCCAGTCAAAATATTATCGGACAACACCACAGTGGTCTCTTATATCAACAAAAGAGGAGGAACTCGAAACAAAACCTAATAGAATCTCATGGAGACAATCTTAACTTGGGCAGAGATCAATCTTCAGACAATCACAGCGATACATCTCCCAGGAGACGACAACCTAAAGGCAGATTTTTTGAGCAGACGAAAGATTTCCCCATGGGAATGGGAACTCAACCCCTCCATATTTCAACAACTATGCATGAAATGGGGAACACCCCAGGTGGATCTTATGGCCACCAACACGAAACTTCCCATTTTTAGCTCACGTTTCCAGACCCAAGGAGCCATATCACCAGATGCCCTCAGTATTCCATGGAACTTCCAACTTGTGTATATTTTTCCGCCTCTACCATTGGTTCCCAGGATCCTACAGAAAATCATCAGTGAATCTGTCATTGCAATCCTGATATTACCTTACTGGCCAAGGAGACCTTGGTTTTCCACTCTGATAAATATAACCATTGCAGCACCATTCAAACTGCCATTAATCTCAAATCTACTGACACAAGGGCCTACAGCAACAACTCAAGAAGCTCAAGCTATCGGCTTGGCTCGTGAAAAGGGGAAATTCCAGAACCTAGGGCTCTCTGAAGAATCAACAACTACTCTCCTTGCTGCCAGAAAGGATTCCAGATCAATTAAATATTACCACATTTGGAATACCTTTTTGAATTGGTGTATAGAAAATCAGACAGAACCATACTCCTCTACTCCTACGCTAATAGTAGAATTCCTTCAAGCAGGTTTGCAAAAGGGTCACAGCATTCATAACCTTAAAGGGCAAATTTCAGCCATTTCTGCTATGACAGACTATCAATGGTCATCAGAACCACTCGTTTAGAGGTTCTTTCAAGGTGTAAAACGCTTGAAACCTCCAAGAATGCCACCTATTTCTTCCTGGGATCTTACCTTGGTACTTGATGCTTTAGCATCACAACCATTTGAACCTATCATGGATATCCCCATAAAAGAATGAACACTAAAAACAGTATTATTAATTGCTCTAGTCTCAGCTAAGAGTTTCTGATATTGGAGCACTTAGAATATCTGAGCCTTACCTCGTCTACCATACTAACAAGATTATCCTTATACTGGACCTCACATACCTACCAAGGTGGTAACTAAGTACCACATAAATCAAGAGATAATCATACCTGCTCTGTCTTCTCCTGAAGAAAATACAGAAGACACCAACACAACACTGGTAGATCCAGTCAGATGCTTAAAACTTACTTGGACAAAATAAGTAGCTTTCGCAAAGAGGATAACCTATTCATCTCATTCACAGGAAGCAATAAAGGATGCAAAGTATCAAAGATCACCATTGCTAAATGGATAAAAAAAAGGCATCAGGCTATGCTACAGGTTGAGAAACAAAGATGAACCCAATAACATTAGGGCTCATTCTACCCCGCAATTTCTACTTTTTGGCATTTTCTGCTGGCGCATCTCCAGAGGAGCTATGCTGATCTGCTACTTGGTCTTCGCTAAATACTGTACCTTTCTAAAATTTTACAAATTAGACGTATCATCCGATACATTTGCAGTTAAACTGTTACAGGCTGCATCTAATAAACAATAGCATACTACAAGTTGTGTCCTTCCCTTATTACTGCTTTTTTATATCCCCCGGTTGCCCACTGACTTGGGGAAGTACAGGAATCACGAAAATCTTCATCATACTTACCAGTGTTTTTCTGTGGGCAAGCTCCTACCCCTCCTCTTAGGAACAGTCACTCAAAGACACCGGCAGGGGGGGCGGAGCCTAAATTTATAGCTACCTACACCTGGCATGAGTGGACAAATGGGACTTAAACCTCGGTTGCCCACTGACTTGTTCCAGCACAGGAAAAGAAAATCACTGGTAAGTATGATGAAGATTTTCGTGTATCCTTTAACTTTAGCTAGCTTGATTGCTTTCTTACACACCTTGTTACAGTTTTTATAATCCCTAAAGGCCCTTTCCGTTCCCTCTGAAAAAGGTTTTAAATATCTTTTTCTTACTTTCTATTTCCCCCTTTACATCAGAATTCAGCCACATGGGCACGGATTAATTTTTTTTACACTTATTTCCCAAGGGTATAAACTTAGCTGTGCAATGACTTAACAGGTTTAAATGGCTTTCAGGCTTCTGGGCAGGGTGGAGAATTTGGCGTGGCGTCACGTGGGGGTGGGACGTGATGTCACGTGGAGGCAGGGCCATCATTCTAGGTGTGGTGGGAGGCAGGGTTAGGGAGGAGTTAGGGGCGTTCTGGGGGGGCATGGCCACTGGAAGGGGGAGTGACTCTGGAGAAGATTCAAGTCTTCTCTCAAGTCCGGGAGTCTGGGGTGGTCTTGTGCGTGTGCAGGAGACCACCCCAGAATGAGGGAGACTCCCGCGAGATGCAGGAGGGGTGGGACACCTGACTTAAAATCCCCTTAAACACAGTCCACTTCTGTTCAGTACCTTTACCTGATAATACCTTATCCCAGTTGACATTCCGAAGAGCTACTTTTAACATGGGAAAATTTGCTTTCCCGAAATTAAAATTCTTTGTTAACCCAGCACACTTTTTCTACAATAAACAACACTATTTCAAGCCTCCAGTTACCTTTTTATCTATAATACGCTCCACAATGTTAGATATTACCAGATCCAACAGAGCTCCTTTTCTAGTAGGAACTTGAACCACCTGTGAAAGAAAATTATCCTGCAACAAATTTAGGAACTCATCGCCCTTTTCTGCATTGGCAGTTCCACTCCACCAATCAATGTCAGGGTAATTAAAGTCCTCCATAATGAGCATACTCCCCAAACTTTCAGCCCTTGCCAACTGCATATGAAGCTGACTCACTTCCTCCATGCTAGCATTTGGCAGCTTACAGCAGACACCAACAATGACATTACCCCCTTTCCTGTTGCCGAATTTCACCCATATTGCCTCCCATTTAACATCCATATCACCAGTCATCTCTTCTTTTAAATATGGCGTCAATTCTTTTTCAACATGAACACAACACGGTGGCTCAGTGGTTAGCAATGATGGACACATTTGCAAGGAGTTTGTATGTTCTCTCCGAGCTTGCGTGGGTTTCCTGGTTTCCCTCACAATTATAATATACGGATAGTTTGTAGGTGTACATAAAGTGATTAGATTGTAAGCTCTTCAGGGAAGGGTTTTTTAAGAAATAAAATACATACATACATACATACTCCTCCTGCCAAAACAAGGAGTATCTTTCTAAATTTATAGCCCAGTTCAACCACATTTCTACTATATCTATTACATCATACTTTCAAGTCAAGGCCATTATCTTCGATTCTTCTATTTTGGTCAGCCAGGCTTCTTGCATTTGCAAACATACATTTTATATTATGATCCTGTAGTTAATTTATACACTTAAATACACATGGTACACACTATACAATCCTTTCTCCTGACCGACCTTTCAAGGCTTTCGACCGGTCGGCCTGGAAAAAGGAATGTCGGTTGCGGCAAAAGTAGCTGCGTCCAACAGTTAGGCGCGACCTATCGTGCGGTCCATAGAGGACCGCACGATCGGTTGTGATTTTCCGACCTGTCCGATTGTTTGTTCATCCGATGGTCGGCAATCGGTCGCAAAAAGCCGCCATACATTAATTCGGCCCGACCGACTGGAACGCTGAAATGTCGGTCGGTCAAGCGGAATTATTGTATTGTGTGTACCTAGCTTAACTCTGGGATGTCACACTTATGGCCCTCCAAAGGTTGTAACCTACAACTCTCAGCATTCACAAATTGTAGTTCACAACATCTAGAGGGCCTGCATCCCTCATGTTAACAACAATTGTCATATAAAGGAAACACTAAATGTGCCTGTATGTCAGACCGTAGTCTAAAGGCAGTCTGACAGGAAACTACAGGTTATACTATCCCCCAACAGTAGGGGGAAGATAGGGAATGTCGGGAGATGTTTCCAGCCGTCTAAACAATCGCATTGGTAACCCCGTGCATAACATACCTCTCAATATCGTTTCTGACGTCCAAGCAGTTGTTAGACTACATATCCCAGCATTCCCTGACAGCTGAAGCACCTGTGTTACGCAAAATCAAACGTTAAGAGTGTTGGGGTTTCACATGCCTGATCTATTAGAGTTACTGTGGAAGTCCATATCCATACCTGCACAGTCGCAACCTGCAGCCCAGTGTTTCGCTTAGTGAAGATCAAGTAACAAGTACAATAGCGGATCACTAATAAAGGGGCGGTGCCACTGTGTATACTGACAGAACGTCACTTCACTGCCAATGGGGAGATACTCGGCAGGCTGGTCACGTGGCTATTTGGCTTTTTTTCTACTGGCCTGACCGAAATCTCCAGTCAGTGCTAGCTCCGCCCATCATAGAAATGGAACAAATGTTATTAGTGGGAAGTCAGATTTGGGCGGGGGGACGTGAAACGTTCAGTTTGCTGGTGAAAGGCAGGATCCTCAGAAAAGGGAGGGAGGATGGGTGGTAGGAACGCCCCTAACACTCTGTCAGCGTCTGGAACATGATAGTAGGTTACCACGTGGGTGTGCTAACAACTGTAGTCCCCATCACATCTGTTATTTAGGCAAATTCAAGTCATTTAGAGGATGCTTATTCTCACCTCCCTGTGAATAATATTACACTCGGGGGACCTGGAACTTACCTTACAGCCGATCCACTCGCAGCCGCTCCTTCACTGAAAGCCGCTCTGTCCCAACCTCGCGCCCTATCTTAGGCGCATGCGCGCCAATACAAAAGATAGGGTGCGCGATCGGGAGAGAACAGCTGTTCAAGCAAATAGCTATTTTTTTGGCTTTAGTGTTCCTTTAACTTCTAATGCAGCAAACACTCTGTCTATACAAGTGCTCTACTGTAGGATACAGGAATAAATACACAAATAGTCTGTTTACTCACAGAACTATGTTGGGCTGGCTGCTCCCAGGCCTCCTCTAGCCACATACTTTGTGTGTGTATGTGAGAGAGACTGTCTGGGAAAACACTCCCTGTTCTAGAGAATCTAACCCAGCTATACTACTCTACGGAAACCACACAGTGGTCTAAGGATTGGGAATCCACCCACCCTTCAATTGTGCATTCCCAGTCAATCTAGCCCCAGTACACATCTTACATGTGCCAGACAAACCATTCTTTACCCAAAACAAACTTGCCCATTTTACTCTACCGTCTGTAGGTACGAATCCTACCCTCAACACCTTTCCCAGCAGGCATCTTACACTATCTATGTACAAATGTGTCAACTGATTCCAACAGAACTTCGCTTATACATAAGTCAACTATGTGGGACTGTATCAAAAGCCTTAGCAAAGTATCCAAGTATACTACATCTACTGCTATGCCAGAATCCAATTTCCTTCTCACTTTCTCATAAAAGCCAAGCAAGTTTGTTTGGCAAGATCTGTTCCTCAAGAATCCATGCTGATTACTACTTAAAGGGGAAGTTCAGTGCAAAATACATATGCTTTTCAGAAAAAAAAGAGCAGTATTTTTTCATCCCAATGACCTTACTCTGCCAATTCAGCATTTTGTCTGTGTATAAATAACTGCAACCAAAATACTGACTTCCTTTTGCAGGACCCCTAGTAGAGACCGTTATGGTCTTGCCCTTGACCCAGCGCCTGGGTTGATTCAGTTGCTCAGTAGAGATCTGAGCATCTTTGACCCATCCAACAGCCAATCAGTAGAAATTACTGTTAGGAACATTCCAAGGAAGTGGTGCATCCTGGGAAGAAGAAGGACCGTTAGAACCTGAAATGTCAGATCACTAATGTCAACAGCAGGGAACAGCAAAGGGTATGGAATCAACCGATTTTTCAAAATGGGAGAGAATATGTAGAATAACTAAGTATGCATTACACAAACTAACGATTTAACAAATATTGATAATTTCCACTGAACTGTTCCTTTAAAAGGTTAGTCTTTGAAACATACTTTCCAGTATCTTGCCCACCACTGAAGTTAAATTCACAGATCTGTAATTACTCGTATCTTTTTGCTACCTATGCTATCTGTACTTATGTTCTATCATCTATACAGAGGAAAAAACATGTTCAAGATGTTTGCTTTATCATAATCCTCTGTAACCTCTTTTACAGTAATGTATTTACTTTCCTGGGCCATAAACCTCTGTAAAGG
This sequence comes from Hymenochirus boettgeri, assembly GCA_019447015.1. Lineage (NCBI taxonomy): Eukaryota > Metazoa > Chordata > Amphibia > Anura > Pipidae > Hymenochirus > Hymenochirus boettgeri. Next base: position 141,523,888 of record CM033475.1, on the reverse strand, counting down.
TTAATTTGTGAAGTGATACTCATTAAAGCAGGGTCAATCCCAAGATTGTTACTTACTTCTCCATGAAGCTTCTTGTAACTTTTCTTCTCTGTGGTAAAGCTGGCATCTTCCAACAATGCTGGCTATCTTTTGGTTTGCAGAATACGTCACGGCTATGATGGTGACTTTACAGCTAATGACTTATAGCTGCAAAGTGTTGCGCCTCTTCTGCAGCTGTGTTAGGACTAACACCAGCAGAAAGAGGTAAGTACTATAGGGAGGTAAGTAAATATAACAATCTCTGGGTTTTGTAGACTGAGGAATGTAAGTAAAGATTTTCCAAGCATATAGAAGTAGATCTGTCCAGTCTTTAATATATTCAATGGGATAATCACACTTTTATTTGTGCAGAAACACACCAACTACACACAACGTTTTTTTACTTTGTTTGGAATATTATATTATTGGCTGTGAGGTGGCCATAAGAAGTCTGGATACCTAGAATGCATCCTGTGTATATGTGTTTTTTTATATGTATAGATTTTATTGTTTTGGATTGCCTTTAATGGCTGGATTTTTTAAATTCCATGGTACAGTCCAATGCACACTATGATTGCATAGATTAGGGAGTAAATTTCTAGTAATCATCATATTTTATTTCTATCACTAAATGGGGACACAAAATACTGTGATTAATATGTGGGGGGACTGAAATCATTGTTATAAATATATGGTGGCTAGTAAATACTGCCATCACTACATGGGGGCCACTAATCTCTATTTCTATGTATAGGGGGCCATCATATTTAAAGGGTAAGCATTTTGACCAATCGTCAAAAACGTTATTCTTTTATCTCCCAACCTGTAACGAGTACACACACCAACTGACCTGCCTTTAAGTCATGTGACATGGGTAAGTAAAAGGGTAAGTAAAAACAAAAATTTCCTCATCATTGTCATTATTGAGTTTTAAAATCTGCAGCACAAACACACACATTCCCTTCCAAAATGCGGTCTTTAATGCCAAATTCAAAGCTTATATTTAAACTTTCCCTTTCTAGTTACAGAATTAATATGTGAAGGGAGGCACACTCAAAAAAGCTTTATAGCATTAAATTTATTAGGTGCTGAAACAACCAGGTACACAACGTTTACCTGAGGAAGGGGGTTGGACCCCCCCCGAAAATTTTATATTTACAGTTCAGTGTGTGCATTGGTGAGATGGAGCATATCTAGCGCCCGTTAATGTAAAGGGCTTAATGTCTATTTTTTTTTCAAAAATGGTGTGGAGCCATCAGGTGTGGCCAAATTATAGGAGTGATCACACTTTATCTTTCTACATGCTGGTGAACTGGAGGGCCAGTTTCAGCGAAAACTACTAAAATTTAAATAAAAAGTAAAAGGAACTATAAGAAATGCAATTTACTGAACAAAAGGAGTCTGTAGGAGTTGTGTAAATGAATGATAATATAGATATAAAATGTTAGGTGGGCCCTTAAACTCTCCCTGGTAATCCCCAACAAGACTGGTCAACTGGAGGTCTCACGTAACATTGGCTGGTAAACTGGAGGACTAAATGGTAAACTGGAGAGCTGACTAAACACTGGCATAATAGGTAAACTGAAGGGCTAACTTAAAGGGAAAGTCCAGCCCTCAAATGAAAACTTATACACAGGTAAATCACCCCCCAAAACCCTAAACGGTAATAGTTTGAAATCTGATATATATAAGTTTAACCTGAAATCCTGCACAATGTCCTTTTTCCCCTGTTTCTGCTTCCTGGTTCTTCCAGTTAGCAACTGTCAGTTATGGATTTGACAGTTGACATCACAGCCAATGATGAATGAATGCTAATCCCCTAGCTACCTCTTCTGAGCATGCTCAGGCTCAGTACCAAGTCACTAAAAATTGCTCAGTTTCGATGAGGCACCTAGAAGCAGACATACAGTAATAATTCAGAAGACAAAATAGGATATATCAACATATTTTAAAGAGGCCATTCTCTTAAAGATGTTATTAGGTGTGTGGACTGGGGGGATGACTGGTAACCTGGAGTGCTGACTGTACAGTGGCTGGTAAACTGGACTGACTGTTATTGAACTGGAGGTACAAGTCAACTGTTTAAAACATAAAATGGGTGGAACATTTGATTAAAGGGCAAGTCCACCCTCTAAACAAAATCTCTCTATAGGTTAAGGACCCCCTACAAGCATTTCCTTTAAACTTAGCTTTAACAAAAATGTGTGTAAAGTCACTTCCATGCCACAATAAGTTTAGTATGTAAATAAAACAATTGAAAAAGGACTGTTTCAGCATTTAGGTGGTAGCTTTACACTGTAAAGTTGAATTAAAGGGCATGTCCACCCCTTTTACTAATTTTGGATATGTTGTAGGGCTAGTTCCCCCAGCCCCAACTGCTATAATATATTTTCAAGAAAGTCCCCCAATCGTTACTTACCTTCAGTCTCTCCTCCACCGCAATGCCCGGCCTTCTGCTTGCACTGAGAGGCAGCCAATCACAGATGCGGCTGCCGGCAGTTCAGAACGCCGGAGGAGAGAAGGAAGTTAAGTAAAGATCAGGGGACTTTCTGACAAATATTATATTGCGGTTGGGGCTGGGGGAACTAGCACTACTATGTGGGAAAGGGGTTTTACACTAGGGGGAGGGAGAGGAAAACGGGAGGGAGAGGAAAAGAGGGGAGGGAGGGAAGGTAGTGAAGGGCTGCTCTGAGCAATCCAAAAACTTCTGAGAGGACAGCTCAGAGGCAGAAACAATTTCCCTGGTGGTCAGTTTTTTAACTTTGGGGGACTTTACAGGAGAACCATTTGGAGCTGGGATGTAAGGTAAGGATTTTTATACACTACAGAGTGGGGCCAGTAGTGGGTTAAATTTTAGTTTTGGGGTGGACATGTCCTTTAACCCCATGGTAATGCAGAGTGGTCTATACTATCCTTTACAGACCTGATCATGACCAATCATTCAACTTTCTGCTGTATACAGCAATCTGGCATAAAACAAACAAACGATCATGCACACTCCCGACTCCTGTCTTTGAGAATTATATTGCTGGGTGCCACAGTATGCTGGCAGGCATGTAGTACACTAGGAAAGAAAAAACTGTGCACACCATACTTGATGCAAACTGGCATTTATTGGAACATCAACAAACACCGCGTAATGTTTCGGTGCCCATGCACATTCATCAGACACATATGTATGTGAAGGTGCACGGGCACCGAAACTTTACGTGGTGTTTGTTGATGTTCCAATAAACGGCAGTTTGCATCAAGTTTGGTGTGCACAGCAATCTGGCATAGTACTTGTACAGCAAACTGACAGAATGTGGGACCATTAAATAAGGGGCTAAGATGATTATAAAGGATGCTGAGAAGGCAAAAAGTTCTATACACTATAAAGAATGCTAGCATCCGACTGGCTTTCTCAATTCAGAATGACTTGTACAAGAATCTGTGGCAATTATGTACCCTGGAAAATCCCAATTAGCATATCACAGCCAGGTGTTAAGGGTGTGATTAGATAACACCTGGCTGTGATATGCTAATTGGGATTTTCCAGGGTACATAATTGCCACAGATTCTTGTACAAGTCATTCTGAATTGAGAAAGCCAGTCGGATGACTAGCGAAACGTCTTCAAGAACTACATTTCAAGTCCAGTTGATCTAATTGAATACAACAGATATACCATGATCTGGATGAATGAGAACCTTCACAAGCGTTATAAAAGAAGAATTTTCACTCTGGCTGACAGAGAGTATGATAGAGAAACACTTAGGCAAAGTTAATATCAATAAACCACCAGGAGCTGATGAAATGCATCTTTGGATCTTAAGAGAGCTCAGTCCAGTTTTATCTAGGACACTTTTCCTTATATTTTCAGATTCTCTTTTGTCTGGCAATTTGCCTCTGGTTTGGGAAAAGGCAGATGTAATATCTATATTAAAAAAGGTTTACTGCCTGGTAACTAAAGACCTGTTAGTTTACCATCAGTGGTGGGGAATAGGGATGGCTCGAACTCGAACCATGAACTAGAGTTCGGGCCGAACTTTACAAGTTCAGCCGAACTCAAACTGTTTGAACTAGTTCGGGCTCGAACTAGTTTGTTTTCAACAATCCCTAATAATCGCTAACCCTCAAATAAAGAGTTCGATTTTTGATAACCCTCGAATGTATAGTTCGGTAACCCTCAAATGTAGCATTTGTTTTCGGTAAGCCTCGAATATAGCATTCGTTTTCGGTAACCCCTCGAATGTAGCATTTGTTTTGGGTAACCCTCGAATATAGCGTTTGGTAACCCTTGGATGTAGTGGTCAATTTCGGTAACCCTCGAATGTAATGTTCGGTAAAACTAAAATTGGCCATAAAACCTGACAATTGCCCGATTGTGGGGAAGGAAGTGTTTAAACAAGTTTTAGTGACAGTTGCATGTTCCCCAGAGCATTTCCAAGGTGCTACAGCCATTTACAGTAAGTTACCATTTTTCTTTAACTGTTATTCCCCCGACCTTTCTAAACTATTAGTCTCCCATAGACTAATAATGGGTTAGTTTCCGAACTACTAAACTTTATCTGAAGTTCAGTAGTTCGGAAACAAACTGAACTTCACTAAGTTTGACCATCTCTAGTGGGGAAGATACTGGAAACTTTGTCACAGGATCATATTCTGGTCTCAACTAATAATCTTAGTAAAAGTAATAATGTTTACAAATGGTGATGCATTTGCGGTTTAACAATCCTTGTAATACCTCTACCATAAATATCTCTGTGCTGGGAAAACATTTTAGGGTTGTAGTAGACTGTAGTAGAGCCAGCAAGATATTGTCTTGTATAAAGGGGTAAAGATTCAAGGGAGAAAAAGAGTTTTCCCTCTTTACAAAGCACTGGTAAGGCCTCATTTGGAATATGTGGTGCAGTCTGGGAATCCCAATTTAGTGAGAACAGTGAAACTGTCTTCCAGCAGATGTATGTATATATGGATAATTTTATTTATAAAGTGCCTCTTGGGTACGCAGCACTGTACATTATAAAACACAGAGTATACAAACAAGGGGATAAGTGCAAGCAATTATACAGATAAATAAAAATTAAATTTCATAGATAGGTTAATATATATATAAATGATGGATAAATTGATATAAGTGCAGCATGCCTTGACACATTAGGAATGAGATCCCTGCCCCGATAGCTTACAATCTAAGTGGGAGGGACAACATACAGTGGGGGTGGGTGGGTACAAAGAGTTTGAGATGGCTAATAATCATTTGTTGTGCTGGTGCTAAAAAAGGTAGGATAACAGTCTAGATTTGAAAGCATTAATGGATGTCCCCAGGCAAAGCGAGAGAGGGAGAGATTTCCAAAGGTAGGGAGCAGCAAGAGAGAACGGTTTAAGGCGGGAGGCAGCAGTGTTTATTGGGGGTCTGTGGAGAAGATTTCCTTGTGAGGAATGGAGGGCACAACCAGGAACATAAGGGACCAAGAGAGAAGTAATTAAAAAGCTACAAAAGTGGGCTGGATACATTTCTAAAATTCAAAAAAAATATTAAAAATTATTGTTATTAATACATATACTGAGAGATTCACCCAGAGCCTCAAATCTCCCGTAGCGGTTTTACCGGAGGCTGAATGTCTCTCATCTGCACGTAACTATTTAATGCCAGCTATCAGTATGTGCAAACAACCCTGCAGCCTCTGGTAAAATGCGACTGCTGCATGAGTGACTCTTCCGGTACTCCTGCCGCACAGCCGCCGCAAACCTAGGCTTAAAGTTGCACTGACTAATCGTAAAGCCAGAAAGAGCGCTGCTGCGGACATGCAGGTAAATGAGCCCAATCATTTTAGTTGAACCAGGGATCCTTATCCAATTGCCATTTGGAGGCCCAGAGGTCCGAGGACATCCCTGGGACACTGGTCAGTAGAATAAGGTTTTGCTTAGTACTGGTGTATTTATATTGCACCACTAGTTCTTGTGCTATGTCACATTTATCTACTGGTGCAGCCAAATTGCAGCTCAAGGCCAGAGTCTCAGACAAGCAGCATCAGGGAAAAAAGTATTCCCCAATAAATGATGAGCATTCTACAGACTACATATGCATCACAAAAATATATTTAAATTACTAACGGGGAGTTTTAATACAAAGCGCTGCTTACTTACCTTAGCCCGGTCCCGCAATACAATATATGACGTAAACAAGATTACGTCAAGTATTGCATCGCGGGATCGGGATAAGGTACGTAGAATGACTTTAAAGCTCCACAAGCTGGGTTTTGGATCAATAGCACAGTGCTATTTCCGAAAACATTTGTGCTCTAAAATCCATCTAACACCCACATTAACCCACATTAACGTGGGTTCTATAGGCAATTAGGCCATATTGAAACTCCCCCTAGAAACTTTTAATTGAACAGAGCAGAAATGTGTAATAAACTAAAGTGGCCATTAGATGTCAGTGGTTGCACAACAAATCACATGTTAACTGGAACATGTAGGCAGTTCCATTACATTCACCCCTTGGTTATAGAGCAACCTGTAACAGAACTAAAACATTTTTTTTAGTAACTCTGACTATAATTGTGCTTCACTCATACTGTGTATTATCATCTAAATATTACAAAAGGAGGTCTAATAGATCTAATTGTATTAAGAAACCAAATAAATTATGTAGAATTTAAAACTACTACTGGGTATGTAATAATCCATCTACTGTATATGGGTATGAAAATAAAAGTCTTATGGCTAAAACAACTTTATTACTTGTCAATGCAATCCCCATCGACAAGTCAGGTCCATGTTGCAAGTAATTTAATCCTGTTTTTATTACAATTTGATTAAAAATGTATCTTGGTTCTCCAGTCAATCCCATCCCACTTCAATTGGGGTCATTATTTATAGGAAACGGTCAACTTCATTTTTTATATTTAAAAGGGAGACTAAAGCCAGGTACACAGGTTTCGATTTTTCCTCCTGACCGACCGTTCGAGACTTTAGACCGGTTGGCCAGGAGGAAGGACTGTCGGTCGCGGCAAAAGGAGCCGCGTCCGACAGTTATCGCGACCGATCCTGCATAGAGGACCGCACAATTGGTTATGGTTTTTTGACCCGTCCGATCGTGCTTTCGTCGGTCAGCAATCGGTCGGAGCCGGCATACAATAATTCGGCCCGACCGACATTTCAGTGTTTTGGTCGGGCCAAATTATTGTATTGTGTGTACCTAGCTTAAGCCCATTTAGTAACCTGTTGCTCTATGGCTCCTCCCACAGTCAGTGTCCCTGGATTTCCTTTTCTCAGGTGTTAGCAATCAGGGAATCCATCAGGAACTAACCTTAAACATTATAAAATGTGTATGGATGTAGAATTCTGTCATCTCTCAATCCAACCCATGTCAAAACTAGTTTAGCTTTGTACTACAAATGCATGATACATCAATAAATAAATTATTCAACAATGATAATCATATGTGGCATCAAGAGAAAATGTATTTGAAAAAAAATATTAAAAAAACAAGTTTTAAAAAACACCTATTAAAAACAACAAACAAGGTATTTCTTGCCTTTTTTAAGTAGTTTATAACCTAGAAATAGATGCTTGTAACCCCTCCTTCTTCCCAAGCCAGTGGCTCAGGCATGATCAGTTCACTTTTCCCAGGGAGCAAAAGGATAGCTGTCCAGTGATGTTAGTTTTTACATTTAGTACTTTAGGATAATGCCAGACATGGGCAGTGGAGGATGGACCCCTGACAGTTTACATCAGGGGTAGGCAATTACAGTAATTTTTCCAGTGGACCGCATGAAAAACCTGGACAATTGTGAAGGGCCAGAGCAATAGGTTCGACTCAAATATTATTGCAGAAAGAGATAAAGGGCAAGTTCTCCCCTCACGCAAGCTTTTGCAGATTGAATAATCACTCCAAACCCAGCATACCTTTCTCCTCTGCACTGAGTCCAGATTTCTTGTCTTGAACTCCTCTGGCCCCTCGCCTCTCTCTGCCACACTTCTGCATTGCAGCCAATGACCGAATAGTACTGCAGCTGCACTGCTTGCCTGCTTTATGGCTGTGCAAGTGTGCAAGGAGGAGGCACAGTGCAGTATATTGACTGGAGGTTTTTAAGTTAAGTAAGTATAGGGAAAACAGGGTTTGCAGGGGTAGTGGTGGGGGTGATTACTCTAAATTTGTGTAAGGGTGAACATGACCTTTAAATTAATATTTAAAATAATATACTGGGTTAAATGTTTTTGATAATTTGCTACAATTACCAATAGGTGTTTAATATTTAAGATCCATTCCATCAATTTTAAATAACCTTTTGATTACCTTGTTGTTTAATGCATTAAAAATAGCAAAATAAATCAATTAAGCAGCCTAAGACAATCAGTATTATTTTGGGGGAGTTCAGGTCTAGTAGCAGGGGGCCAGTTTGGAACAGCCAACGAGCTGCATGTAGCCTCCGGGCCTTAATTTGCCCAGGTCTGGTTTACATGTTAATAAACAGACAAACGCTATATTAGGTGGCTTTCTAAAAAATTGGGTATGTCCATCCCCAAAATTTTGATATTCTTTTTAAATCAATGCACTGACCTGAACCACTAAAATAATAATGTTAAAATCGCTATATGTCTCCAGTTTTTCATTCTGTTATGCTGTAGGCCATGCTATACCTTCATTTCCGCTGTAGCTGCACATAGGAGCCACTTGCAGTGACCCATCACTATATCTGTAATTATTCGCTAATTACGTGCCTGTAGTCCATTATACTGTAGCGAGGATTCTACATTTTCTCCCCTGCTTACCTATTACAGTTACAATTGAATCAGCCCAGTGTAATAAAATGCTGGTCCAATGTGGATAATGAGGTAGATCAGTGGCATTGCTATGTTTAAACATTAGGGGCAAGTCCTCAATGTGCCCTTAACAGACGGGATGTGTCTTTATCCATGTGCAAACAAATCCATTTTATTGTGGTATAATCGGCACCAAAAGTGAGATAAGGAAAACACGCAAAAGAAACTGCTCCCTGACACTTTTCATGACAGATGTCACTTCATCAGATATCTAAACCTCACAAGGCCTAGGTTTGTCGCCATGTCCTGCCACATTTTTTTGGGGGTGGGGGGTGGACATACACTTTAACAGTTTTAAACTCTGTTTTCCCACACATCCCTTAGCATTTCATATAAAAACAAAATTAAAGTTTACATTTTATTTCCTATCAAAAAAAAAAATCACAAGTAAGTCTGGGAATTTAAACCTGTGTCTTTATATTTTGCTAGGAACAGAATCAACAACAAAAATGGCAGTAAAAACAGCTGACTGTTTTGTATTGTTGGAAGCCCCAAAAGCAGTAAATAATACATTAAAATAGGAAAATAACCTTACAGAAGATACTCTTTGCATATAGACAGTGAATAGTGGGGTCAGGGAGTGTGGCAATAGGTGCACATGCTTACAAGGCTCTTTGAAGGCTACATGAGCTGTGAATTGTACTGGCAACAACATGGGACCTTCTTATTTAAAGAATCTTATTCTGACATGTACCTAAATGAAACTTATTTAAAAACAATCTATAGTATAGTATAGTATACAATATATAGTGAGATAAAAAAACAAGTTTAAAGGGCATGTCCACCCCAAAACTCAAATTTAACCCCATACTGGCCCCACTCTGTAGTGTACAAAAATTCTTACCTTACATCCCATCTCCTTATGGTTGCCTTGCTGTGCCTCTCCAAAGCCAGGAAAATTGCAGTGTAGAAGCTCCCAGTGACTAATCCTGCGCTTGTCTCTGCCTCAACCTCGACAAGGTTGAGGCATGTGCAGGAGAGTCCTCCCCCCCCCTCCCTCTCCCTCCCGTTTTTTTCTCCCTCCCCCTAGTGTAAAACCCCCATTATATATTATATATATTGATCCCCCAGCCCCAACCGCCGTAACAGATTTCATAGAAAGTGTTCCAATAGTTACTTACCTTCCCTCTATCCTCTGGCGTTCCTCTCAGCCAATCAGGGACGTGGCTGCCGGTCCCGCCCCCTGCTTGCATTTTCGTGCAAGCAGAGGGCCTGGAGACTGCCACGGAGGATAGAGGGAAGGTAAGTACATATCGGGGCACTTTCTAAGAATTTTATTATGGCAGTTGGGGCTGGGGGATCAATATGTATACTATATGAAAAGTTTAAAAAAGGGGTGGACATGCCCTTTAATTCTCCTTTAAAAATGAATGTAAATCATTTGTTTTGTATCTTGATACAATTTGATGACAATTGGCTGCATTTTATAAAACTGACCATGGCTGGTATTTATAAAGGATTAGGATCATATTACAAATAGTGATCCTGGTTGAAAATATTGTTAGTATCTATATTGTTTTTGACTGCGGTGAAAATTATTCCCCCCGGGAAAAGACAGAGGAAAGGGTCAGAGGACACACAGACATCCCTTAAGATTTTAAGAAAAGTGCAAGAAGGATTTTTAACTGTGAGAACAGTTTAACTATGTAACTTCCATTGGACGTAGTGATGGCAGGCTCATTGGATAGTTTTAAAAAAAGTTTTTAAAAATAAAGAATGTTGCATTTTACTGGTATTGGTATATATAAAGTTGGAGTTGATCCAGAGATATTTTCAATTGCATTCCTCTGGATCAACTGTTAGGCAGGAAATGTAGGTTGGACTAGATGGACATATGACTTTATGCAATATTAAACACTACACTACTATACTAGATAGTACTCTGGTCATACATCATAACATTTGGAAGTGTGAAAGAGGGACAGGTGACAGGAGGGCTTGTGGCACACGTAGGACATTTTTTTTCACAAACACTTTTCAAAGCCTTCCCACTTTGTTTAGTTCACATCCATTTAAATACCTCTATTCTCAAACTTTACATTGATTTTTAAAAAAATATGTCCAATTTATTGCTTACCAAGAACCTGTAATGTAACATCAGAGTTTTATCATTTTTGATAGTGAATACCCTAAAGCAAAATATATATTGGGTATATATGTTATTTTACACAAGAAAACACTCATTTATAAGCTTAATGTCTTGGTGTTGGTTTACGTCAGATGATTTTTTCACATCGTATTTCTTGGTGTGTGCAGGATTTCACTCCACGTCTTCTTTCTAAGTCCAGCCCACACTGTCAGACAAAGTTATATACTAGAAATCTGAATTTTAGACATGGTAGTGCTTCTCTTAAGCCTCGTACACACGTCCAATACTTCGGACGACAAATGACCCCAAGCGCACATACACATGCGACACGCCATTTCGACCAGTAATCGCACCATGGCAGATCAACAAATGACGCTCAACAGGATGCATACGCACGTTCGATTATCGTCCAAAACAGCCGTTTGTCGTGCGTCTGCCCTGTGCTCGGGGGTCATTCATCTTCTAAAGTATTGGACATGTGTACAGACTTTTAGAAAGAAGCCGAGAGATAAAGGGCAAGTCCACCCCAGAAATTAAAATGCTTTGTAAAATGCAGCAGCCCCCAAAGCCCAGAAACATTATGCTTACAATTAAAGAAGATGCTTCTAAACTTAAACAACTAATCCATCGCTGCTTGGTTCATGCCTCTTCTGCTGCAGTTGCTAGCTGGTTACAATATGCACACACCATCAGAGGGCGCTCGTAACCAGCTCATTCTGGCCCTGATTGACAGGTGCTACCCGGAAGAAGCCTGGAGGTCATGATTAAAGTAAGTTTTAAAAGGCATGTCCACACTAAAAATTTTTAGATGCGGTAGGGCACCTTCCTTCAGCCCCAACCGCATCTTTAGATTTTCCTGAAAGAGCCCCGATACTTACTAACCTTACCTCTTTCCCCCGCCGCACAATCCCGGCCCTCTGCTTGGCTTGCACTGAACTGCAAGCAGGGGGCTCCTCTCTTTAAAATGTAATACTCTGGTCAGACTGCAGTTGTTGAACTTGTAAGTATGCACAATAAGTTAAAAGGCGATGATTCGGAGATAATAAAAATGATGAGAAGGTGATGAATAATTTGTAAAGCCATTGTTGTTGGGCAGGAAATGAAGGTTAATTTACAAGTCGCCGGTACTTCTCTTCAAGTGATAGTTGTTTCTAGAGTTCAAATTTCTTTCTTTTTAGCTCTATATATCTATTAAAATCCAAATAAAAGCAACTTAAAGGGTATCTATACTCGAGTTTTCAATAATTGTACCTTTAGATACGGAAAGATCCAACTGCTCCCTTTTTTTGTATTTTAAATCTGAGCTGTAGATCCTGAGAAATAATAATTTGAAATCACTTACAGGAAAAGACCTGTCAGTCACTCCAGAAGCAGAAATTATGATATGTGCCCTATTCCTGACCTCTAACTAAAATATTTTCCTGCCTGCCAGCACACTTTCTACAACAATTAAGAGAATCAGCAGAGAAAAGAAAGAAGGGGGGAGGGAGCAGAGCAGTGTCCATGGTGAGGCTGTGCAGAGCTTGTAAGTGTCGCAGACACTATAAGAAGGCAGTGAGTAAGAGAGGTGGGGGGCAATTAGGAGCACTCACTAAACATTAATAATTTAATGATAAAGCAAACACAGATTAATATGTGTGTACCACCATTTTACTTCTCTCAAATTGTAGTTTCTGAAAATGTAAAGTTGTTTGAGTGAGTATAGTGACTCTTTAAATATAAATCTAGATTTCTATTGCTGGTATGTGTCTGTCCAATGCATTTGAATAAACTTCATTAGTTTACTACTAAAATGTGTACCAAACTGTGAAGATGCTAAATACAAATCAAATAACCAACCACCCAATCCCATCCAAACAAATCACACAACAAACAACAACAGAAGAATTTTAGATTCTCTTGAATTGTCTAGAACACACTCAAAGTTCATTTTCAGATAAATTCATTAAGCTCCAGTAAATGCCACTTTGATTATATATGATATCAATACAGATCTATATAGCTGAAATTGTGTAAATAGTCTGACAATGCTGGATATAAAACTAAACAGGATGTTTAAAAAATGATTGTATGATATCTACTGAAATGTTAAAATAATTAAATAAAAACAGTCATTTTAATTTGTAAAACTAAGTTTTCTACATGCCAACAATGCAGCACAGAATTCACAGTACTTCACCGAAGAGATAACCTTTGAGGATCAAAGAAAGAAATTGGTTCCATTACTTGCATTAGCTTGAACAGCCTAGCCTGAGGCCTTCAAATAAAGTAAGAAATGTATTTCTAAAGCACCTGAGTAACACACTTTACTCATAACATTTTGTATTATATTGCTTGTTTGCTGTTTCAAGTTAGCCTGTATCTGGGCACTTTATTTTAAGCACTATGAAAGTGGATGACATGTCTGGTAAAGGTAGAATCTATTCTACATCCAGCAAATGCATCTTCAAATAATGCTTTTAAACTGGAAATTAGTTTTCAAAATAGCATTTGTACATTTTCAAGAATGTAGTATTCAAGCAATTGCATGACATGAAAACAGTTCTTTTTATTATAAGGATTATATTAAAAGTAAATGTTTTAAAGCATTAATATTGTGAAAACATGGAGACAAACTAACCACGCATGCCTGAAACGGAATTATTAATTAATATAATTCCACTGATCCTTTTAGTTTTTCCCCCCGAAAACTTTTAAATTGATGAGCACAGTTCTGTTTATTATTATTATTAATTCTGATTTATCATTTCAGTTTTAAAGGAGACGGGTACAGATATGTATAGCCAAGCTCAGTCTAATGTATTTCTTACATTTGAAGTATTCCTCTTAAGAAAATGTTAATGTTTCCTAAAAGAAATGAAGTTGCATGCAATAAAAGGTAAAAACTGAAGATTTCCTCTTTGAATTTGAATTTAATTAGAACGGCAATTTTACCACCAATGAAATTTTCCACTCTTCGATTTTTTTCTTTTTCAGAATACAATCCTTCCCTGTTCCTGCGGGACTTCCAAGTTCACCTCAATGTAGAGAATGTGAACAACAGATCATGCATGAAAAGTGGGAAAACAGCAATTGTACATTTTGTAATAAGTGTTTGTAATAAGTGTGTACGCTGGGGGAACTTAGTGGAAAACAGATATGAGCCCAAATGGATCAAATAAAACTCTTTGGAGGAATCTGAGTTGCTAGAAGTAAGGTTGTTGAGTACAGAACAGAATGTAGAGAATACCCATGTAGTAACTATTCAGGTGACCGTAGAAGCCGTTATTGATATGCCCTTCAGACACAGTGTGTTGATTTGTGCAAAGATCACCCATTTAAAGGAGATATATACAGGGAGATTCAATAAAGGTTCTTATCGTTTAAAATGGTGCTGATTTTGCCCCAACCAATCAGAACTTATGTAACATATGAAAGCTAACATCTGATTGGTTGGGGCAAAATTAGCACCATTTTAAATGATAAGAACTTTTATTGAATAACCCTCATAGTGCCTAGAAAGTTTTTTTTTAAAAAAAAACATTAAAATGAAAAGTACTTGGGGCAGGGAGATACGATTGGTAATTCCTACCCTTCCAATATTATTTCTGTGATGTGCACAGGGCTGCATTTCCCTTTAGCACAGGGAGATTCAAAGTACCTCATTAAAGAATAAATGCATTCCTAAGCACAACAATCTAAAGGGGGGCAATAACTGCAGAGATGGTTGGTTTTACTACAGAGCCTAACAGGGCAATTGCCCAAGGCCCCAATTCCTAAGAAGAGCACTTAATGCTATGTTTTGCCCAGCAGCCCCAACATACTTTAAAGTGGCCATGATTAGGTATTGCATAGAAAGGTGATATGTTTTCATTTTAATAAGCACTTTCTGCCATTTGTGTGAAAAAAGGGTTAAACGTTTAATTTAAACATTAATTTGCATACAGGTAACTGTCTATGGACTTAATATGGCAGATATCAATCATGGACTGGAGACATCAAGAACATTTATGATATGCCCAGTGATCTGGTGCATTGTGTTTCCTTCAGAGAAACCCTAATTTGAAAAGTACTTCTTTGTGATTTAAATCCTTTATATCTACAAATTAAATTAAGTGTTCCAACTTCGCCATTTACAAATAAATAAACTACACCACTGTCATTCGTCTTGCAATGGGCTATTTGTATCATATTCTTTCAGATAACTTAATATTTCTTTCTTATTTGTGTCTTAAATCATTAAATGTCAACAAAATACTTTTTCAAAGATTCACATCACATACATTTTTCTATTTAATTTGGCTTGAGGAGCCAAGTTACTGTTCTTTATAATTCTTCTTCTTCTTCTGTTTTATTCTTCCACTTTTTTGGACTGTATCTCCTCCCACAATTTTTGAGCTAGAGTTTCATGGACATAAATACAAATGCTGATACCCCCCCCCCCCACGGACACAGGTACATCCACCTACCTTTCAATTCCCATGGAAGCCATACTTAAAGGGTAACTATAGTCAAAAAACTAATTTTGATCAATCATCAACAAAAGTTAGTTATATGTTCGTACATGCAAGAACACATAGCCCCAGCCTCACACGGGTACACACAACTACTGACCAACCCTTCTATACCTGTGGCAGCTATACTTAAAGGGTAAATAAAGTAAAAAAAAATATACATTCTCAATAAACGTTAGTTTTATGGTTATAAACACAAAAAAAGACATACTTCCTCAACCAGATGCAGGCACACACACCTACTGACCTATGGCAGCCATACTTCAATGGTAAATATAGTCAAAAAGCAAATTTTGATCAAAAATCAAAAAAGTTTGTTTTTTAAACTTCCAACCTAACACAGGTACACACACCAACTGAGCTACCCATTTATTCATGTGGCAACCATATTTAAAGGGTAAGTATAGTCAAAAAACTCATTTTGACCAATCATCTAAAAAGTTACAGGGAGATTCAATAAAAAAGTTCTTATCGTTTAAAATGGTGCTAATTTTACCCCAACCAATCAGATCTTATTTAACATTTGAAAGCTAACATCTGATTGGTTGGGATAAAATTAGCACAATTTTTTACTATAAGAACTTTTATTGAATAACCCTGTTAGTCTTTTATCCCCCAACTTGACACAGGTACACACACCAACTTACCTACCCATTCATTCATGTGACAGCCATATTTAAAGGGTAAGTTTAAAAAATGTCCTCATCATTGCCATTATTGAGTTTTAAAATCTGCAGTACAAACACACACAATACCTGCCAAAATGCAGCCTTTCAAGCCAAATGCAAAGTTTATACTTAAACTTTCACTTTCTAGTTTAATGTTATGATATATATCATCATTATTAATATATTTAAAAGGCCAATGTGTTAATTAATGTAGGTCAAATATTTTTTCACTGCAGTAGATACAAATTGCAATATTTTGTTTTTATAGACAACACCCATGTGTTATCATATTGAAATATTTATCATTTTTCCTGCCCCTAGACTGCATGAGTAATGACCCCCTTTATTTTAAACTATAAGGATATTTGAATGAGTCTCATGGCCATATAAAAACAAAAAAAACAAAAAAAAGCAGAAAAGAATACCCTACATTAATCTGTTCCACTCACATCACTGTAAAGAAAACAATTGAATTTGACATAAAACATCATATATCTGCACAGCTGGATAAAAAGTGTTCTTGGTATAAAACTTGTTTGTAGTGTCTAATTAGGATGGACAGAAGAAACCTGTTCTAAGATGGAGGAAGGAGAAAGAACCTAACGTGCATCACGTTTAAAGCGGAATTTTTACACTTTGCTGGAAGTGCTGATAAGCTTCTAGAGTCAGTTGGACATCATTCGATTAAAAATTATCACCAGTTATCAAGACACTGTATATTGTACTAACTAACAAAATAGCTTTATTACATCATTTCAACTGCTTTCTCCTATTTTTCAAGGTAAAGTATGCTTGCATGAATATTGATTACTGTAAAAAAACAAAAACAATCATGTCATTCATATTATTGTACCATATACTTACTGTTTTTACTAAAAAAAAAAGTTTGTGAGTGTAAAGAACAAGTCATTAAATAAACAAACACAAGTTCAACATTTTTATCTTCTGACAGTTACTGTAACAATTTTGCTAACACTTCCGCCCTTTGAGTTGCTGCATACACCAAAAATCCACAACTATCAAGTATTAAAGGGACAGTTCAGTGGAAATTATCAATATTTGTTTATTTTTTAGTTTGTGTAATGTCTTAGTTATTCTACATATTCTCTCCCATTTTGAAAAATCAGTCACAGATATAGAGAAAGTATTAAAGCCATGCACACCAGACCTAAGATAGTCCTGTGTATTTTATTGCTTCACACACAGGTACATCAAGGTGACGTTTCGGTAACAAAGTACCTTCTTCAGACAAAATATTTATTAACAATGAATCTAAAAAAGAACCTTATATAGACCCAGGAAGTGTATCCTTAGTGACACCTAGAGGAAAAACCATAAATTACACCAGAATAAATATACACCATAAAACATAGTAGCAAAAATAGAAAGAGATAACAGTAAAACAGTATTATAAAACAATCATCTTTTGGGCAGAAAAAGGATAATCCTAAGTTAGAATTTAATCCCTTAGGAAATAAGAATCCAAGTAAATATCCAAAGGATTCTCTACAAGTAGAAGCTTTAGTCAAAGATCTTCCATCTTATTTACGAGACACTGTTGATTTTCTTCAAAAATTATCTACGATTAATATATCTCATACGGATCTTCTATTTATTACAGCGGACATTACGTCTCTTTATACTAATATCGAACATTATAAAGCAGCGAGACATTTTCTTTCTAGACGTGCTGTCCCCGTTCCCCCGACCGAGTTCCTTATAGAATGTCTTGATTTGATTCTTAGGAATAATTTTTTTAAATTTGAGAATGACTTCTATATTCAACGGTTGGCAACCCAGGGGAAGTCCGACAGCTCCTTCCTATGCTAATTTGTATATTGGGTATTTGGAAGAATGTCATATTTATCATAATGATTTGTTTAAAACACATTGCAAAGGGTTCTATAGATATATAGACGATTTGTTTATGGTATGGGCAGGCTCCAACGATACTGCTAATGAATTTTTGTCTTTCCTTAACAGCCTAGACAATAAGATTGTATATACTGCTAATATTTCTCCTCATGTTATCAATTTTCTTGATGTACAGATAAAAAATCAGGAGGGTGTTTTCCAAACTTCTTTGTTTGTTAAACCTACTGACCGGAATACCATATTATCGGGTCAAAGTTTTCATCCCTCTCATGTGATTAGAGGTCTCCCGAAATCACAATTCACGAGAGTATTACGCATCTGCAATGATGCTCAGGATGCCGACCATCAATTGGAGGTCATGACTACAAAATTCTTGGCCCGTAACTATCCTGAGGCTTTAGTATCTAAAGCCAAAATGGAGGCTAAACTCCCTAGAAAGAAATCTACGGAAATAAGGGGGGTTCCCTTTTTACAAAAATTTAACACCAAATCCCACATCATTAGATCCAACCTTGACAAGTACTGGCCAGTTATCGCTGGGGATCCTAATATGGCAGATGAGACTAAATTGAAACCGAGATGTGTGTATAAAAAAGGTCCTTCTTTGTACTCTAAACTAGTACAAGCAGACCCTATATCAAAATACAAAAAAATGCCATTTTCTTTCTCTAATAAAAAAGGGTGTTTTAGATGCTGCAATTGTAACGTATGCAATTCTTTAATTACGGGACCCTCTTTTAATCATCCATATTCTGGAAAGAATTTCGATATTAGGGGGTATTTTAACTGTCTCACGGAATTTTGTATCTATTTATTGAAATGCCCTTGTTCTCTTATATATATAGGGAAGACTATTGGACCTTTCAAGAAAAGAATGCAACGCCATAGAAGCGATATTAAACTTGCCCTACAAAGGTCCCAAGAGGGTACTGGTACTGTCAAAGTTAAATGTGAGGACACTCCTGTAGCCTCACACTTTGTTGTACTCAAACACTCGGTATCTGATCTTAAAGGAATGGTTATCGATCACATTCCCCAACCCTCTAGAGGAGGGGACAGACAATCGCTGCTACTCTGTAGAGAATCCTTTTGGATATTTACCTTGGATTCTTTATTTCCTAAGGGATTAAATTCTAACTTAGGATTATCCTGTTTTCTGCCCAAAAGATGATTGTTTTATAATACTGTTTTAGTTATCTCTTTATTTTTGCTACTACTGTTTTATGGTGTATA
Source organism: Hymenochirus boettgeri (assembly GCA_019447015.1). NCBI lineage: Eukaryota > Metazoa > Chordata > Amphibia > Anura > Pipidae > Hymenochirus > Hymenochirus boettgeri. Next base: position 141,504,696 of record CM033475.1, on the reverse strand, counting down.
TTTATCTGTGTGTATTTATGGTTTTTCCTCTAGGTGTCACTAAGGATACACTCTGGGTCTAATAAGGTTCTTCTTTTAATGATTCATTGTAATAAATATTTTGTCTGAAGAAGGTACTTTGTTACCGGACGTCACCTTGATGTACCTGTGTGTGAAGCAATAAAATACACAGGATATCTAGTCTTGGTGTGCATGGCTTTAATACTTTCTCTATATCTGTGACTAGTTTGCCTTGGTCGGCCATTGAGCACCCAGCATGTTGTCTATCTAAATTATCTAGGAGTGTGCAGGATTCCCCCCTTTTGGATTTCGTCATTTTGAAAAATCAGTTGATTTCATACCCTTTTGCTGTTCCCTGCTGTTTACATTAGTGAGCTGCCATTTCAGGTTCTAACGGTCCTTCTTCTTTCCAGGATGCACCACATCCTTGGAATGTTCTTAACAGTTATTTCTACTGATTGGCTGTTGGATGGTTCAAAGATGCTCAGATCTCTACAGAGCAACTGAATCAACCCAGGTGCTGGGTCAAGGACAAGACCATAACAGTCTCAACTAGGGGTCCTGCAAACAGGAAGTCAGTTGTTCAGGTGCAGTTATTTATACACAGACAAAATGCTGAATCGGCAGATTAAGGTCATTAGGATGAAAAAATACTGCTCTTTTTTCTGAGAAGTACATGTATTTGCACTGAACTTCCCTTTCAAAGGACAACTAAAGCCACCAAACAACACTGAACCAGAGGGCAGAACACCTTGATATAAAACCAGTAATCTGTGTCTTAACTCTAATTTTGATAAGGGTGCTGGGAAATTTACCTAATAATGTATGGTTTGTGCTTTACTTCTCAGCATTCTAGAATCACACAGTTGGGTCAACGACCATTATGTTCTGCACATGCTCAGTCCTTAGCTATGGCTGAAACTTGTTACAGTTGGTCACACCCATTAATAATCTCTAGCCAATCCTTTTACAGGACAGATAAAGCAAGGAAGCATGTGACTGAAGTCAGGAGGTGTGGTCTGACACTGCACATACACACAGATACTTCATCCAGTTCTTAACAGGCTTACATTTATTTTAATACAATTTACTGAAGTGGTATTTTATAGCGTATTGGTGTTTTTAGGGGGGTTGTTTTCAGATTCTGGAATATAAAAAATTGGGCTTAGTTCTCCTTTAAGAATCAAATTAAAGTACTCCAATGGAATAAGTGTAATATCACTTTGCTAACATTCTTTGGTTTGCAGAACAGAACACAAAAATTACTTTGGTGCATACATGATGGCCATACACTGGTGGGACATATACATTTGACGTTTAATCTACCATAAATGTTAAATCTATTGTATTGTTAGATGCAGATTAGCAGTATTGCCTGCCAACATTCCAGCAAAGTTTTCTTGCAGAATTATTATATACGGAAAAACCTTATGAACATGTCAATTGCAAAATGGTTGTTGGACAATCACTGGAACAATAGAAGTTACGTTAAATTATGTTCAGCATGAAGCAAGACTGTGCTAACGATTAATAAGCAGATCTATAAGAAGGCCTAATGCTAATCCTACTGAGAAAAATTGTTCTCTATCAATCTGCCCTTTGAATGTCAAAAGCAAGCAAGTAAGGTTAACTTGCCAACTGTGTTGGGTACTAACAGCAACATTTTGTGTAGTATTGGGAAGTTCTTATTCTGACTACAGCTAAATTCATCAGACAACGTTATTCCAATAGACAGAGCATATTCACAAAGACACAACAAGCTATGTCTCACCTTTCACCTGTGGCTGTTGGTCAATTTATGGAATAACCCATGGGTACTAGGGATAAGATGCCACAATCCACCTCTTTCTTCAGGAGATTTAACAGTGTACAAGTGTTTTTGAATAAATGCCTTTTTCTTTTTATACAGAAAAAAACAAAAGTAATTTGCAGTTTTAAAGTTATCAAGCTAGAAAATAGACATTTTGTAAGTTTGTCTAGGGATTTAAACCTGTAAGCTCATGGACTGTATATTTGTAAGAATAGAGCATTAGACCACTTTACATTTAGAAGCTTTATCCTTATACTAGGAATACGGAAACAAACACCTAAAACACGGCAAAGAAAATAAATTGGGTAACAGCAACTTTCAAAGTATTTTCAGGAACTTCTATATTGGTGTGGAGACCTCTGTACAGAAAAGAGGTGCATAGACACATAAACGTGGGCTCAGGGGGTGTGACCACTTGGTGCACATGCTCACAAGACTCTTTAAGACTACATTGGCTGTGATTGTGTGTTGTGTTTGTTGTACTGGCATTGACAAAGAAGCCTTCTTAGTTTCAGAATCTACTTCTTATGTGTAATAAATCAGTCGCATATTTATGAGAAAGTTTTTAAAAGCAATTGTCATTTACTTTTACTATATGTGTATGGATAATGTGTTTGTCCTATAGCAATGAGTAAATTCCTGGATAAGCTGTGTTCTAGTTACAATAAGCTTGGATCGCAGCATTTAGTGTGATTTATTGATTGATTGTTTATCATGGAGTCGATTTACTTAATTTAACTTTAAACACCTGTGATTTTTCACATTTGTTTTTCTGATGTAGGCACTTGTGTTGATAGGCACCTATTATATGAAAATGAAATCTGTAATGTCCCTTAAATTGAAATATCCATACATTTAAATGTCTAAATCTTGTTTCAGTGTACAGTTCATATGCACTTAGTAAATACAACTGAACTGCAGCGCTGAAAGGTTTAAAAGGAACCTTGTTTTGACATATATTAAATTAATGTGTAATGTATGTGGCAAAGGTAAGAGAAAAAAGTGAAGCTTTATGTTCTTTCAGCATTAAGATAGCAATAAGCTCAGAATGATGGGAACTAAATTAAAGAGAATGTTCTGGTAATTTCTCCAAACAATCACTTAACGTGAGCCGTATATTTCTGTGGCATGGATGAATAGAACACTGATACATTAGGTTGAGCTATCAATAAAATAAACCTTGTCTGCTTTTAAGATGAGAAGTAGTATTTATCTTCACACACAAAATTTATGTGCCAGCAAAGTGCAGGAAGTGACAGGAATTTCAATTATTTAATCAAAGAAAAAATGAAGAGCTTAAGTGAAATGATTAGAGTCAGGCTTTTGACAGAGACAGCTAATGTAGGCTTACATTGAAAATGAGTCGAAATGGGAAGAAAATTAAAGTGGCTTCTACTCAAATCATATGGTTACAAATTATAAATTAGTTTTCCGATGCTTTCATTTAAGTATTTAAGTGGATGGTTTTATTATTAATGTGACATAAAATAAAACACTTATTCTTGTGTGTCTTGTTCACATTGTAGATATAAATTGACAAAAGGGGAAGAGAAATTCTGTTTGGTTATTTAGTGACGGGGTTGCTACAGATGTCTACACAACAAAATAGGATTGGCTAAAACTCAAAGTGCAATATTGTCTGTAGAGATGGCCAAAACTCACCAGTTTCGTTCTGTTTTCGGATTCCTGGATCTCGGGGAAAATCCAGAAGATCTGAAAACGGAACGAATTTTCAATTATCATCGAATGTTCGAGGCTATTTTCAAAGATTTTCGAAAATAGCACTGAATGCTCAATAATTCTCGAAAATACGATCGGAGACTACTTTCAAATTTCCGTTCGTATTTTCAAGGTTTATCGAACATTCAAGGCTATTTTTGATAATCCTTGAACATTCGATAATTATAGAAAATAGGATACAAAATCCCGAAATCCGGACAATCTGTCTGGATTCGGACGGATCATTTGGATCTCGGAACCGAGGGGTTCCATGTCGGATCCGGGTCCATGTCGGACCCAGATCCCATCTGTAATTGTCTGCAAATACTTAAATATTGTTTGCCATTTCTTTATTTATTTAGCATTGGGTGTTGGGCTCAAATTGACTGAATAATGTGAGTGGTTAATTTTGAAGATACACCAAGTAAGGCAGAATCCAGTGGAACTAACATAAAACATTAGTTAAGGCAAGATACACATGGTCGCATACACATGAAGATAAGTTCAAAACTGTACCATCTGTACCAGGCCTAAAGGTTCGTACACACGTGCGATCGCGGGTCCCGACCAGTGACGCACGATGTGTATGACCGTTCGTAGGGCCTTTATTGGCCGAAACGGGCGGTCGTTTGGGGATCCGCCAAGTCGGCGTTCAACGATTCCCCACCGATAAAGGCGTGGGCCGTGTGTGCGAACCTTAAGAGCACTAATATTTCTATTTACAGATGCAATATCACTTTAATAGGGGCAGTTAGGAGTTTAATAAATGGAGCTTATTTAATAAGCGGTGCAACATTTTTCCTGTGCAGTTCACCTACAGCAACCAATCAGGTAAATCTAACTGTAGTAGACAGATAAAAATCTATAATCTGATTGGTAGCTGCAAATAATATTTAATAAGCCTAGGATAGGATGGCATAATAGGATTTTTTTTCTTTATTTGCTTATGTTAATTGCCATATATTTAAGTTTGTTTTTTTTTCTAAAACCTTTTGTTGTTTTTTTTACCTAACTCTGTTTTACATTGTCATCTCAAAACTTTTGTTCATTATGTACCATTTTGTAAAATTACAAATCTTTGCAGCAGTGTTACCATTTCATGGTGACCTTTGGATACTGCATAGTAATATCTGGTAGAAGAATCCCTCCTAACTGTCAAAATGATCAGGGAGATTTACTGAGACCCACAATAGCTCAGCTTCTGTCTTAAAGTTGCGATAACTTAGGGGCATATTTATAAAGTGGCCATTTATAAAGCGTCCATTTATAAATTGTGGAAACCACGATTTTGGCGGAAATGGCGGAAAAAACGGCCGCGAAAAGTTAACAAACCTTTATAAATATGCCCCTTAGTTAAAAATCAATTGTTTTTTTAACGTTACTTTTAATAACTGAAAATAGCTGGTATTAAAGTCATGCAGGGAGGTTAGACACAATCTCGATTTTTTCAAACACACGTGCGATCACTGGGCCGACCCGTGACACATGATGATATTCAGTTTGGGATAGTTGCCTGCCTGGCCAGGCAGATCTTAAAACAAACGGCCGTTTCAGCTGAAAAAGTGTCAAAACAGCTGTGCATACGTGTGTCATGCGTAGTCCCCCCGCGATCACACGTGTGTATGAAGCTAAAGGGGGCGATGCTGTTTTGGCTGAATTAGTGCAAAACTCAATTTACGAAAGTTTTGAAAATAGTGCGGCATAGCCTATTCAATACTGGCTAAATTAAGTTTTGTGCTACAGGGTAGCGCAAAACTTAATGCCTATTGAATGCAGACGTCTGTCATCCCTCTGGATCTATCTTTTGTGCTTGCCCTACCTATAAAATCTTTTTCTGTAGTATAGGGCACCCTAGCTCACCCCCAACCATCTTGTTTGTTTAATTAAAAAAGCAGCAGAACTCTACTTATATCGCTTCTTTCCCCCAGCATTTTGCAATGCCAGCAGCCCCTGCTTGTAGTTCCAACAAGCAGAGGGCCTGGATCAGAGCGCCAGGGGATTGAAGGACTGTAAGTAGAATTCTGCTGCTTTTTTAAGTAAACAAATATGGGGGTTGGGGTGGGCTTTTATTATTATTATTATTGTTGTGGATTTATATAGTGCCAACATCTTCTGTGGCGCTTTACAGTTGCATTAAAATACATAAGGAAAACATACATGTTACATACAAGGGTAGTGCAAGTAATACAAAGTGCAAAAAAGTGCTGGTCCAGCAGCATTCAGTGTGGTAAGTTACAGCATTACTGTGGTACAATAGGATGGAGGGCCCTGCCCGAGAGCTTACAGTCTAGAGGAGATGGGGATGTAACATAAGGTGAAGCAGATCAGCTTATCTGTAACTAAGATGTCAGTGGAGTATAACTAGCGGGTCGGCGATGGGTCAGTAAGAGGGGTAGAAGTGTCCAGGCCCAGATTGTAACCTTGCCTGAAGAGATGAGTTTTGAGGTTGCGTTTGAAGATATAAAGTGATGGCGAGTGACGAAGTGATGGCAAGTGACGTATAAAGCGAGGAAGAGAGTTCCAGAGCAGAGGGGCAGCACAAGAAAAGTCCTGTATACAGGTGTAGGAGGAGGTGATTATAGCGGATGAGAGGAGTAGATCATTAGCACAGTGGAGGTTACGCCTTGGGTAGTATCTCATTATCAGATCAGAGATATATGGGGGGGGCTGTATTGGAGAGAGCCTTGTAGGATAAGGTTAGCAGCTTAAATTGGATCCTTTGGGTGATGGGAAGCTAGTGGAGAGATTGACAGAAAGGGGCAGCGTGTGGGAAGCGGGAAGAGAGGTAAATGAGCCTGGCAGCAGAGTTAAGGATTGATTGAAGGGACGCCAGTCGGTTGTTTGGTAGACCGCACCGGAGGGTGTAACAGTAGTCCAGCCGAGAGATGATAAGGGCATGAACTAGAATTTTGGTAGCATTCTGTGAAAGGAAGGGGCGTGGGATGTTTTTGAGCTGTAACCGACAGGAGTTGGACAGGGTATTAATGTGGTGTTTAAAGGAAAGTTCTGAGTCAAAGGTTACTCCCAGGCATCCCACGTGAGGTGTTGGGAAGATTGGCGTGTCATTGATGTGGATAGTAATGTTAGGGGGGGTCGATCGAGAGGGTGGGAAAATGACAAGTTCGGTCTTATCTGTGTTGAATTTGAGGAAGCGGGAGGACATATAAGCAGAGATGGCATTTAGGCAGTCAGGGACCCGGGATGTCAGAGTAACAAGGTCAGGGGCGGAGATGTAAATTTGGGTATCATCAGCACACATGTGGTATTGGAATCCAAAGGAACTATTGAGCTGGCCTAGTCTAAACGTGTAAACGGAGAAGAGAAGAGGGCCAATTACTGAGCCTTGCGGTACCCCCACAGGGAGGGGGAGTGTGGTGGAGTTGGAGTCAGAGTGGGAAACACTAAACATCCTACCTGAGAGGTAGGAGGACAGCCAAGAGAGTGAAGATCCCTGAATACCTAGGGTGAATAAGATGTGAAGCAGTAAAGGGTGATCCACTGTATCAAAGGCTGACGACAGGTTAAGCATAATAAGTAGGGAATAGTGGCCTTTAGATTTAGCATTAAGCAGATCGTTAGCAACTTTAGTGAGAGCCGTTTCCGTTGAGTGGTTGGGGCGGAAGCCAGCGTGTAGGTAATCAAAGAGGGAGTTGTCAGAAAAGTGATTAACCAGTTCAGCATAGATGTGTCGCTCAAGCATTTTAGATGCAAACGGGAGAAAAGAAACAGGCCAGTAACTGGATAGGGCAGATGGATCCAGAGGAGGTTTTTTGAGAATAGGGGATACAATAGCATGTTTGAATGAGGAGGAAAAAGTACCCGTGGGTAGGGACAAGTTAAAAAGAGACGTTAGGGATGGTGTAAAGGAATCTGAGAGATGGGGAATGAGAAAGTAGGGAATGGGGTCAAGGGGGCAGGTGGTGAGACGGGCCTTGGAGAGAAGGCTTGAAAGTCTGTGTTCGGTAATGGTGGAAAAGTTGTTTAGAACTGAAATGGAGGTGGTAGAAGGGAAGCCGGGTGGAAATGTAGATGGGACTGGAGGCTGTGGAGATGAGCCAGAGCATGCAGAAAGACCATTTTTTATATTAACAATTTTTTCTGTGAAATAAAAGGAAAATTAATCAGCAGATAAACAGGGTGTAGGAGGAGGTAGCTGACAGAGCAGATAGTTGAAAACTTTAAAAAGCTGTTTTGGATTGTTGGATTGTTTGCAAATAAGGGAAGAAAAATAGATTTGTTTGGCTGAAGACAAAGTGTTCCTGACCGATGAAGAGCATTTTTCAAATGAAGAAAATCGTGGGTCTTGTTGCTTTTTCGCCATTGTCGCTCAGTTACACGGGACTACCTTTTCATCTTTTTAATCTGATCCGTGAGCCAAGGTGCGGGTTAATGCGACTGAGGCGAGAGATTGTAAAGGGGGCAACATTGTCCAGGGTGGAGCAGACAGTGTTGTGGTACTGGCTAGGGTGCCCTACACTACTGGGGAAAAAAATTGTGGGTGGAGATACCTTTTAAAGCATCGCAGGATCACGTCAGGTAAGATGTAACTTTTTTTTACTACATCAGCTCGTTAATCTCCCTAGTGTTATATTTTAAGGAGGATATTTCACAACTATAAAGCCGTGGTATCGCTTTTTAGCAATACCTTGACTTTAACGATCGGTATCGTAAATTTATGATCATTAAACCATTCGAAGATTAGCGATTTGTTTAACAATCGTAAATTTTCGATACCGATCATATTCTACAATAACAAAATCGTAGATTTCCCCATAGAATTCCATTGCGGTAGTTTACTACCGCACGGTATTCTACGATCGATTGTTCGTTAATTAACGAACGTTCAATCGTACATTTATGCTTTTTGTCAATGCTGCTTGAGTACTATACATTACTGTGTAAAAAGTAGCAATATGGTACATGCAGAAAATGCTTGTTCAGCTTTCAGATGTTCATGTTCATCAATGCATGTGTTTGCCACCAGAGACTTTTTAGACTCATCACCTAGAAAAATCTATGATAATTACTCACGACTAAAGTAAGGGCCAGCATTACATTCATGTTAAAGCAAACAAATATAAGGCTGGGTGAATTATCAAACCAAACAATAAAATACATATGAAACTTTCACAGGATCACCACCAAGTACTGACCTTTAAATGAAACCTGTATTTACAGCTGCTTAAGGCTTTGTAGTGAGGGGGCAATTAATCCAGGGAATATTTATTCTGTAATGGTTCTGAGACAATGTATGAGAGCACTCAAGGCAAGAGCTCACAGCACAACATCACTGTTTTGGCAACCATCAATAGACAAACCCTAGAAAGGTTTGGGCCAAACCAAAGATTAGTTTTATGACTCTAGAAATACTGTAGCAAAGAGGCAGAATCTCTGATTAAATAAATGAAATAAAAATTGGACTTGTTGCTGCCATATCGTAATGCTTATTATAGGATCTGAAATTAACATTATCCATTTATATACAATGGACTTAAACTGAACATGTTAGCTGCAAGATCTCTATCAATTTTATTAAAAGACAAAAAGAAGAAGATATCTTAGAAATTAAACCTAAATATCTGACAGGAAAGGGATAAACTTCTGGATACTGTATCTCTTAAGGAATTTGATTATCAACATATTAAAAAATGTAATTTATGTAAGTAAGCTAAAGATTTTAGGAAATACTTATTAGAAGTCAAAAGTAAACATTTGTAATTAATTTGGCTTGAAAAAGCCAAATTACTGTTCTTTCTATTTCTTATTTTTCTTCTTCCGTTTTATTCTTCCGCTTTTTTGGACCGTATCTCCTCCCACAGTTTTTGAGTTAGATACATGAAATTCGGTACAGACGTGCATGGCATATAGGAGAAGTGTGCTATCTTCTATCAAAGGATTCCGCTGAAGCGTTACGGCGTTATCAGCGAATTTTCGGACATTTTTTCCCATAGACCATAATGGTAACAATCCTCAAATGTGGATATTTCCAAAAAGTTTTTTTCATGGTCATAAATACAAATGGTGATACCCCCAACCCCCCACACAGACCCAGGTACATCCACCTATTGACTTACCTTTCCATTCCCATGGAAGCCATATTTAAAGGGTAACTAAAGTCAAAAACCTAATTTAGATTTATCCTCAATAAAAGATAGTTTTTTGGTTATAAACACAAAAAAGACATACCCCCTCAACCAGACCCAGGTACACATACCTACTAATCTACTTATCCATTACTGTGGCATCCATACCTAAAGGGTAACTAAAGTAAAAAAAACTAATTTAGATTTATTCTCTATAAAAGATAGTTTTATGGTTGTAAACACAAAAAAGACATACCCCCTCAACCAGACCCAGGTACACACACCTACTGATCTACTTATCCATTACAGTGGCAGCCATATTTAAAGGGTAACTAAAGTAAAAAAACAAATTTAGATTTATCCTCAATAAAAGATAGTTTTATGGTTGTAAACACAAAAAAGACATACCCCCTTAACCAGACCCATGTACACACACCTACTAATCTACTAATTCATTATGGTGGTAGCCATACTTAAAGATTAACTAAAGTCAAAAAAACTAATTTAGATTTATCCTCAATAAAATATAGATTTATGGTTGTAAACACAAAAAAAACATACCCCCTCAACCAGACCCAGGTACACACACCTACTGATTTACTTATCCATTACTTTGGCAGCCATACTTAAAGGGTAACTAAAGTAAAAAAAAATGTTTTGATTAATAATAAAAAAGGTTTGTTTTTGTAACCCCCATGTACTGACCTACCCCTCCATTACTGTTGCAGCCATACCTAAAGGGTAACTAAAGTAAAAAAAAACTAATTTTGACCAATCATCAAAAGAGTTTGTTTTTTTAACCCCCAACCGGACACAGGTACACACACCTACTGATCTACTTATCCATTACTGTGGCAGCCATACCTAAAGGGTAACTAAAGTAAAAAAAATGTTAAATGCAAACAAGCGTTCACTACAAACTCATCATTCCCATTATTGGGTTTTAAAATCTGCAGCAAACACACATATTCTCTTCCAAAATGTAGCCCTTCAAGCCAAATTCAAAGTTTATACTTAAACTTTCCCTTTCTAGTTATAATTTGGATTTCTACCCCATGTACTATAAATAGTTCCCATTTCATTATAATTTGAATTTCCACCCCATGTACAATAAATAGTTCCAATTTCATTATAATTTGGAGTGCTATCAATGGTTCATTATATAAATGTATGTAGTTTACCATATCAAATTTGTAGAACCTGGTGCTTTGCTGCTGCTGTTGTTAGCATGTAGCATTTTGTTTTAGGCACAAGGGCTGTCAGGGGATGATGGTTCTGCAGTTTTTACTGTTTAAATGTAAATAATTAGCTGTGATTAGGGATGGACTAGAACTTCAACTCGAGCCCGAGTTCGAGACGAACTTTATTAGTTTAGAAGAAATCGAACTAGTCAAAATAGTTTGAGCTCGAACTAGTTAGTTTTTCAGACTCGTGGCTGTATTTTCCATAGTTATCGAATTTATGGGCTGTTCGCTAACCCTAGAATGTACCATTCGTTTATGCTAACCCTCGAATGTACCATTCGCTAACCCAGGAAGGATCGTTCATTTTCGCTAACCTTTGAATGTACCGTTTGCTAACCCAGGAAGGATCGTTCATTTGTTTGTTCATTTTTGCAAGCCTTCGAATGTACTGTTCGCTAACCCTAGTAATATAATAACCATATAATAACCTAGTAACACAGGAAGGATCATTTGTTTGTTCGATAATCCTCAAATGTACTGTTTGCTAACACAGGAAGGATCATTCGTTCGTTCGATAATCCTCAAATGTACCGTTCGTGATCGTTCGATAATCCTCGAATGTAACATCGAATGTACCTTGCGCAAATCCCGACAATTGCCTGCCTTACTTCAGAAAGCATTTTAACAAGTTTTAGTGTCAGGGACATGTTCTCCAGACGATTTCCCAGGTGCCATAGCCATTTACAGTAAGTATCCACTGTTAGTTTAGCTGTAAATCACTCAGACTTTTTGAACTATCACTCTCCCATAGACTTGAATGGATCCGAATTCAAACTTTCGAACTTTCTCTGAAGTTCGAAAACAGACCGAACTTTATATAGTTCGGCCATCTCTAGTACACACTATTTTAAAAAAAAGTTATCCCGGGTGACCATTCACCCCTAGTGAGCGTTCGGCTGGGACAAATCACTGTCAGTTATTATAATTTGGGTTTCCACCCCCTATGTACAATAAATAGTTCCCATTTCATTATAATTTGTATTTCTACCCCCATGTACAATAAATAGTTCCCATTTAATTATAATTTGTATTTCTACCCCCCATGTACAAAGAATAGTTCCCATTTCATTATAATTTGGATTTCCACACCCCATGTACAATAAATAGTTCCCATTTCATTATAATTTGGATTTCTACCCCATGTACAATGAATAGTTCCCATTTCATTATAATTTGGATTTCCACACCCCATGTACAATAAATAGTTCCCATTTCATTATAATTTGGATTTCAACCCCATGTACAATAAATAGTTCCCATTTCATTATAATTTGGATTTCTACCCCATGTACAATAAATAGTTCCCATTTCATTATAATTTGGATTTCTACCCCATGTACAATAAATAGTTCCCATTTCATTATAATTTGGATCTCAACCCCATGTACAATACATAGTTCCCATTTCATTATAATTTGGATTTCTATCCCATGTACAATAAATAGTTCCCATTTCATTATAATTTGGATTTCTACCCCAACCCCATGTACAATACATGTTCCCATTTCATTATAATTTGGATTTTCTACCATGTACAATAATAGTTCCCATTTCATTATAATTTGGATCTCAACCCCATGTACAATACATAGTTCCCATTTCATTATATTTGGATTTTATCCCATGTACAATAAATAGTTCCCATTCATTATAATTTGGATTTCTACCCCATGTACAATAAATAGTTCCCATTTCATTATTATTTGGATTACACACTCCCATGTACAAAAAAAGTACAGAAATGAAAGGTTTTGGGCCCAGGCACACTCCTTGGCAATTTGCTATTTATTAAGGTGCTATCTCAGTTATAGCCCTCACCGCAGGGCCAATAACTGTAGCAAAGCATACAGAGATGCACACTTTAGGATAGGAGCCAGTATGCCGCTTCATGCCCAAGGAGTGGAAGTAATCCTTGACCACACAAGATGCTATATGGAAGAATAGGTGCTTTAATACAATAGAGTTTTTTCCATAATAGATGTTGCTTTTTAATTACATATATTATGGTGTATATATATATTCCTCCTTCATATTCATATATATTGTATGGGATATGGCAGGGTTGCTGTCCTCAAATGCAGTGACCTGACACCATGTAACGCATCAGGCACCTTCCTTGTCCTTCCCATGCTGAATAGCTCTGCAGGCGTGTGTGATGTGTTTTTTATGTTTATCTGGAGTAAGATCGATTTTAATGTTATGATGTGTGCAGCCCACTCTAATACTTGTGTTATTGTATTAAAAAGGTAACAATTCCCATATTAATGGTAAAGTAAACAAAGGAAAAGTTGAGAGGAGACACCAAATAGTTTTAAAATGAATTACTTTTATTTATTTCTACTTCTACCTATTAAACAGTTCCAGAGGAAGGCGAAAACCCCCCCTAAAGACAATATGCTTCAGAGGGGGAAAATCCTTCCTGACCCACCATATTGATCGGATTATATCCTGGATTAACTGGAGCTAAAGGCTTATAAAAAGGCTTATACTATATGGTCTTGCTCCTAACGTGTTTGCATCACTCTCAGCCTTCCCCCTCTGGTCCTGTCCCCTTTGGTCTTGCTCCTTTAGGTCTTTCCCCCATTTGGTTTGGCCCTACCTCCAGTTTTTTTTCTTCTTCCCTCTTCCTTCCTTTTCTATGCTTTTTCTCCCCCCTCCCTTTACTTCTATCCATTCATCTGTTTACCTGGTTGTCTTCCCTCATTATTGGCCTGCCCCCACTTTGGTCCTGCCCCCCCTTCAGTCTGCACTCCCACAGATCTTGCCCCTCAGGCTTTCCCCTCTCAGGTCCTGCCCTCCTCTGGTTTTCCTTTTGTCTTGCTCCCCCATTGGTTTTTTCTGGACTGTTCCTTCTTCTTGGTCTTGCTCTATCTCAAGTCTCTTTTTTTTGTGGACTTCTTCCTTCTTCCCTTTGTCCTGCTCCATCTCAAATCTCTTTTTTTTCTGGACTTCTTCCATCTTCCCATTGTCCTGCTCCATCTGAAATCTCTTTTTTTCTGGACTTCTTCCTTCTTTCCTTGGTCCTGCTCTTTCCCAAGTCTCTTTATTTTCCAGACTTCTTCCTTCTTCCCTTTGTCCTGTTCCATTTCAAGTCCCTTTTTTTCTGGACTTCTTCCTTCCTTTTTTTCTCATTTGCTTTTTTCTCCTCTTTCCTTCTATTTTTTTCGTTCTTTTAGCTGTACTTGACTGCATTGAAAAAGAAAACTGTTAATATCAACATACAAAACCATTTAGTCAAGTAGTAGAATAGTGACTTATAGGTTGATAGTAAATGTGAGATGGATCCCCCTGCCCTGAGATAACAGGAGTTAGATTAGAATTAAACAATTACAAATAAAACTGGATTGCAACACAAGCTAAAGTAAATCATATGGAGTCAGGACCAAACTATATTAAAGGGGATTATTGTCGGATTTTCCATTTGTTTAATAGTGTATATTTATACAATTTCTGTAGCAGTGTGTGTGTATAACATATTATGTGTAAGAAAGGGTATATAACCATAATTCTCCCTACCTGATTATATTACTAATATTGAAATATTACGTTTAGCTAAAAAGCAATTAAATATTAAGGTTTACGTTCTAATTATTTGGATGGTAAATTGAGATTGGCTATTTTAGGTATCAGTTCATATTAATGAGAATCCCTATTTCTAACTGCACATCCCACTATCTCTAGAAGCATAAATAGGAAGTAACAGCCAATACCAGTTTGGGGCACAAGTAAACCAATAATGAATTACATTACCTTCCAATCCGGCCTCCAGGATGTCAATCATTCTTCACTCTGTATAAAGAAGGAAATAATTAATGTTACTGTGAGATATAAAATAACAGGCTCATTCACGGAGAGCTGCAACGTCTTGCTGCGCTCTACTAAGAGGTTAAACGATAGGAAATAGGAAAATGGCTGCGCGTTTCTGGTTTCACTTTATTTGAACACTAATAGGAAAGTTAATTGGATTTCAGATATTACAGCATAATGTGAACTTGATTTTTACTTACTTCCTTCACAGCTGGCTCACAGACAGAGTCTTTAGCTGGAGGCTAAAAATAAAAGATAAATACAAATGTACATATGAAAAATATATTTATTGTACAATTAAAGGTCAGGATAATTGGGTTGGCAGTAGACAAGGACAGGTGAATGCCCTTTCGAACCTATTATTACTCCTTAAGGTCCATACACTGTATGTCACTTTGATGCTCCTGTGACATTTCTCCCAACATTCGTGAGTTGTCCCAAGAACCACCTAGCCCGTTCTTTTTTGCATTGGTCTTGCAAATAAATGGCCCAGACATCACAGAACCTTAGAAAGTAAGAACCGTGTAAAGAAATCTGTTCTTTAGACACTAGATAGATTGCGCAACCCCATGAACAAATAAATAGTTCCCATTTCATTATAATTTGGATTTCAACCCCATGTACAATAATAGTTCACCATTCATTATAATTTGGATTTCAACCCCATGTACAATAATAGTTCCCATTTCATTATAATTTGGATTTCACCCCATGTACAATAAATAGTTCCCATTTCATATAATTGGATTCACCCCATGTACAATAAATAGTTCCCATTTCATTATAATTTGGATTTCAACCCATGCACATAAATAGTTCCCTTTCATATAATTTGGATTTCTCCCCATGTACAATAAATAGTTCCCATTTCATTATAATTTGGATTTCTACCCCATGTACATAAATAGTTCCCATTTCATTTTATATTGGATTCTACCCCATGTACAATAAATAGTTCCCATTTCATTATAATTTGGATTTAACCCCATGTACAATAAATAGTTCCCATTTCTTATAATTGGATTCTACCCCATGTACAATAAATAGTTCCCATTTCTTATAATTTGGATTTCTACCCCATGTACAATAAATAGTTCCCATTTCGTTATAATTTGGATTTTACCCCATGTACAATAATAGTTCCCATTTCGTTATAATTTGGATTTCTACCCCATGTACAAAATAGTTCCCATTTGTTATAATTGGATTTCTACCCCATGTACAATAAATAGTTCCCATTTCGTTATAATTTGAATTTCTACACCATGTACAATAAATAGTTCCCATTTCGTTATAATTTGGATTTACCCCCATGTACAATAAATAGTCTATTTCATTAATTTGGATTCAACCCCATGTACAATAAATAGTCCCATTCTTATAATTTGGATTTAACCCCAAGACAATAAATAGTTCCCATTTCGTTATAATTTGGATTCTACCCCATGTACAAAAATAGTTCCCATTTCATTATAATTTGGATTTCTACCCCATGTACAATAAATAGTTCCCATTCATTATAATTTGGATCTCAACCCATGTACAATACATAGTTCCCATTTCATTATAATTTGGATTTCTACCCCATGTACAATAAATAGTTCCCATTCGTTATAATGATTTTACCCATGTACAATAAAAGTTCCCATTTCGTTATAATTTGGATTTTTACCCCATGTACATAAATAGTTCCCATTTATTTGTTATAATTTGAATTTCTACCCCAGTACAATAAATAGTTCCCATTTCGTTATAATTGGATTTCACCCCATGTACATAAATAGTTCCCATTTCATTATAATTTGGATCTCACACCCCATGTACAATAAATAGTTCCCATTTCATTATATTTGGATTTCAACCCCATGTACAATAAATAGTTCCCATTTCATTATAATTTGGATTTCTACCCCATGTACAATAAATAGTTCCCATTTCATTATAATTTGGTTTCTCACCCCATGTACAATAAATAGTTCCCATTTCATTATAATTTGGATCTCAACCCCATGTACAATACATAGTTCCCATTTCATTATAATTTGGATTCTATCCCATGTACATAAATAGTTCCCATTTCATTATAATTTGGATCTCAACCCCATGTACAATACTAGTTCCCATTTCATTAATTTGGATTTCATCCCAGTTACAATAATAGTTCCATTTCATTATAATTTGGATTCTACCCCAGTACAATAAAATAGTTCCCATTTCATTATATTTGGATTTACACACTCCATGTACAATAAATAGTACAGAAATGGAAGGTTTTGGGCCAGGCACACCCTCATGGAAATGCTATTATTAAAGGTGCTATCTCAGTTAAGCCCTCTACCGCAGGGCCAATAACTGTAGCACCAAGCATACAGAGATGCACAATTTGGATAGGAGCCAGTATGCCGCTTCATGCCCAAGGAGTGGAAGTAATCCTTGACCACACAAGATGCTATATGGAAGAATAGGATGCTTTAATACAATAGAGTTTTTTCCAATAATATGATGTTGCTTTTTAATTACATATATTATGTTTGTATATATATATCTTCCTCCTTCATATTCTATATATATTGTATGGGATATGGCAGGGTTGCTGTCCTCAAATGCAGTGACCTGACACCATGTAACGCATCAGGCACCTTCCTTGTCCTTCATGCTGAATAGTCTGCAGGTGTGTCGTGTGATGTGTTTTATATGTTTTATCGGAGTAAAGATCGATTTTAAGTTTTGATGTGTGCAGCCCACTCCTAATACTTGTGTTATTTGTATTAAAAAGGTAACAATTCTCCATATTTAATGGTAAAGTAAACAAAGGAAAAGTTGAGAGGAGACACCAAATAGTTTTAAAATGAATTACTTTTATTTATTTCTACTTCTACCTATTAAACAGTTAATCCAGAGGAAGGCGAAAACCCCCCCTAAAGACAATATGCTTCAGAGGGGGAAAAATTCCTTCCTGACCCCAATTATTGATCGGATTATATCCTGGATTAACTGGAGCTAAAGGCTTATAAAAAGGCTTATACTATATGGTCTTGCTCCTAACTTGTTTTGCATCTACTCTCAGCCTTCCCCCCTCTGGTCCTGTCCCCCCTTTGGTCTTGCTCCCCTTTAGGTCTTTCCCCCATTTGGTTTGGCCCTACCTCCAGTCTTTTTTTCTTCTTCCCTCTTCCTTCCTTTTCTCTTATGCTTTTTCTCCCCCTCCCTTTACTTCTACCATTCATCTGTTTACCTGGTTGTCTTCCTCATTATGGCCTCCCACTTTGGTCCTGCCCCCCCTTCAGTCCTGCACTCCACAGATCTTGCCCACTTCAGGCCTTTCCCCTCCAGGTCTGCCCTCCTCTGGTTTTTTGTCTTGCTCCCCCATTGGTTTTTTCTGGACTTGTTCTTCTTCCCTTGGTCTTGCTCTATCTCAAGTCTCTTTTTTTGTGGACTTCTTCCTTCTCCCTTTGTCCTGCTCCATTCAAATTCTTTTTTTCTGGACTTCTTCCATCTTCCCATTGTCCTGCTCCATCTGAAATCTCTTTTTTTTGGACTTCTTCCTTTTTCCTTGGTTGCTCTTTCCCAAGTCTCTTTATTTCCAGACTTTCCTTCTTCCCTTTGTCCTGTTCCTTCAAGTCCCTTTTTTTCTGGACTTTCTTCTTCTTTTTTCTCATTTGCTTTTTTCTCTCTTTCCTTCTATTTTTTTCTGTTCTTTTAGCTGTACTGACTGCATTGAAAAGAAAACTGTTATATTCAACATTACAAAACCATTTAGTCAAGTAGTAGAATACAGTTGACTTTATAGGTTGATAGTAAATGTGAGATGGATCCCCCTGCCCTGAGATAACAGGAGTTAGATTAGAATTAAACAATTACAAATAAAACTGGATTGCAACACAAGCTAAAGTATATATCATATGGAGTCAGGACCAAACTATATATAAAAGGGTTATTATTGTCGGATTTTGCCATTTGTTAATAGTGTATATTATTACAATTTCTGTAGCAGTGTGTGGTATAACAATATATAATGTGTAAGAAAGGGTATATTAACCATCAATTCTCCCTACCTGATTATATTACTAATATTGAAAATTATACGTTTAGCTAAAAAGCACTTAAATATAAGGTTTACGTTCTAATTATTTGGATGGTAATTAGATTTGGCTATTTTAGGTATCAGTTCATATTTAATGAGAATCCCTATTTCTAACTGCACATCCTACTATCTCTAGAAGCATAAATAGGAAGTAACAGCAATACCAGTTTGGGGATCACAAGTAAACCAATACTGAATTACATTACCTTCCAATCCGCTCCAGGATGTCATCATTTCTTCACTCTGTATAAAGAAGGAAATAATTAATGTCTACTGTAGATATAAAAAATACAGGCTCATTCACGGAGAGCTGCAACGTCTCTGCTGCGCTCTACTAAGAGGTTAAACGATAGGAAATAGGAAAATGGCCGGCGTTTCCTGGTTTACTTTATTTGAAACTAATAGGAAAGTTAATTGGATTCAGTATTACAGCATAATGTGAACTTGATTTTTACTTACTTCCTTCACAGCTGGCTCACAGACAGAGTCTTAGCTGGAGGCTAAAAAATAAAAGATAAATACAAATGTACATATGAAAATATATATTTATTGTACAATTAAAGGTCAGGATTACATTGGGTTGGCAGTAGACAAGGACAGGTGAATGCCCTTTCGAACCTATTATTAGCTCCTTAAGGTCCATACACTGTATGTCACTTTCTGATGCTCCTGTGACATTTCTCCCAACATTCGTGAGTTGTCCCAAGAAACACTAGCCCGTTCTTTTTGCATTGGTCTTGCAAATAATGGCCCAGACATCACAGAAACCTTAGAAAGTAAGAACCGCTGTAAAGGAAATCTGTCTTTAGACACTAGATAGATTTGACGTTTGTCATGGAGGAATGTCTAATCTAGCTAAGTATGCCTAGTATGACCAGCAATATAACACAAGGGAAAGGCTATACACACTGATGAATTGGAAAGTACACAACCCAATGGCATAAAGTTATATAAAAATTAAGATTTAGGCCTCATAAACAAGTTAACTTCACTGATATTCCCAACAGACCTTCTTATCGATAGAATGATCAGTAGTCAGTTGGAAATGAAAATGCTGTGCCAATGTTTTAGCTCAACTGATCTAGTGGACCATTGAGTAACTGATATGCCTAATCATTTAACTTTCTTTTTGCCAAAAAAAGTCAGACAGCAAGCAATTGGTGGGTCGGAAGTTATGGGCGATATTGCTCAATTAACTAAAATATTTAGGGTGGTGATCAAACTAAACTCTCAATCTAAGTGTATTAGCTAAAATGATGATAATGTCATTATTATACAAAACATTATGCATTACTTTTCCTTCTCAAGACACCAATACAACAATCTGCTTTAAAATGCTTTTCAGTCTTGGATTGCATAGTAAGTTCAGTGCTGTATCCAGAGAACTCTAGAGAAATCTTTACATTTCTAGAGATGTCCGAACTGAAAAATCCGGTCCGCACGAGGATCCGCGGATTTTCGAAAAAAATCAGTAAATTCGAAAATCCGCGAGCGGACCGTTAAAACGTATTAAAATGAAAGTTCGGCAAAATCGCATTAAAATGGTCTAAATAGCCTTGGTAATGTACATTTAATCACTCAGGGACCTGGGTAATGTCCTTAGAAACACGTATCAAGCCTACAATACCTAAAAATTACAGTCCGCTGCGAGAACGGCATTTTTCGAAAAACGAGGTTTCCGTAAAAACGGGATTTCCGTAAAAACGAGGACCTCCGTAAACCCGCGGATCTCGAAAAACGGATACCCGTAAAAACGTTGTAATCATGTTAGCTGCCATTGGCTAATTGGGTCATGCGGCTTGCTCCGTCTTGAAAATGATCCCCAAAATTTGAATTTACAAGATTACAATAGAGAGATCGCGGTAATTACGAGGATCTTCGGTTTTTCCGGGTCCCGGAAGGTCGCAGATTCTCGTAATTACGGAGATACTCGTATTCTAAAATTTTCGTAAAAAAAAAAAATCCGCGGTTCGGAAGTTCGGAAGGCGGAAAATCTGGAAAATCTGAATAATCCGCCGTTCGCGGACGGGATAAATCCGCGGCGGATCCCGGTTCGGGTCCGCGAACCGGCCATCTCTAATCATTTCTAAAAGTGCACTTTATTTATTTAACCGAAACTTTATATTTTCACTTACTCTCCAACAACTGGGTCTGAAATGTGTGTCCCCAGCTGGATCTAAAAAAACGTTTATTATGAGACATTAATATTTAACAAAAGTGCATTTTATCATTCATTGCTAGGTAAGGTTACACACATTAGTGAAAGTAGTCTGATAAATGTCTAAAGATATCACAATCCATTGTAGTCTCTGTATCATGACAATATATTTTATTGTGTAAAGACATAAGGTTGCCATGAAAAGCCTTTCAGTCTTGGTATTATATAACTGAGCAGCTTCCAAGCTTAGTTCTAAGGGAAAACTTATTTCCATTTTTAAATATCTTTTATATTGGTCAAAGGAAATAACACATAGAAATATAACTTAGCTTTTTAGTTATTGGCATAAAAGGAAACGTAATTTAATTTTTATTTAAACATAAAGTTTTTATTGTCTACATTCCTCCTCAACAGGGTTCACACAATCAGGGTCCTCAGATGGAGTCTAAAAGATAAAAATTACAAAATGAAAAATAAAAAACTGTAAATGAATAATATGTATTTTATCCAGGAATTAAGTGGGATGGGAGAATGTCTACAGAATTTCATAATCTATTACGGCCTCCACATTCAAGTCATGTTATGCTTTGCTAAATCTATTTCTTACTTACTCTCCAACAGCTGGTATTACTACCTCAACAACCGGTGTTGCTCTCTCAACAGCCGGTGTGTTACTCCCTCATCAGCTGGTATCACTGTCAACAGCCGGTATAAGCGCTTCCGTTCTATAGCGGGAGGCTAAATGAAATAGTTGAATATAATGAGATAAATAGAATGACATGAAAAGTGTATACATTAGGGATTAGAATTAAAAATTTCCCAAGTAGAAGAAAGAAAAATCTAGTTTTATTATGTTTCCCGTTCATTGTTTTCCAGTATAAATTATTTGTCAAAACAATCTGTGGGGACCCCACTTGGGTATCTCCATAGGTTTACATATCTAAGGCCAGACATACCCTTTATAAGATATGAATACACATGAAAAATGTGCAACTTGATAAAACATTATTGGTGGGTGTTTTAGCTGAAATGACTGGACCATTGAGTAACTGATATGCTAATATTTAGACTTTCATTTTGCCAAAAAAAGTCAGCCAGCAGCAATTGGTGGGTTGGAAATTATGGGCGATATTTTTGCTCATTAACTAAAATATCTGTCATGGTGGTTGATCAAACTAAACTCTCAATCTAAGTGTATTAGCCCTAAAATGATGATAATGATTAATTTAATACAAATCATTAGGCATTACTTTTCCTTCTCAAGACACCAATACAACAATCTGTATTAAATGCTTTTCAGTCATGGATTGATGGTAATGTTCAGTGCGTTATCCAGGGAACTCGGAGAGAAATCTTTATCATTTCTAAAAGTGCACTTTATTTATTTAACCGAAACGTATATTTTCTACTTACTTTCTCATCAACTGGGTTGTTGAGAAACACATGTGGTCCCATCAGCTGGAATCTAAAAAATAGTTTATATTGAGACATTAATTATTTAACAAAATGCATTTTATCATTCATTGCTAGGTAAGGATTACATACATTTAGTGGCATACAGGCATAAAAGGAAATGTGATTTAATTTTTATTAAAACTAAAAGTTTTTATTGTCTACTGACCTCCTCAACAGCCGGTTCACGCAATTCAGGGTCCTCAGATGGAGTCTGAAAGATAAAAATTAAAAATATGAAAAATAAAAAAACTGTAAATTAATATATGTATTTTATCCAGGAATTAAGGGGGATGGGGGAATGTCTACAGAATTTCATAATCTATTACGGCCTCCACATTCAAGTCATTGTTATGCTTTGAATATCATATTTCTACTTGAATGCATTCCACATTTCCATATCTACTGGTTAACAGCTGGAATTGGTTTATAGATTGAGTGGCATTTTATTGTAAGTTAAAAAACAAGAAGACTCCATTATTTTATAGAAGAATGACAATTTCTCTTTTAATACTTACAAGCTCAACAGCTGAAATCTGAACTGGAACCTTTTTCTAAAAAAACAATGTTATGATTAGTTTTATTTTTAATTTTTTTGACAGACGCGTGAAATAATTAAAATAAAGGTGACCATATACATGAAAAACAAACATACTATATGGAACCTGTGATGATAAATGATAAGAGGAGCACTGAGTTTATATTTAGCAGGATAACGGACACAGAGATAAAATTCTGTACCTGATATTTAGGGTTTTGTGAATTTATCATTAAAGGGAATGTCCACCCCTCCAAGAAAAAAATGAGTATGGAGTATGTTGTGCAAAAAAACCTAAACCTAGAATTTTTGGTTCAATGAGTAAATCTGCTCCCAACGAGAGATCTTATACTTACAGCCACGGGTCTGCAATCTCCACTTCAGGGTAAGGCAGTCAGTGGTTGGTTGGGACAGTGACATTACAGCCAATCATGGCCATTCCTAGAGCAGCCTCCACTGCTCTGTTCGGAACACAAAAAAACTCACAGCAGCGGCAGTGGGAGAGGGGGAGTGCAGAGACGGAAGCCGCGGTGGATTGCGAACTTGTAAGTATGAGATCTCTTGCTGGGAAAGAGTTCTGATTGGAAACAAAACGAACTCTAGGTTTTTAGATTTTTTTTGCACAACATACTCATTTTTTCCTAGAGGGGTGGACAGTCTCTTTAAAACCATGTAACTGGTGGGGGTTAATAATGGCACATTCAGCTTATCTTGGTATAATGCTACTGGATAAATAGCTGTTGTACCAATACACTACCATCTAAAACAGATAGAACGGAGGATAAGATGGAAATAAAAATATCTATCAGTCTTACCTTTCTCTTTCGGCCACAACATTTAATAATTGCAGCAAAAAATTGCCCTAAACGTTTGGATGCCATTTCGATATAAAATCTGTTAATATGAAGAAAAGCAAAAAAGACTTTTAGGAGCTGATTAATAGAAACATAAATTTATTGAAATAGTTTCAATTCTTCCAGAGAATATAATCATATAATAATAGAGGCTTGAAAAAAACTGCCAGTAAAGACTCAGCTGGGCTGTCAACTGAATTCCCCACTCAAATCTATACCCAGTTTGTAACATGACTTACCTATTGGTTACTAAGATTTGTTACGCTAATGTCAACTTTTTATTTTCTTTATCGGTAAACTGTTTAAAAACTTTCCTAAAAATCAATAATTATAAAAAAATATGGTAACTATTACCCATGTGCATTCAGGTTTTAAGCTGTTCCCAGATCTTTTAATGGCCTATGTGGGTCCTGAGCATAGTACTGGGGTGTTTAGCCCAATAATTTGCACCAACCCCACAATTAATAGAATGCACAGTGGGCAGCACTAACATGATGGAGGTAGACATTATGGCAGGTCAGAGGTAATGGAAAGGAAGAGAAAAAACAGACGTATAGGGTAAAGGACCGAAAGGAAGTGGAATCGAGATATGCAAGGAGGACTTAGACGCACTCGCTTATACAAAGATCCTTTCTAATCCTTACAGCATATTGGGTCCATATATGACAATGCTATGTTCACATGGGAAGTGTTAAAAATCACAGAAATGAGTTAATGTTTAGATAGGCTATTAAGGTAGATATAGTCATAGTGATATTATCGGCTGGTAGTGCCTCTAGTGTGTGAGCCCAACGAAATCTGCCCAATAGTTATCAGGCTGGCTGAAATATCAGCCCATCTATGGCCTATTATACTGATATCACCCAGATCACCAGCACGGTTTCTATTGGCTAACAGTGTGGCATGCACAGTTATTGGCCAATATGTATTATTGGGTTTAAAGATCCAATGGAGAACAACTTACAGATTCTGATCTGTAAAATATTGGTACTGTGTGTACCCAGCTATCGGTTTAACATAGAGATAAATGCAGACAGATCACCCTTTATCGGTAATGTGTGTACCCAGCTAAAGTTCCAATATTGGCCATAATTTGATTGTTATGAATGAATTATGGCCAATATAGTTAAAGGGTACACACATTACCGAAAAGGGTTGATTGGTACAGATAGATCAGCCGTTTTTTGATAATGTGTGTACGCCCGTAAAAACCATTTCCAATGTTGCGAACATTCAACGATGGCATTGAAACGGTCATTAAGGACAGAAAATTTCTTGCGGTTTCCTGTCTGTAATAAAGAATAGGGGTTGACTGCCAAGGTATATGGCAGTCACAAGCAATCTCCCTATACTTCATATAGGGGGAACACTTGTGAGTGTGGTAGCCATATCTTTGAAAGATGACAGAATCCTACAGATAAGATTGGTACAGTGTGTACCCAGCTAAATAAAGAGCTGTTGAACTGATCTCACCTTTTTAGCTCTGTGTGAAGTAATTGCTTTTGTTCTCTCCCCAGTCAACAAGCGAGAGTGTGTTGACCTGTTACTGGCCCATCCAGAGAAGGAAGGTAGCCCATCCCAGTAGATCTGGGTAATTGTCCATTCCCCAGTTTTTTCGGAAACTTCGTAGGCTAGGCTAGGAACCCCGTTACAGTGTAACCTCTATCCAAGAATGCAAGCACATCTGGCAAGGTGCATTGTGTACCACATGCATAAATGCTAATGAAGCATCTAATGGCCCCCCCTCCCACATACACCATCTCCATTCATCTAAGTACACCTATGGATACATATTGTGGGCAAGTGAGCAGATTACAAGGAAATCAAGTCTATGAATTAAGTTTAACTGAAATCCTATGTGTCAAATAATGCTGCTTGTGGCCTCATGATAAAAGGTTTTACAATTTGTGCAAATGAGATGGATGTAATCCAAAAAAAAGTCCATGGAAAGATCTAGACATATATATGGGGTCAGAGAATAGATGCAAGTAAATTATTATGGATTAGATTGCAATCAAATGAATATCCCCATGCAGACATGGGTAGATAGCGGGGTAATGTGAGTTAGGCATTAGCTAAAATCAATTTGGTTTCAACGGATTCATGGGTAATGGGTTTGCATGCTCTTTTACTTAACAGCTTCAATGGCTTTTTAATATATGTATGGCTGTTATAATTCCATGGCTTTTCCTCTTCTTAAAGGGTATGTCCACCCCTAAAATTGATTTTTAATATGCTTCTCCCCATGTCCCCCAGCCCCAACCGCATATTTTTTTAGAAAGCCCCCCAAATCTTACTTCACTCCCTCGTTCCTCCGCCGCACTGCCGGCCCTCGTTGCGAGAAGGGCTGCAGTGGCATGGCAAATATCTACCGGAGGCAAGAATAGCAGGCAGAGCCCTGCTAGCCTCCTGGTGGTTAGTTTTGGGACTTTGGGGGGGGGGGGGTTTACAGGAGAACCCCTATGGAGCTGGGATGTGAGGTAAGGATTAAACTACACACATGGTGGGGCCAGTAGTTGGGGGGATTATAGTTTTGGGGGTGGACATGCCCTTTAACTTACTTTACATGAAATCCAAATTAGTAACTAGAAAGGGAAGTTTAAGTATAAACTTTGAATTTGGCTTGAAGACCGCATTTTGGAATGGAATTTGTGTGTTTGTGTTGCGAGATTTTAAAACTCAATAATGTCAATGAAGGGGACATTGTTGTTTTTTACTTTACTTTAAAATGTCACATGCATTAAAGGTAGTGTGTGTACTCATATCAGGTTGTGGAAAAAAATACTAACTTTTTTGATGATTGGTCAAAATGTGTTTTTTTGACTTAGTACCCTTTAAAATGGCTGCCATGAGGAAAGGGAAGGTGGTGGAAAAAGGGCAGGTAAGGCACAGCTCCTTACCTCCCGTTTTTCAATAGAACTTGATTCCCAAAAGTCGATATTATGAGTGGAGATACCTTAACCTTGGTACACAGCCTTTATTACACAAATAACGACTGTTTGGGGCGTTATACCGCGCCCTTAATGCGATACTGCCTTTAATGCTCAGTAAACCAACCGTTAATTTCAATCTGTTTAACGATCATTCATTTACGATCGTTATCGTAAATTAATTCTTACGAGTGTAAATTACCGATAGTGATATCGCAATCGTATATTTAGGATCCCATGGATAATGACTGAATGTTCATTATAATGTTTGATGTAAATGTATGACCGCAGCCTTACATTTACTGGCATGGTTGGACATTATTGATAATGCATGGTATTGCTAAATTGCAATACCGCGTGTTTAGAAATATGGCCCTTGGCCACACAACCACCAACACAAAGTACCGAGCCAATAGCGGAATCTTTAATGTCCTTTAGATTAGCGTAAAAGATTTGGAATGGCTAAACCCAATTCACAATGCCACATAGATCCGCTACGGCTCAGTGCATTGCAGGGGGGATATAGAGAGCGATAATTGCACTTCGTACACAGCCCTAATAGTGTTATGGTAATCCTTCCTCAGTCAATATAAATTCACAAATAACAGTCAGACTATGGGCTTATATAATATGATGTACATACTTTGCTATGCAGTCATATGCAGCAACAATCAGATTGCAGTAGCCCATAAAAAGCTAACATCTGATTGGTTGCTTCAGAGAATAGCACAGGAGGACATTAGGAATTTACAAGGCAAAAAAAGTGCAATGGACTGGCCAGAAATATCGCTCAGATTCAAAGACAGAAATTTTTTAAAATGGCTGTTAACTCCTTTTTGTGTTTTTGTTTGGCACTTTGCTTTGGCGCATATTGTTTGCTCACAACATAAATTGCTCTAGGATATTTCTCAATACTTTATTGGGTACTTCTATAGGGTTGTCTAAATGAAAGGACAGGCACAAAAAATAGCAAATGACCAGACCAATGTACCCAATAGCCAACATAGACAAATATCTGCAGGGATTTTTAAGGAAGGGATTCCGAATGGGTTACCACTAATCAAGCCCAGTAGGAGTTCATGACCATATACATCCATATATTCTATTATATATGGATCATTTAATAATATTATATATATTCTTACTGACATATTTATCATGACAGTTAGCCAATACAGGGAGTTTGTCTGTTCTCCCTGTGTTTGCGTGGGTTTCCTCTGGGCACTTGTTTCCCCCACAATCATTAAGACATATGATAGGGGTGTATGTGTCAAGTAAATGTGGTTAGATGGATAGTATAAACGGATGATTGGACATGTCGGCAAATCCTGCCGATTGTGCGAACCATAAGAGACATCGCGGGCCGATGGTCAGGAACAAAACAGAGCGTGACCTGATGGCAGATCTGACAGAATTTTGTTGGTTCATGACCATCAGGCAAGATGAAAAATTTCGATTACCAGTTCCCTTTACTTCAGTAGAGGGAGCCAATAACATTGGTGCATGTATGGGCAGAGTCGAATGATTGTTCTGTGTTAAGAATATACGTAACCATTACTCTGTGTATATATAATATAAAACAATGTTGTCAGTCAGCTATACAACTCCAGGATTTCCTAATGTCCCATATCTGCTCAGTGCTCACTAAGCTCCATCACAGTGCAGTACATACAGTAAGTAGTATATCTAAACCCAGTCTCAGCAATCATCCCATGCAGCTGCAGGGTTAATGTTGATACAGTTCTCTATGCTGCTGTCAATCACAGGGCAGACTGAATACATTTTTGAAACATACAAATGCTGCTTCTCACTCCAGCTAGAAGTAACAATCTACCTAACAACTATGTAACAGTCTATATGGTTACAAGGAGAAGTAGAACAGCAGACAGCAGAGCAGGCAGAAAGGGGGGTGCAGGCACCAGGAATCCCCCTATAAAACACGACACTGATTGCCTGCTTAGATTATCATGCAAAAAAATTCTGCAATTTAATTCAGGAGTGCGCATAAAGTAAAAAAAAAAAGCTTTTGATTAATTTAGATATTAAAAGTGTTATTATACATAGAGAAAGAATGTAAAGTCCTGTCTAGGAAGGTTGGTTAAGATAGGCACACATATCTTAACTAATATTAAACATTTTATTTCAATTATTGCAAAATGACGTTCAACTTTTAGGGGTCAGTAACCACACTAGAACACGGGGAGTGACAGGCAGCTCTGTGGCAAGGTACACTGCCAAAGTATAATACAGTTGTGAATTTCCTATCGAGCATAAAGTCATTCAAAATGTTTACTGTGCCGAGTATGGGGTTTAAATTTTATGAACCCTCCATTAATTCCTGATGTGGGGTTTTTGCATTTGTACAGTCTGAGGGTACAATGATCGGAGCATGTGGCGCGCACCAAAAATGGTGACTTGTCCATTATTGCCTGCAAATCAACTGCTATTTTTACCAGTTTATTACAATGCATTAACCATATTTAATGATAAGTTCTTTTCCCTTTGGCAAAGGTATCTGCCTCCTCCCTCTGCCCTGTGAGATTTTATTAGCTTAAGCATGTGCAAAGAGGACGAGCAGGTGAAACAGCAGTCATAGCCTTGATTGACCGCATGGAGCGAGGAGCCATCTCATAATAATAATATAGTTAAAATTACATCTAATAATGTGCTGAATTATATCTTTTGGGTTGGATGCAGTAACTGACGTTTGTCTATGGAGGAATGTCTAATCTAGCTAATGTATGCCTAGTGTATGACCAGCAATATAAACACAGGGAAATGGCTATACATACACTGATGAATTGGAAAGTATCACAACCCAATGGCATAAAGTTATATAAAAATTAAGATTTAGGCCTCATACAAACAAGTTAACTTCACTGATATTCCCAACAGACCTTCTTATCGATAGATTGATCAGTAGTCAGTTGGAAATGAAAATGCTGTGCCAATGTTTTAGCTCAACTGATCTAGTGGACCATTGAGTAACTGATATGCCTAATCATTTAAACTTTCTTTTTGCCAAAAAAAGTCAGACAGCAGCAATTGGTGGGTCGGAAGTTATGGGCGATATTGCTCAATTAACTAAAATATCTTAGGGTGGTTGATCAAACTAAACTCTCAATCTAAGTGTATTAGCCCTAAAATGATGATAATGATCATTATTTAATACAAAACATTATGCATTACTTTTCCTTCTCAAGACACCAATACAACAATCTGCTTTAAAATGCTTTTCAGTCTTGGATTGCATAGTAATGTTCAGTGCTGTATCCAGAGAACTCTGAGAGAAATCTTTATCATTTCTAGAGATGTCCGAACTTCGAAAAATCCGGTCCGCACGAGGATCCGCGGATTTTCGAAAAAAATCAGTAAATTCGAAAATCCGCGAGCGGACCCGTTAAAACGTATTAAAATGAAAGTTCGGCAAAATCCGCATTAAAAGTGGTCTAAATAGCCTTGGTAATGTACATTTAATCACTCAGGGACCTGGGTAATGTCCTTAGAAACACGTATCAATGCCTACAATACCTAAAAATTACAGTCCGCTAGCGAGAACGGCATTTTTCGAAAATACGAGGATTTCCGTAAAAACGAGGATTTCCGTAAAAACGAGGACCTCCGTAAACCCGCGGATCTCCGAAAAACGAGGATACCCGTAAAAACGTGTAATCATGTTAGCTGCCATTGGCTAATTTGGGTCATGCGGCTTGCTCCGTCTTGAAAATGATCCCCAAAAATTTGAATTTACAAGATTACAATTACGAGAATCCGCGTAATTACGAGGATCTTCGGTTTTTCCGGGTCCCGGAAGGTCGCAGATTCTCGTAATTACGGAGATACTCGTATTTTCTAAAATTTTCGTAAAAAAAAAAAATCCGCGGTTCGGAAGTTCGGAAGGCGGAAAATCTGGAAAATCCTGAATAATCCGCCGTTCGCGGACGGGATAAATCCGCGGCGGATCCCGGTTCGGGTCCGCGAACCGGCCATCTCTAATCATTTCTAAAAGTGCACTTTATTTATTTAACCGAAACTTTATATTTTCTACTTACTTTCTCAACAACTGGGTCTGAAATGTGTGTCCCCTCAGCTGGAATCTAAAAAAACGTTTATTATGAGACATTAATTATTTAACAAAAGTGCATTTTATCATTCATTGCTAGGTAAGAGTTACACACATTTAGTGAAAGTAGCTATGATAAATGTCTAAAGATATCACAATCCATTGTAGTCTCTGTATCATGACAATATATTTGTATTGTGTAAAGACATAAGGTTGCCATGAAAAGGCCTTTCAGTCTTGTGTATTATATAACTGAGCAGCTTCCAAGCTTAAGTTCTAAGGGAAAACTTATTTCCATTTTTAAATATCTTTTTTTATATTGGTCAAAGGAAATAACACTATAGAAATATAACTTAGCTTTTTAGTTATTGGCATAAAAGGAAACGTAATTTAATTTTTATTTAAACATAAAGTTTTTATTGTCTACATTCCTCCTCAACAGCCGGTTCACACAATTCAGGGTCCTCAGATGGAGTCTAAAAGATAAAAATTACAAATATGAAAAATAAAAAACTGTAAATGAATAATATGTATTTTATCCAGGAATTAAGTGGGATGGGAGAATGTCTACAGAATTTCATAATCTATTACGGCCTCCACATTCAAGTCACTGTTATGCTTTGCTAATATCTCATTTTCTACTTACTCCCTCAACAGCTGGTATTACTACCTCAACAACCGGTGTTGCTCTCTCAACAGCCGGTGTTACTCCCTCATCAGCTGGTATCACTGTCTCAACAGCCGGTATAAGCGCTTCCTGTTCTATAGCGGGAGGCTAAATGAAATAGTTGAATATAATGAGATAAATAGAATGAACATGAAAAGTGTATACATTTAGGGATTAGAATTAAAAATTTCCCAAGTAGAGAAAAGAAAAATCTAGTTTTATTATGTTTCCCGTTCATTGTTTCCAGTATAAATTATTTGTCAAAACAATCTGTGGGGACCCCACTTGGGTATCTCCATAGGTTTTACATATCTAAGGCCAGACATACCCTTATATAAGATATGAATACACATGAAAAATGTGCAACTTGATAAAACATCTTATTGGTGGTGTTTTAGCTGAAATGATCTAGTGGACCATTGAGTAACTGATATGCCTAATCATTTAGACTTTCATTTTGCCAAAAAAAGTCAGCCAGCAGCAATTGGTGGGTTGGAAGTTATGGGCGATATTTTTGCTCAATTAACTAAAATATCTGTCATGGTGGTTGATCAAACTAAACTCTCAATCTAAGTGTATTAGCCCTAAAATGATGATAATGATTATTATTTAATACAAATCATTAGGCATTACTTTTCCTTCTCAAGACACCAATACAACAATCTGTATTAAAATGCTTTTCAGTCATGGATTGCATGGTAATGTTCAGTGCTGTATCCAGGGAACTCGGAGAGAAATCTTTATCATTTCTAAAAGTGCACTTTATTTATTTAACCGAAACGTTATATTTTCTACTTACTTTCTCATCAACTGGGTTGTTGAGAAACACATGTGTGTCCCATCAGCTGGAATCTAAAAAATAGTTTATTATGAGACATTAATTATTTAACAAAATTGCATTTTATCATTCATTGCTAGGTAAGAATTACATACATTTAGTGGCATACAGGCATAAAAGGAAATGTGATTTAATTTTTATTTAAACCTAAAAGTTTTTATTGTCTACTGACCTCCTCAACAGCCGGTTCACGCAATTCAGGGTCCTCAGATGGAGTCTGAAAGATAAAAATTACAAATATGAAAAATAAAAAAACTGTAAATTAATAATATGTATTTTATCCAGGAATTAAGGGGGATGGGGGAATGTCTACAGAATTTCATAATCTATTACGGCCTCCACATTCAAGTCATTGTTATGCTTTGCTAATATCTCATTTTCTACTTGAATGCATTCCACATTTTCCATATCTACTGGTTTAACAGCTGGAATTGGTTTATAGATTGAGTGGCATTTTATTGTAAGTTAAAAAACAAGAAGACTCCATTATTTTATAGAAGAATGACAATTTCTCTTTTAATACTTACAAGCTCAACAGCTGAAATCTGAACTGGAACCTTTTTCTAAAAAAACAATGTTATGATTAGTTTATATTTTTAATTTTATTTTGACAGACGCGTAGAAATAATTAAAATAAAGGTGACCATATACATGAAAAACAAACATACTATATGGAACCTGTGATGTATAAATGATAAGAGGAGCACTGAGTTTTATATTTAGCAGGATAACGGACACAGAGATAAAATTCTGTACCTGATATTTAGGGTTTTGTGAATTTATCATTAAAGGGAATGTCCACCCCTCCAAGAAAAAAATGAGTATGGAGTATGTTGTGCAAAAAAACCCTAAACCTAGAATTTTTTTGGTTCCAATGAGTAAATCTGCTCCCAACGAGAGATCTTATACTTACAGCCACGGGTCTGCAATCTCCACTTCAGGGTAAGGCAGTCAGTGTTGGTTGGGACAGTGACATTACAGCCAATCACTGACTGCCATTCCTAGAGCAGCCTCCACTGCTGCTGTTCGGGAACACAAAAAAACTCACAGCAGCGGCAGTGGAGAGGGGAGTGCAGAGACAGGAAGCAGCGGTGGATTGCGAACTTGTAAGTATGAGATCTCTTGCTGGGAAAAGAGTTACTGATTGGAAACAAAACGAACTCTAGGTTTTTAGATTTTTTTTGCACAACATACTCATTTTTTCCTAGAGGGGTGGACAGTCTCTTTAAAACCTATGTAACTGGTGGAGTGTTAATAATGGCACATTCAGCTTATCTTTGGTATAATGCTACTGGATAAATAGCTGTTTGTACCAATACACTACCATCTAAAACAGATAGAACGGAGGATAAGATGGAAATAAAAATATCTATCAGTCTTACCTTTCTCTTTCGGCCACAACATTTAATAATTGCAGCAAAAAATTGCCTAAACCGTTTGGATGCCATTTCGATAAAAATCTGTTAATATGAAGAAAAGCAAAAAAGACGTTTTAGGAGCTGATAATAAGAACATAAATTTATTGAAATAGTTTCTAATTCTTACAGAGAATATTAATCATATAATAATAGAGGCTTGAAAAAAACTGCCAGTAAAGACTCAGCTGGGCTGTTCAACTGAATTCCCCACTCAAATCTATACCCAGTTTGTAACATGACTTACCTATTGGTTACTAAGATTTGTTACGCTAATGTCAACTTTTTATTTTCTTTATCGTTAAACTGTTAAAAACTTTCACTAAAAAATCAATAATTATAAAAAAATATGGTAACTATTACCCATGTGCATTTCAGGTTTTAAGCTGTCTCCCAGATCTTTTAATGGCCTATGTGGGTCCTGAGCATAGTACTGGGGTGTTTAGCCCAATAATTTGCACCAACCCCACAATTAATAGAATGCACAGTGGGCAGCACTAACATGATGGAGGTAGACATTATGGCAGAGGTAATGGAAAGGAAGAGAAAAAACAGACGTATAGAGATGTAAAGGACAGAAAGGAAGTGGAATCGAGCATAGCAAGGATTGGACTTAGACGACAATCGCTTATACAAAGATCCTTTCTAATCCTTACAGCATATGGGGTCCATATATGACAATAGCTATGTTCACATGGGAAGTGTTAAAAAATCACCAGTAAATGAGTTAATGTTTAGATAGGCTATTAAGGTAGATATAGTCATAGTGATATTATCGGCTGGTAGTCGCTCTATGTGTGGTGAGCCCAACGAAATCCGCCCAATAGTTATCAGGCTGGCTGAAATATCAGCCCATCTATGGCCATCATTATACTGATATCACCCAGATCACCAGCACGGTTTCTATTGGCTAACAGTGTGGCATGCACAGTTATTGGCCAATATGTAATTATTGGGTTAAAGATCCAATGGAGAACAACTTACAGATTCTGATCTGTAAAATATTGGTACTGTGTGTACCCAGCTATCGGTTA
Source organism: Hymenochirus boettgeri (assembly GCA_019447015.1). Lineage (NCBI taxonomy): Eukaryota > Metazoa > Chordata > Amphibia > Anura > Pipidae > Hymenochirus > Hymenochirus boettgeri. The sequence goes on along the minus strand of CM033475.1, from coordinate 141,470,003 downwards.
AACATAGAGATAAATGCAGACCAGATCACCCTTTATCGGTAATGTGTGTACCCAGCTTAAAGTTCCATATATTGGCCATAATTTGATTTGTATGAAAATGAATTATGGCCAATATAGTTAAAGGGTACACACATTACCGATAAAGGGTTGATTGGTACAGATTAGGATCAGCCGTTTTTTGATAATGTGTGTACGCCCGTAAAAACCATTTCCAATGTTGCCGAACATTCAACGATGGCATTGGAAACGGTCATTAAGTACAGAAAATTTCTTGCGGTTTCCTGTCTGTAATAAAGAATAGGGAGTTGACTGCCAAGGTATATGGCAGTCACAAGCAATCTCCCTATACTTCATATAGGGGGAACACTTGTGAATGTGTGTAGCCATATCTTTGAAAGATGACAGAATCCTACAGATTAAAGATTGGTACAGTGTGTACCCAGCTAAATAAAGAGCTGTTGAACTGATCTCACCTTTTTAGCTCTGTGTGAAGTAAATTGCTTTTGCTTCTCTCTTCCCCAGTCAACAAGCGAGAGTGTGTTGACCTGTTACTGGCCCATCCAGAGAAGGAAGGTAGCCCATCCCAGTAGATCTGGGTAATTGTCCATTCCCCAGTTTTTTCGGAAACTTCGTAGGCTAGGCTAGGAACCCCGTTACAGTGCTTAACCTCTATCCAAAGATGCAAGCACATCTGGCAAGGTGCATTGTGTACCACATGCATAAATGCTAATGAAGCATCTAATGGCCCCCCTCCCACATACACCATCTCCATTCATCTAAGTACACCTATGGATACATATTGTGGGCTAAGTGAGCAGATTACAAGGAAATCAGTCTATATGAATTAAGTTTAACTGAAATCCTATGTGTCAAATAATGCTTCTGCTGTGGCCTCATGATAAAAGGTTTTACAATTTGTGCAACTGAGATGGATGTAATCCAAAAAAGAGTCCATGGAAAGATCTAGACATATATATGGGGTCAGAGAATAGATGCAAGTAAATTATATATGGATTAGATTGCAATCAACTGAATATCCCCATGCAGACATGGGTAGATAGCGGTAATGTGTGAGTTAGGCATTAGCTAAAATCAATTTGGTTTCAACGGATTCATGGGTAATGGGTTTGCATGCTCTTTTACTTAACAGCTTCCAATGGCTTTTTAATATATGTATGGCTGTTATAATTCCATGGCTTTTCCTCTTCTTAAAGGGTATGTCCACCCCTAAAATTGATTTTTAATATGCTTCTCCCCCATGTCCCCCAGCCCCAACCGCATATTTTTTTCAGAAAGCCCCCCAAACTCTTACTTACCTCCCCTCGTTCCTCCGCCGCACTGCCGGCCCTCTGCTTGCGAGAAGGGCTGCAGTGCGCATGGCAAATATCTACCGGAGGCAAGATAGCAGGCAGAGCCCTGCTAGCCTCCTGGTGGTTAGTTTTGGGACTTTGGGGGGGGGGGGGTTTACAGGAGAACCCTATGGAGCTGGGATGTGAGGTAAGGATTAAACTACACTACATGGTGGGGCCAGTAGTTGGGGGGATTATAGTTTTGGGGGTGGACATGCCCTTTAACTTACTTTACATGAAATCCAAATTAGTAACTAGAAAGGGAAAGTTTAAGTATAAACTTTGAATTTGGCTTGAAAGACCGCATTTTGGAATGGAATTTGTGTGTTTGTGCTGCAGATTTTAAAACTCAATAATGTCAATGAAGGGGACATTGTTGTTTTTTACTTTACTTTAAATATGTCACATGCATTAAAGGTAGTGTGTGTACTCATATCAGGTTGTGGAAAAAATACTAACTTTTTTGATGATTGGTCAAAATGTGTTTTTTTGACTATAGTTACCCTTTAAATATGGCTGCCATGGAAAGGGAAGGTGGTGGAAGAACGGGCAGGTAAGGCACAGCTCCTTTACCTCCCGTTTTTCAATAGAACTTGATTCCCAAAAGTCGATATTATGAGTGGAGATACCCTTTAACCCTTGGTACACCAGCCTTTATTACACAAATAACGACTGTTTGGGGCGTTATACCGCGCCTTTAATGCGATACCGTGCCTTTAATGCTCAGTAAACCAACCGTTAATTTTCAATCTGTTTAACGATCATTCATTTACGATCGTTATCGTAAATTAATTCTTACGAGTGTAAATTACCGATAGTGATATCGCAATCGTATATTTAGGATCCCCATTGGATACTGACTGAATGTTCATTTATTAATGTTTGATGTAAATGTATGACCGCAGCCTTACATTTACTGGCATGGTTGGACATTATTGATAATGCATGGTATTGCTAAATTGCAATACCGCGTGTTTAGAAATATGGCCCTTGGCCACACAACCACCACGACCAAAGTACCGAGCCAATAGCGGAATCTTTAATGTCCTTTAGATTAGCGTAAAAGATTTGGAATGGCTAAACCCAATTCACAATGCACATAGATCCGCTATCGGCTCAGTGCATTGCAGGGGGGATATAGAGAGCGATAATTGCACTTCGTACACAGCCCTAATAGTGTTATGGTAATCCTTCCATCAGTCAATATAAACTTCACAAAATAAATTCAGGACTATGGGGCTTATATAATATGATGTACATACTTTGCTATGCAGTTCATATGCAGCAACCAATCAGATTGCAGTAGACCAATAAAAAGCTAACATCTGATTGGTTGCTTCAGATGAATAGCACAGGAGGACATTAGGAATTATACAAGGCAAAAGCATGTGCAATGCGACTGGCCAGAAATATCGCTCAGATTCAAAGACAGAAATTGTTTTTAAAATGCTGTTAACTCCTTTTTGTGTTTTTGTTTGGCACTTTGCTTCTGGCGCATTTGTTTGCTCACACAATAAATTGCCTTAGGGATATTTTCTCAATACTTTTATTGGGTACTTCTATAGGGTTGTCTAAATGAAGAGGACAGGCACAAACATAGCAAATGACCAGACCAATGTACCCAATAGCCCAACATAGACAAATTATCTGCAGGGATTTTTAAGGAAGGGATTCCTGAATGGGTTACCACTAATCAAGCCCAGTAGGAAGTTCATGACCATATACATCCATATATTCTATTATATATGGATCATTTAATAATATTATATATATTCTCTACTTGACATATTTATCATGACAGTCTGATCAAGCCATAGTTTTATGGCTTGGTAAACGGGGTATGCTTTGGCACGAACTAGTTCCTAGAGCAATACAACAGGCGAAAAAGACGGGGCCACCTTGCATCTTACTGATGCACGCAGGGGGCAATGATCTAGGGTATACACCCATGAGACACCTTATAAAGAGCATTAAGCGTGACTGCCTATGGCTTTGGTCAATTTTCCCAAAGGTTTTTAATAATTTGGTCTGAGATAATTCCAAGACAATTATGGAGAGGTGCGAAATCACAAGAGGCCATCGAACGAGTTCGGATTAAGGTAAACAAGTCCATAAAAAAATTTCTACAATTAAACGGGGGGTTGGTAGTAGCACATCCCGATATTGCACATGACCACTCTTTTCTGCCCAGACGGGGTTCATCTGAATGAGGTTGGTATAGACATTTTTAATTTACAGTTACAAACAGGTGGTCATGTCTTTATTTAAGGTTTTAAAGGGGATGCATAAACAATGCCGCTGTCATGGCTAAACCCTATTCACAATGCACATAGATCCGCTATCGGCTCAGTGCATTGCAGGGGGGGATATAGAGAGCGATAACTGCACTTCTTACACAGCCCTAATAGTGTTATGGTAATCCTTCCGTCAGCCAATATAAACTTCACAGAATAAATTCAGGAATATGGTGCTTATATAATATGATGTACATACTTTGCTATGCAGTTCATATGCAGCAACCAATCGGATTGCAGTAGACCGATAAAAAGCTAACATCTGATTGGTTGCTTCAGATGAATAGCACAGGAGGACATTAGGAATTATACAAGGCAAAAGCACGTGCAATGCGGCTGGCCAGAAATATCGCTCAGATTCACAGACAGAAATTGTTTTTAAAATGCTGTTAACTCCTTTTTGTGTTTTTTTTTTTTTGCACTTTGCTTCTGGCACATTTGTTTGCTCACACAATAAATTGCCTTAGGGATATTTTCTCAATTCTTTTATTGGGTACTTCTATAGGGTTGTCTAACTGAAGAGGACAGGCACAAACACAGCAAATGACCAGACCAATGTACCCAATAGCCCAACATTGACAAATTATCTGCAGGGATTTTTAAGAAGGGGATTCCTGAATGGGTTACCACTAAAGAAGCCCAGTAAGAAGTTCATGACCATATACATCCATATATTCTATTATATATGGATCATATAATAATATTATATATATTCTCTACTTGACATATTTATCATGACAGTTAGCCAATACAGGGAGTTTGTCTGTTCTCCCTGTGTTTGCGTGGGTTTCCTCTGGGCACTCCGTTCCCCCCCACAATCATTAAGACATACTTATAGGGTGTATGTGTCAAATAAGTGTGTTTAGATTGGATAGTATAAACGGATGATTGGACATGTCGGCAAATCACTGCCGATTGTGCGAACCATAAGAGACATTCGCGGGCCGATGGTCAGGAACAAAATCAGAGCTGTGACACTGATGGCAGATCTGACAGAATTTTGTTGGTTTCATGACCATCAGGCAAGATGAAAAATTTCGATTACCAGTTCCCTTTACTTCAGTAGAGGGAGCCAATAACATTGGTGCATGTATGGGCAGATCGAATGATTGTTCTGTGTTAAGAATATACGTAACCATTACTCCTGTGTATATATAATATAAAACAATGTTGTCAGTCAGCTATACAACCTCCAGGATTTCCTAATGTCCCATATTCCTGCTCAGTGCTCACTAAGCTCCATCACAGTGCAGTACATACAGTAAGTAGTATATCTAAACCCAGTCTCAGCAATCATCCCATGCAGCTGCAGGGTTAATGTTGATACAGTTCTCTATGCTGCTGTCAATCACAGGGCAGACTGAATACATTTTTGAAACATACAAATGCTGCTTCTCACTCCAGCTAGAAGTAACAATCTACCTAACAATCTATGTAACAGTCTATATGGTTACAAGGAGAAGTAGAACAGCAGACAGCACTGAGCAGGCAGAAAGGGGGGATTGCAGGCACCAGGAATCCCCCTAAAACACGACACTGATCTGCCTGCTTAGATTATCATGCAAAAAAATTCTGCAATTTAATTCCAGGAGTGCGCATAAAGTAAAAAAAAAAAAGCTTTTGATTTAATTTAGTAATATTAAAAGTGTTATTTATACATAGAGAAAGAATGTAAAGTTCCTGTCTAGGAAGGTTTGGTTAAGATAGGCACACATATCTTAACTAATACTTAATACATTTTATTTCAATTATTGCAAAATGACGTTCAACTTTTTAGGGGTCAGTAACACACTAGAACACGGGAGTGACAGGCAGCTCTGTGGCAAGGTACACTGCACAAGTAATAATACAGTTGTGAATTTCCTATCGAGCATAAAGTATCATCAAAATGTTTATCTGTGCAGAGTATGGGTTTAAATTTTATAGAACCCTCCATTAATTCCTGATTGGGGTTTTTGCATTTTGTACAGTCTGCAGGGTACAATGATCGGAGCATGTGGCGCGCACCAAAAAATGGTGACTTGTCCATTATCTGCCTGCAAACTCAACTGCTATTTTTACCAGTTTATTACATGCATTTTAACCATATTTAATGATAAGTTCTTTTCCATTTTGGCAAAGGTATCTGCCTCCTCCCTCTGCCCTGTGAGATTTTTATTAGCTTAAGCATGTGCAAAGGAGGCAGCAGGTGAAACAGCAGTCATAGCCTTGATTGACCGCATGGAGCGAGGAGCCATCTCATAATAATAATATAGTTAATAATACATCTAATAATGTGCTGAATATATCTTTTGGGGTTGATGCAGTTAACAGACCAGGGGCAGCAGTTTAAAAGACTGGACCCAAACTTCCGTTTCGGTTCTGGAAGTTCGGGTTCCCATTTCATTATAATTTGGATTTCTACCCCATGTACAATAAATAGTTCCCATTTCATTATAATTTGGATTTCTACCCCCATGTACAATAAATAGTTCCCATTTCATTATAATTTGGATTTCTACCCCCCATGTACAATAAATAGTTCCCATTTCATTATAATTTGGATTTCTACCCCATGTACAATAAATAGTTCCCATTTCTTATAATTTGGATTTCAACCCCATGTACAATAAATAGATCCCATTTCATTATAATTTGGATTTCTACCCCATGTACAATAAATAGTTCCCATTTCATTATAATTTGGATTTTACCCCATGGACAATAAATAGTTCCCATTTCATTATAATTGGATTTCTACCACCATGTACAATAAATAGTTCCCATTCATTATTATTTGGATTTCAACCCCATGTACAATAAATAGTTCCCATTTCATTATAATTGGATTTCTACCCCCCATGTACAATAAATAGTTCCCATTTCATTATAATTTGGATTTCTACCCCATGTACAATAAATAGTTCCCATTTCATTATAATTTGGATTTCTACCCCATGTACAATAAATAGTTCCCATCATTATAATTTGGATTTCAACCCCATGTACAATAAATAGTTCCCATTCAATAATTTGGATTTCTACCCCCCATGTACAATAAATAGTTCCCATTCATTATAATTTGGATTTCTACCCCCATGTACAATAAAAGTTCCCATTTCATTATATTTGGATTTCACCCCATACATAAATAGTTCCCATTCATTTAATTTGGATTTCTACCCCCATGTACAATATATAGTTTCCATTTCATTATAATTTGGATTTCAACCCCATGTACAATAAATAGTTCCCATTTCATTATAATTTGGATTTCCACCCCATGTACAATAAATAGTTCCCATTTCATTATAATTTGTATTTCAACCCCATGTACAATAAATAGCTCCCATTTCATTATAATTTGTATTTCTACCCCCCATGTACAATAAATAGTTCCCATTTTATTATAATTTGGATTTCTACCCCATGTGCAATAAATAGTTCCCATTTCATTATAATTTTCAACCCATGTACAATAAATATGCTCCATTTCATTATAATTTGGATTTCAACCCCTTGTACAATAAATAGTTCCCATTTCATTATAATTTGGATTTCCTCACCCTTGTACAATAAATACTTCCCATTTCATAGCCTGGTAACTATAGACCTGTAATCCTAACATTAGTAGTAGGGAAGTGATGGAAACTTTATTACGGGATCATATTCGACTTTGTCTCCAGAGCTCATCTTATTAGTAATAGTCAGCCATGGATTTATGAGAATAGATCATTGCCAGACAAATTTAATTGGTTTTATTTTATGAAGAAGCGAAATTTGGATTCAGGCACAGCAGTGGATGTGGTATACTTGGATTTTGCGAAAGCTTTGATACTGTGCCACATAGGCAACTATGTATAAACTGAGGACTGTTGGCCCTGAAGAAAACATTTGTGCATAGATAGAGAAATGGTTATTGGATCGCAAGCAGAGAGTGGTGGTAAATGGAGCTACATCTATGTGGGCTAAAGTTATAATGGAGTGCCTCAGGGTTCTGTACTGGGGCAATTTGTTAATCTGTTATAAATGACTTTGAAGGGGCATTGAGAGCAAGGTCTCTGTGTTTGCTGAGACACTAAACTATGCAGAGCTTTGGAAACTCAATGATGTGCAAGTGTTGCAAGCAGACCTAGATAGATTATCAAAATGGGCAGCAGAATGGCAGATAAGATTCAATTGATAAATGTAAGGTGATGCATTTGGGATTTAATAATCCCTGTGCCACCTACACCATAAATAACTCTGTGTTGAGTGCATCTGTAATGGAAAAATATTGGGGGTTCTGGTAGATAACAGACTTCACTGTAGCAAACAATGCCAGGTAGCAACGGCTAGAGCTAGCAAGAATTTGTCTGTATAAGAGATATTATTCTCCCTCTTTACAAGGCACTGGTAAGGCCTCATTTGGAATATGCAATGCAGGAATCCCATATACAAAAGGGACATCTTGGAAATGGAGAAGAGTTCAGAGAAGGGAACTAAATTAAAAAGGGGAATGGAGGGCTTGAATATGTACGCAGATTAGACAAATTAGGGCTGTTTACATTGAAGAAGTGATGTTTGCCTGGGGATTTGATAACCGTATACAAATATATTAATGGGCCGTACAATGAAATCTCTGGTGCATTGTTCACTAATAGGTCATATCAGAGGACTCGTGGACATCCTTTAAGGTTGGAAGAAAAGTTTCATCTTCAGGTTAGGAAAGGTTTCTTTACAGTGAGAATGGTGAAAATATCTTCCAGCAGATGTGGTAATGGCAAGTTCATTAAATAGCTTTAAAAAAAACCTGAGTAAGTTTCTAAAATTAAAAAATATTGAGAATTACTGGTATTAATGCATATAGATCTAATTGATCCAGGGATCCTTTCCAATTGTTATTTTTCCCCCACCTTTTTTGCTGTTTTTTTTTTTTGCCTTCCTCTAGATCAACTGTTAGGTAGAGTAAAAAAAAAAAGGGTGAATAGGTTGGACTTGTTATCTTTATTCAACCTCTATTACTATGTTACTAGTTCTAACCCATGTACAATAAATAGTTCCCATTTAATTATAATTTGTATTTCTACCCCATGTACAATAAATAGTTCCCATTTTATTATAATTTGGATTTCTACCCCATGTGCAATAAATAGTTCCCATTTCATTATAATTTTCAACCCCATGTACAATAAATAGTTCTCATTTCATTATAATTTGGATTTCAACCCCTTGTACAATAAATAGTTCCCATTTCATTATAATTTGGATTTCCCTCACCCCTTGTACAATAAATACTTCCCATTTCATAGCCTGGTAACTATAGACCTGTAATCCTAACATTAGTAGTAGGGAAGGTGATGGAAACTTTATTACGGGATCATATTCTTGACTTTGTCTCCAGAGCTCATCTTATTAGTAATAGTCAGCATGGATTTATGAGAAATAGATCATGCCAGACAAATTTAATTGGTTTTATGAAGAAGCGGAAATGGATTCAGGCACAGCAGTGATGTGGTATACTTGGATTGCGAAGCTTTTGATACTGTGCACATAGGCAACTCATGTATAAACTGAGGACTGTTGGCCTTGAAGAAAACATTGTTGCATAGATAGAGAAATGGTTATTGGATGCAAGCAGAGAGTGGTGGTAAATGGAGTACATTATGTGGGCTAAAGTTATAATCGGAGTGCCTCAGGGTTCTGTACTGGGGCAATTCTGTTTAATTGTATAAATGACTTTGAAGGGGGCATTGAGAGCAGGTCTCTGTGTTTGCTGATGACACTAAACTATGCAGAGCTTTGGAAACTTCAAATGATGTGCAAGTGTTGCAAGCAGACCTAGATAGATTATCAAAATGGGCAGCAGAATGGCAGATAAGATTCAATATTGATAAATGTAAGGTGATGCATTTGGGATTTAATAATCCCTGTGCCACCTACACCATAAATAACTCTGTGTTGAGTGCATCTGTAATGGAAAAATATTTGGGGGTTCTGGTAGATAACAGACTTCACTGTAGCAAACAATGCCAGGTAGCAACGGCTAGAGCTAGCAAGATATTGTCTTGTATAAAGAGATATTATTCTCCCTCTTTACAAGGCACTGGTAAGGCCTCATTTGGAATATGCAATGCAGGAATCCCATATACAAAAGGGACATCTTGGAAATGGAAGCAGTTCAGAGAAGGGCAACTAAATTAAAAAGGGGAATGGAGGGGCTTGAATATGTACGCAGATTAGACAAATTAGGGCTGTTTACATTGAAGAAGTGATGTTTGCCTGGGGATTTGATAACCGTATACAAATATATTAATGGGCCGTACAATGAAATCTCTGGTGCATTGTTCACTAATAGGTCATATCAGAGGACTCGTGGACATCCTTTAAGGTTGGAAGAAAAGTTTCATCTTCAGGTTAGGAAAGGTTTCTTTACAGTGAGAATGGTGAAAATATCTTCCAGCAGATGTGGTAATGGCAAGTTCATTAAATAGCTTTAAAAAAAACCTGAGTAAGTTTCTAAAATTAAAAAATATTGAGAATTACTGGTATTAATGCATATAGATCTAATTGATCCAGGGATCCTTTCCAATTGTTATTTTTCCCCCACCTTTTTTGCTGGGTTTTTTTTTTGCCTTCCTCTAGATCAACTGTTAGGTAGAGTAAAAAAAAAAGGGTGAATAGGTTGGACTTGTTATCTTTATTCAACCTCTATTACTATGTTACTATGTTCTAACCCATGTACAATAAATAGTTCCCATTTAATTATAATTTGGATTTCTACCCCCCATGTACAATAAATAGATCCCATTTCATTATAATTTGGATTTCTACCCCCCATGTACAATAAATAGTTCCCATTACATTATGATTTGGATTTCCACCCCATGTACAATAAATAGTTCCCATTTCAATATAGTTTGGATTTCTACCCCATGTACAATAAATAGTTCCCATTTCATTATAATTTGGATTTCTACCCCATATACAATAAATAGTTCCCATTCATTTTAATTTGGATTCACCCCCATGTACAATAAATAGTTCCCATGTCTGTATAGTTTGGATTCCACACCCCAGTACAATAAATAGTTCCCATTTCATTATAATTTGGATTTCTACCCCATGTACAATAAATAGTTCCCATTTCATTAATTTGGCTTGAAAAAGCCAAATTACTCTTCTTTCTTTAAGAAACTTTCTTATTTTTTCTTCTTTTTCTTCTTCCGTTTTCTTCTTCTGCTTTTTTGGACCGTATCTTCTCCCGCAGTTTTTGAGCTAGAGACATGAAATTATATATATATGAGAAGTGTGCTATCTTCTAGCTAAGGAATCCGCGGAAGCGTTACGGCGTTATCGGCGAATTTCTGGACATTTTTTCCCACAGAAAACAATCCTCAAATGTGGATATTTCAAAACATTTTTTTTCATGGTCATAAATACAAATGGTGATACCCCCAACCCCCCACACCTACTGACCTACCTTTCCATTCCCATGGAAGCCATATTTAAAGGGTAATTAAAGTAAAAAATAATTTTAGATTTAGATTTATCCTCAATAAAAGATAGTTTTATGGTTGTAAATACAAAAAAAACATACCCCCTCAACCAGACCAAGGTACACACACCTACTAATCTACTTATCCATTACTGTGGCAGCCATACTTAAAGGGTAACTAAAATAAAAAAAAACTAATTTAGATTTATTCTCAATAAAAGATAGTTTATGGTTGTAAACACAAAAAAGACATACCCCCTCAACCAGACCCAGGTACATACACCTAATGATCTACTTATCCATTACGGTGGCAGCCATATTTAAAGGGTAACTAAAGTAAAAAAAACAAAATTCAGATTTATCTCAATAAAAGTAGTTTTATGGTTGTAAATACAAAAAGACATACCCCCTCAACCAGACCAAGGCACACACACCTACTAATCTACTTATCCATTATGGTGCAGCCATACTTAAAGGGTAACTAAAGTAAAAAAAACTAATTTAGATTTATCCTCAATAAAATATAGTTTTATGGTTGTAAAACACAAAAAGACATACCCCCTCAACCAGACCACGGTACACACACCTACTGATCTACTTATCCATTACGGTGGCAGCCAAAAAGGTAACAAAGAAAAAAAAACAAATTCAGATTACCTCAAAAAAGAAGGATGGGAAAAACAAAAAGACAACCCCCCAACCAGACCAGGCACACACACCTACAATCACACCAATGTGTGGCAGCCATACTAAGGTAACTAAAGTAAAAAAAACTAATTTAGATTATCCTCAATAAAATATGTTGTATGGTTTTGTAAATACAAAAAAGACATACCCCCTCAACCAGACCAAGGCACACACACCTACTAATCTACTTATCCATTATGGTGGCAGCCATACTTAAAGGGTAACTAAAGTAAAAAAAACTAATTTAGATTTATCCTCAATAAAATATAGTTTTATGGTTGTAAACACAAAAAAGACATACCCCCTCAACCAGACCCAGGTACACACACCTACTGATCTACTTATCCATTACGGTGGCAGCCATATTTAAAGGGTAACTAAAGTAAAAAAAAACAAATTCAGATTTATCCTCAATAAAAGATAGTTTTATGGTTGTAAATACAAAAAAGACATACCCCCTCAACCCAGCACCAAGGCACACACACCTACTAATCTACTTATCCATTATGGTGGCAGCCATACTTAAAGGGTAACTAAAGTAAAAAAAACTAATTTAGATTTATCCTCAATAAAATATAGTTTTATGGTTGTAAACACAAAAAAGACATACCCCTACACAGACCCAGGTACACACACTACTGATCTACTTATCCATTACGGGGGCAGCCATATTTAAAGGGTTAAAGTAAAAAAAAAATAATTCAGATTTATCTCAATAAAAGATAGTTTTATGGTTGTAAATACAAAAAGAAATACCCCCTCAACAGACCAAGGCACAAACTACCTAAATCTACTATCCATTATGGTGGCGCCATACTTAAAGGGTAAACTAAAGTTAAAAAAACTAATTTAGATTTATCTCTAATAAAATATAGTTTTATGGTTGTAAACACAAAAAAGACATACCCCCTCAACCAGACCCAGGTACACACACCTACTGATCTACTTATCCATTACGGGGGCAGCCATATTTAAAGGGTAACTAAAGTAAAAAAAAATAATTCAGATTTATCCTCAATAAAAGATAGTTTTATGGTTGTAAATACAAAAAAGACATACCCCCTCAACCAGACCAAGGTACACACACCTACTAGTCTACTAATTCATTATGGTGGTAGCCATACTTAAAGGGTAACTAAAGTCAAAAAAACTAATTTAGATTTATCCTCAATAAAATATAGTTTTATGGTTGTAAACACAAAAAAGACATACCCTTTCAACCAGACCCAGGCACACACACCTACTAATCTACTAATTCATTATGGTAGTAGCCATACTTAAAGGGTAACTAAAGTAAAAAAAACTAATTTAGATTTATCCTCAATAAAATATAGTTTTATGGTTGTAAACACAAAAAAGACATACCCCCTCAACGAGACCCAGGTACACACACCTACTGATTTACTTATTCATTACTGTGGCAGCCATACTTAAAGGGTAACTAAAGTAAAAAAAAATTTTTTTGATTAATAATAAAAAAGGTTTGTTTTTGTAACCCCCATGTGGCACAGTTACATACACCTACTGACCTACCCCTCCATTACTGTTGCAGCCATACCTAAAGGGTAACTAAAGTAAAAAAAACAAATTTTGACCAATCATCAAAAAAGTTTTTTTTTTTTTAACCCCCAACCAGACACAGGTACACAAACCTACTGATCTACTTATCCTTTACTGTGGCAGCCATACCTAAAGGGTAACTAAAGTAAAAAGACATTTTTGACCAATTATCAAAAAAGTTTGTTTTTTTAACCCCCAACCCGACACAGGTACACACACCTACTGATCTACTTATCCATTACTGTGGCAGCCATACTTAAAGGGTAACTAAAGTCAAAAAAACTAATTTTGACCAATCATCAAAAAGATACAGAGAGATTCAATAAAAGTTCTTATCATTGAAAATGGTGCTAATTTTGCCCTAACCAATCAGATGTTAGCTTTCTTTTGATTGATTGGATCAAAATTAGCACCACTTTTGGCTGGGTACACACAAAAGTTTTTTTTGTCCCAAACAAGCGTTCACTACAAACTCATCATTCCCATTATTGAGTTTTAAAATCTGTAGCAAACACACATATTCCTTCCAAAATGTAGCCCTTCAAGCCAAATTCAAAGTTTATACTTAAACTTTCCCTTTCTAGTTGAATTTTACAATTTTAAAAGTACTACAACGACTGTTAGTAATAGTTGTGATAACAGCAGCATAAATTAGCAACCCAGGAGTTGGTTGAAGGCATATATATATATTATAATATTATCCCCCTTCAAAACTGGGTATTGAGTGCCACCCACCTGGCCGATATATATATATATATATATATATATATATATATATACATTACACAAAAGACTCCAGCACTGAATTACACATATTAGCCTAAATTAATTAGATATAATAATCGCATATATGCAAGCAAAACATATATGCAAGCAATGAAGGGTAATTACCTACACTAAAATTAAAATGGATATATTTACAGGGTTAATCAATAAAAGTTCTTATAATTAAAAATGGTGCTAATTTTTCCCAAACCAATCAGATGTTAGCTTTCAAATGTTAAATAAGTTCTGATTGGTTGGGGCAAAATTAGCACCATTTTAAATGATAAGAACTTTTATTAAATCTCCCTGTTAGTTACATACAGCCAGATGCACCAAGAGGGGCAGTGTCTGAAAGTGGAGTTAAAAGACTTAAACTCATTTGTTGCGGCGCTGCATGGCTAACATGAAAGTTAACAGCGCAGCCAGCAAGCCATGTTATATTCTGAAAGCAGCATTCTATCACGTGTTTAAATGACAACTAGAAGCTGGCGTTAAAAATGCTGTAATAGAAAATTAGCAGAGAGCGATGCTCCAAGAGCCGATATCGGCATAAAATATTGCTGGGCTGTTTGCACCGGGGTTGCCGATAGCAGCTCTCGGTGCATTGCTCTAATAGTTTGTACAAACTTGCATAAGCTGATGCGCCACTCCAAGGCAGTATTCCCGCATCCGTCCATACCAGCTTCTCTCTTTACTTAGTATGACCTATTCCAAGGCACTTGATAAAGGGCGTATGTCGCTCGAAACATGTCGTGTGGATATCTGTGTGAATAAACACGAGTTTTTCACAGCACAGCCTGTGCTTTAGTTTGGTTTCTCCATATCCTCTATGTTTGGACTAAAGAGAGAAGCAGGTATGGTCTTGTTCCCCCAAGGATTGTACTTTACTCATTAGGTTAGGACTGATGCTGGGATACTGCCTTGGAGTGGCGCATCAGCTGACGCAAGTTTGTACAAACTATGTAACTAAATGTATCTATTTTAAGTTTAGTGCAGGTAATTTCCCTTCATTGCTTGCATATATGTTTGATTATTATATCAAAATAATTTATGCTTATATGTGTAGTCCTCCTTTGCACTGCACCTAAAAGTAATTTATAATAAAGGTTTGAGCTGCATATTCTTGTATTTGCGTGTGTGTTATATATATATAGGCATGGGAGCGGCACTCGCATCAGCCGTATAATCAACCACCCGGGTGCTTCCTAATATGAATATAGATATAGATGAAAAGAGGAGCACTCCTGGGATTTCTTATAATGCATTATAAGAAATCCCAGGAGTTCTCCTCTCTTCATCTATATCTATATCTATCTATATCCCTTATATTATATAAATAATAGGGTTGGTGGGGGTGGGTAAAACTAATATACATAGGGACAGTGTTTATGTGTTGTTTAAGCACTAAATAAATAGTTATATCAGCATTAACAAATATGTAGTAATGACATTAAAGTATATAGAAATGTAAATAAGGCCAAATCTATAAATAAATAAAAGTACTTAGTAGTCCCCACCCCTGTTTTGTAATGGTATCTTCAAAATGGACTGTTAAGCCACACCCCAGGAAGTTTTACAGGGAGGCAATGGAAGCTTACAAAGGAACATATTTCTTACTTCCCTTTTAGTGTTGTATCAAATGGTGTGCTCAATATTAGATTGACAGCAGTGTTAGCAAATCTAAACATTTTCTGAGTGTTAGTAGGAAGTGTTAGTAGGAAGTTGCAAGACTTATATGTCACTTCCTTTGTAAAACATGTGACAGTCTCTCACCTTACCCCACCCCTCCCCTCTCAATAGACAAAAAGGAGAGCTGCTGTTTGCTGGACAGTAAGAGATATCTATAGATCAGGGATAGGCAACCAGTAGATCTCCAGATGTTTGGAAACTACAAATCCAAGAATTCCCTAACTACAGAGTGCTTGCAGAGGAATGCTCAGAGTTGTAGTTTGAATTCCCTAACTACAGAGTGCTTGTAGAGGAATGCTGGGAGTTGTAGTTTTATTTCCCTAACTACAGAGTGCTTGTAGAGGAATGCTGGGAGTTGTAGTTTTAAAACATCTGGTGATCTACTGGTTGCTTACCCCTGCTCTATATGATAGGGGGACTGAAAGGAAAACATCTCCATGCCCATTTCTCTGAGACAATGAAGTGAGTTTGTTAATGGTTTATTACATTATTTAAGCAATAGACCCCATAGAAGCCATGAACCCAGACAGCCTACCCTGCCAAAATTAATTTCAGGGAGGGTAACCTTCCCACCCCCTAAAGCCCCACCCCAAGATTAACACATAATCCATGCATACAGACACACACATATATACAGTCAGACATTCTTGCATACAAACACATGCATCTCAACAGACACACACTCATACAACAAATCATGTCACTATTAAAGGACAATTATACTCACCTTTTCCCCGATCCACTGCAGCATAGTACCCAGGGTGAGGACCTAAAATCGCTAAGTCCTAACCCTGGGTACTTTCCCTAACTCCTGCACTACTTACCGCAAATCTGCTTCGCCGATCCACACTGTTCCACCTCTCTTCTACTGTCTGTGACAGTCGCGAGGCAGCCAATTGGAAGACACGCCTCCTTGCAGAGCGTATCTTCCTATTGGCTGCCTCGCGATCTGTCACTGAAGCAGGAAGAGCGGACGAATGGAGCGATCGGCGAAGCAGATTTGCGGTAAGTAGTGCAGGAGTTAGGGAAAGTACCCAGGGTGAGGACTTAGCGATTTTAGGTCCTCACCCTGGGTACTATGCAGCTATGGAGGAAGAGGAGCGAGGGTGAGGTGAGTATAGTTGTAGTATATATATACACAAAAAGTGTGCACAATGGAAATTATGGTATAGTGGATATATAATCTTTACACAGGTATATTTTAAACTGTTACTCAGACAGTCACCAGCTTCCAGAAGAACCAAATAGAATAATCCTGCAGGTCTGAGAGAAGACCCAGGCAATCCTTCCACACTGTGTGTTTGAAACTAAACATGCTAGGTTAATACTTATTAGTATTCACCACGGCAAGTGGTGATGGTACCTCATATATTATAACAGAAGGTACCTCACAGCGTCATGTTATTATAATAGCATTGCGCTAATAATATAATGTATAAACAAACATTTCTCGTTCCCAGTTTACCTAAAGAATAAAATAACGTCCCAGATAGAACTGAGACCAAAAGGCTAAATAAACTCACTTAACTCAGGCATACACCTGAGGCACTCCTACGGGCACATACAAACGGGGAAATAGAAAAAATTCCCAGAAAGAGTCCTGGGAATAAAGTACAAAAAAGGAGGATATCTAATAAAAAACCTTCCCACAAAAAAGTATGAAAAATGTATCATTTATTCAAAGTAATAGTAAAAAACATCAACTCCCACCATAAATAAACATATACAAACAAACATCTGGGCGTCCCCAGATTAAATAATTATTTATTTATTTTATATTTATTTTATTATTATTTAATATTTAATATTTATATGTCCATTACAAATACACATCAAACCCTATGTAGCAGACAGAAACTTTTTTTGGATTACACTTTCTTTCACATGGAGCAGACACAGGGGTGTGGTTTAAGCTGCCATTTGAGCATTCCATTTTGAAATAGGGATCTCAACTCTGTAAGTAAGTTTATGTATTTTGTATATTTTGTGTTGTACCTAATATGTCAGTGCTATTCTTTATATACATTTACTGATTTAAATGGTAATAGTGATATAGTACACACATACATTTTTAAAATTAACCTGTGGGTACTAGGGGTCAGCTCCCATAATTTAACTTAGCTGGGTAACTCCCAGTTAAGTGTATGTAGTACACATTACACACCCTGTAATGCTCATTAGATCAAAACAAGGAAGCTGCCATCTTGCTTCTTAGAAGCTGACAAATAATTATATAACAGCACAGATATCCTCCCAGTCTCTTACACAGAACAGGTATTTCAATGTGGTTTCTGTGTAAGCTTTTCATACAAAAAAAAGTGTCTTTGCAGTTTATTTATTTTATAGCATGGATGTATCTCTGGGGAATTGAATCTGCAACCTCATGTACTTAACTTTAACTTACTGTTAAAAGCAAAGCCTATACCAATATCCCAATAGAGCTACCATATAGATATTGGTACAGGTAGAAATTTTATCTCTTGCTAGGAACATAATGGAAACAAAAAAAAGTCTGGGGATAGGAGCCCATGACATAATGGGCTGTGTGTTTCTGCTGCCCATTTTGATAATCTATCTAGGTTTGCTTGCAGCAATTGCACATTATTTGACGTTTCCAAGTTTTTGCAAAGTTTAGTGTCATTAGCAAAGATAGAGACCTTGCCCTCAACTCCCCCTTCTAACTCATTTATAAACAGTACGGAATGCCCCAGTACGGAAGCCTAAGGCACTCCACTTTACTTGGGGATATATACTTATAAAGTACTTGGGTAAACAGAACCAATTGGAGGTAGAGACATTTGGAAGGTATTGTATATTCTGATTATAAGCCTTGTTGAGTGATATCCTTATTTTATATGTATAAATTGTTTTATCATATTTTGGATGCCTACTCTATTTACTCTTATATATGAATAGTGTATAGTAGATATTTAAATTTTTATGTGTGATATGGTAACAGCATCCCCAGATCTCTTGCCTTAAAACTATGTGACAGCCCTTCTTCCCTGTGAGTCCTTCTCCTCTCTTGGAAAAAGACAAAAACACCCTGCTGTAGGCTGTGCTGATATCCCCCCTCTCCTTCCCTTCAGTTACTGTATCTCAATCTCTTCCTTGTTTCTTCTGCTTTCTCCTGCACTGAGCATGTGCCAACCACAGATTAGAAGGAGGAACTAGTATTGTGACCGCAGATTCAGAATTCAACTTGTCTGGAGACCACAGTTCCCCTTGCTTCTTAGTAGACACAGGTTGACTTTAATACAAAATAGACCCTTGTCATGAGTTAAGTAGAAGAATACAATTGATCAGCAATTACAAACAGCAATAGAAAACTCAATATTGAATAACTAATCTTAATGATATCATTTTAAAGCAGTGTCATTTGCTGCACTCTTAGCAGTAAATAAATCCTCCCTTGTTTGATTGATGAAAAGATCAACAGATGGTTCAGCTTTCACTCACAGAAAAGAGAGAGATTACTGTGCCTATAATGGGTTGTCATCATTGGATGGCACATCCCCTTTGTCCTACATATTGCAAGATTTCCCAAATTTATAAACTCATAAAAAACACACTAAGCAAATGGAAAAATATATTATTATAAAACATATATTTTATATAGCTGGTATATAGTTTGTGTAAATATGCTGATCATTAATGTATAATATAATATATACTATTAAATATATATTGGATAATGCACCCCCAACTGTCAATTATAAGGATATTAGAGGCCACAGAGGAGTTCCGTGACCATATAAAAGCATGAGGCCGCAGGCCTCCAAGGTGCTCTTCTAATATCCCTTTAAAGGAACACTAAAGCCAAAAAAATAACTATTTGCCATTTGTTTGTATTATTCACAGGGAGGTGAGAACGCTTATTTTCACCTCCCTGTGAATAATATAACGAATGGCAAATAGTTATTTTTTGGCTTTAGGGGAGTTTAGTGTCCCTTTAATAGTTTGGGGTGCATAATTTATTATAACCTACCCCTTTGTAGCTTCTGGTTTCCTTCTCCTTGTGGAACTGTAAGATTATAAGGCTATAATCTTACAGTTCCTCCCATAGAAATCCACTACAGGGGTAGGTTATAAATATATAATATAATAAAACATTAACAAACTAAACTTCGGAATTGCTACACTATTTTAGCAGGTCATCCACCTAATAATGTAATCATTAGATATTTGGTATTGTACAGTATGTTATTGTACAGTATGTAAGCAGTGCCCAATGGCAAAATCAGACCAAGAAAAACAGCCCAATATTGTTATGAAACATAACGGAACATTTCTATCAGAGAGAGGGTTATGGGAATGATCATTTCAATAATGTCGCTAGGTAGATGGACTGTATTTAAAAAACATTTAAATACAAATATAAAACAGTAGGTTTAATATTACTGAGAATAAATTGGGCAGGTGTGATACATCTTTGAGATTAGACAAGCTTCTTATAGTCATTGTGTTACTTAAAAAGAAAGCTGGGGATTAGGGAATTACAAAGAAGTGATTTCGTTTAATGAAATCAGTAGCCAATCTGCTTATATGATTAGTGGACGCTGCTTTCATTAACAAGCCTTACATCAGATCAATTTCATCATCATTAGGTCATTCAGATTCGTATTTAGTTGCAAATAATTGCAGTTTGCTCACTTGTTACATGTAACCACTGGACAAAGTAACAACAAATACAAGATCAAGTAGATTATCAAAAGAGATTTATCACTTTATTACCTATTTGTTTAAAATGGGTGTATTCAAAAATTACAAGACAATTAACCCTCCACCGCAAGCTGTCTGCAAATTCACTAGGAGATGGCTCACTACAGAAACCAGAAAATATACTGCAAGGAGCTATAAATATGTTTATGCTAATACATTTGTGTTGCAAAACTTGCATTGAAAAAAGTATCAGAGCCTTGCACACCCAATTATAAAGCCAATATATAAATCCCTTATATTAGATAAATATATTTATATCTTCATAGAAGATTGCATTGAGTTTTTAAGAGCTACCAATGTGGTGTTTTTTTTAATGATATTACATATAGGAAAGGTGTGTATATATATATGTGTACTCACTATTACCATTTAAATGACCATCAGGAAATGTATATAACATTTAGCACTGACTTATATTAAGTACAACACAAAATATACAAAATACATAAACTTACTTACAGAGCTGAGATCCCTATTTTAAAGTGGAATGGTCAAATGGCAGCTTTAAGTTCAGTGCAAACACATATGCTTTTCAGAAAAAAGAGAAGTGTTTTCCCATCCCAATGACCTTAATCTGCCCATTCAGCATTGTGTCTGTGTATAAATAACTGCAACCGAAATACTGACTTCCTGTTTGCAGGACCCCTAGTAGAGACCGTTGTGGTTTTGCCCTTGACCCAGCGCCTGGGTTGATTCAGTTGCTCAGTAGAGATCTGAGCATCTTTGACCCATCTAACAGCCAATCAGTAGAAATTATTGTTAGGAACATTTCAAGGATGTGGTGCATCCTGGGAAGAAGAAGGACTGTTAGAACCTAAAATGTCAGCTCACTAATGTCAACAGCAGGGAACAGCAAAGGGTATGAAATCAACTGATTTTTCAAAATGGGAGAGAATATGTAGAATAACTAAGAAGGCATTACACAAACTAACAATTTAACAAATATTGATAACTTCCACTGAACTGTCCCCTGTGTCTGCTCCATGTGAAAGGAAGTGCAATCCAAAAAAAGTTTCTGTCTGCTACACAGGATGTGATGTGTATTGTAATGGACGTATACACCAAGGCTCCTTATATACCACCTCTAGCCTGCAGGTGGTGTCAGTGAGTAATAAAAGACAAGTCATTCTGAATTGAGAAAGCCAGTCGGATGACTAGCGAAACGTCTTCAAGAACTAAACTTTAAGTCCAGTTTATCTTATTGAATACAAAAGATATACTTCTGGAAGAGTGTTTTTCTGAGGCTTTAGTTGTCCTTTAAATAAAATAGATAAGTGCCTTTCAAAGTAAAACTTGATGCACACATTACCTATAAAGGCACGTTCCATTATCGGTAATGTGTGTACTGTGTTCTTTCCAAATGCTGACGAACATTCACCATCGGCATTGGGAACAATTGTTTCATTCTAAAAAATTTCCTTGGATGCTGTCGGAGGGAATCAGCTGCGGGCAAAGGAAATGTTACATATTCTGTCTGTCATCTTTTAAAGGTTGTTACTGTGTGTACCCAGCTTAACGGTACTTTAACTTTTAGAATGAGCCCAGAACAGGTATTTTGAGTGGATGGGATTAGAAAAATATTTTCCATCCAAGCCATACTGCTAGGTCAAATTGGGAACATTAAATGGAAGCACTAAAGGACATGATTCAGAGGCTTATTTTGAAAACATGAAAATCCAGTGAAAGAGACAGATTTATGTTAACCACACACTGTATGTTAGAAAATATAGTAAATAAAGAGTTATTCAAGCTTCAGTACATTTAATACCACTACTATCTGATCTAAAAGAAAAGATTGGTCCATTTGAAGGACTAATTATCTTTTTGTCTGACTCCACTTTTCAAACTCTTTATATAAAAAAAATGTGAAAGCAAAATCAACATATAAATTTAAGATACTGGGAGGAATGGAAGCCTTGTAACAAATTATACACACTGTTCCATACCAATGTTCCCAATTTTACCAGCACTGTGCACTAAGAGTACATTTGTTCATGTTTGTGCTAAAATACTGTGCACTTGTGATCCTTCTGATTTTTTGTGTGCACATTTTTACCTATGTCTGCTGGTTTGCAGAGCCATAAACATACGCAAGCGCACACTTGTGATGCACCAGTAAATCCCAAGTTTCCTTCAGTGCAGATTAGTCAATCTTCACCTTTAGCCAGACCCACGGTTCAAGTAGGGGCTGAACTTAGTGAGGTAAAATTTTTCTAAAGAGGGTGGACATGCCTGCAGTGGACCTGGATGGGGCCCCCTTTTGCTCTGAGCCCCATAGCAACTGCTATGTTTGCAATAGTGATTCCTACACTTCTGACAAGCAGAGTAGCAAGCTAAACGCTATTACGGGAAACAGGCAGTACAGCTGGAAGAGAATAAAAAGGGTTCCCCAACCAATTAGATGGAAGAGAGGAAAAAGGAAGAAAGATGCAGCTGCCGATGAAGAGAATAAAAGGATCTGGTGATATGCGCCTGCATTGACGAACTGAGAATTTTCAAAGATTGACAAACGTGAGGTCGCTATCCGGAATCACCAAAAAGGATTGATCACACAACAAAGGATGCCGAGCCAAATAATGCCGAGGATCGCAACCAGGCAGAGCAGTGATGTGGGAGCATGAGGAAGGTTATGTTTCAGTTAGAAAACGTCATGCGTTTTCTAACTGAAACATAACCAATGGCCTCATGAGCTTACTGTTTTTTTTATGTTAAAGATGAATGCTTTTTGGCCTTTCAATGAGCTCTTGGCGAAAAAACAGTACAATGAATCACAAGCAAATGGTCCTTCACACTGCTCAGTGTCCTTCCACTCAAAAATCATCCATCATCCATCCAAATAAACAGAAGTATGAAGGAAACATGAATAGGCAGAAGTTCTGCAAACAGTGGCTGTTTATTCCATGTCCACACATGACATGCTTCGAACCACATAGTGTAACATACAGACACCTTAAATAACACCTCAAAAGCTCCTCCCCCTAGTTATTACAGATCTTAGGGGCCAGTCTAAAGGTGGCCATACATCTATGAGATTTTACTTACCCGACCGAGCGCTCACACGATATTCCTTCGATCCTGCTGGAACCGCTTCTCCCGATCTTACATTCGACCAACATGCGATCGCAAAATGAATGGGATTTTTCGTTCGCATGTCGGTCAAATATGCGATCGGGAGAAGCGGTTCCGGCAGCATCGACGAACATCACGTGAGTGCTCGGTCGGGTAAGTAAAATCTTATAGATGTATGGCCACCTTAAGGTTGCCACCCTTTTGTTTTAGCAAACCCGAACACATGTGGAAGGAAGTGTGTCTTAAAGTGGGCGTGAATGTATATAAATCTAAGCACCAAGTGCCACTACCGGTGCAATGGCACCTGTGATGTTAACTGTTCATTAGCACCTGTGATGTTAAAGTGCATTATGCTCTGTCTTGAACCATTGTGGGACTTTTAATGCCAGCTAGAGGGTGTGAAGTGAAGATAGATGCAGTGAGGGATTAGTTGCAGGAGCACCTGGGATCATTTTAAATTGAATTATCTATGGATGAGGGGTCATACATTTAAATAAAAAAAATAATTTTGGGTGGTGAAGATGCCCTTTAAAATATTCATTGAGTTTTAAAGTACATTTTTGGACTACAGATGCCCTTTAAACACATATACAGTAACACACATACTGACAGACAAACATATGCAGAGAGACCTACAAACTGACAGTGACAGACAGACATGCAGAGAGATAGAGAGACACACAGAGAGACAAACGCGCAAGCAAAGACACAGTGAGAGAATGTCAATGGAAAAATGCTTGGCAAGCCGGCACTAGTGACATGGTTGGCACAGTCACTGTTACTATGCTTGGCAAACTGGCACTGGTACTATGGTTGGCACACAGACACTGGTACTATGCTTGGCAAACTGGAACTGGTAACATACAGTAGTTGGTACACAGACACTGGTACTATGGCACTATGGCAAATTGGCACTGGTAACATTACCGGGATTATGATAGGGAAGCAACAGATCTGACTGTGAGATTTCTAGACAGGGGTTATCCACTGCATTTGATAAAAAGGTGCAATAAACAAGCTAGAAGATGCACACAATATTTATGTATAGTAGACAATGTATAGTAGACAATGGGAGGAAGTTAAAAATATACTGACAAGATTCTGGGCGATAAAAAACTTTATAATGCCCCTCCCACAAATGACAGCTAGAAGGGGAAAAAATCTGGGTGACTATATGACCAACAGCCACTACACAGGAGGGCTCTTAAGTACGAGCAGAGGTATCAAATTCAGAGGCTTTTACTCTAGTGGTAGCTGTACATTTTGTCACAAAGTTACAAAAACCCAGATTTTTCACAATAGGACTGAGATAAAAATGTTTCACATCAATGAATTTTATATATATATATATATATATATATATATATATATATATATATATATCGGACAGACGACCGGGAATTTTAAAGAAAGTCTAAGCAAGCACATGTCCAACATAAAACTGGCACAGATACATGAGTCAAAGGGGAAAACCTTGACAACTGTAGCAAGACATTTTAAGAGCCATCATAGATGTAAACTTGATGGACTGCAGTGTTTTGCAATTGAGAAACTACACTACAATGTGAGAGGTGGAGATATGGAAAAATGCCTTTTACAAAAAGAAACTTATTGGATTTATGAACTGGAAACCTTGAGTCCTTTGCACATGAATGAAGATCTAGACTTTGGGGTATTTATATAAATATAAAATTAAAGTATTCTCGCTATTTGGACTTCGATGTGGATGGTGCTTATTTTTATTTTATTTTAATTGTCTTATATTCCTATAACTGATCCATTCTATATCTGGAATATGTATATATATGTTCTACACCGCTGCTGGACACTCTGCCTGTGCACCAAATATTTCAAAATTCCAAAACAGCCGGAGCATGATGTTGTGATATATGAAAAAAGTTTTTTATTCACCCATAACACACACACATGGGCAACTTTCGGGCAAGTCTTTGCCCAAGGCTTGAGAAAGGGCAAAGATTTGCCCAAAACGTTGGTCTTGTGTGTGTGTGTTATGGGTCATTTAAAGGTACAGTAGTTTTATGCCTTCTTCATGGGTGTCATAAAACACAGAAGACAGCTGTGGATAAATAGGGCACACCTAGCACGTATTTGAGTAACTGATTGTACAGTTTGTACAAATAGTTAATCACACACTATAATTAGTGTTATAGATAAAAGGCATTTTTATTATATGTGCAAAAATAGCCAGCCCTAGAGGGCTATAATAAAGTGCAAAAAATTGACATTAAAAACACTTCCTGCGCAAATCCTGGTTCAATATTATCATATTTATCACGATATACCGGTATATCCATTCACACAATCATGCGTACACCTGGTAATCAACCCTTATAAGTTAACATATACAATAGTATTGACATCCCTTAAGACATAGGCAATACATATCACGATAATTAAATAACAGGTAAATTTGGATCAAACTCCAGGCCTAATAAAAATATAAGTCATGGGTGTCCACAGTCATTCTTAAGTGGATGAATAAAGTTGCTTTGAATAGCCGATGACGAGAATGCCATAAATGCAATGACATAATAACGCAATTACATAATGATGGAAGGACGGCATGACGTGTCATGTAGTTCCTACTTAAGGCATGACACACACGCACAAAACTAGGCCTCAGTAGAAGTCCCGAATTGGACGAAACGCGCCTGGTCTGCTCCCAGTTCCAAACTACACTATATACCAGCCGGAGCATGATGTTGTGATATATGAAAAAAGTTTTTTATTCACCCATAACACACACACATGGGCAACTTTCGGGCAAGTCTTTGCCCAAGGCTTGAGAAAGGGCAAAGACTTGCCCAAAACGTTGGTCTTGTGTGTGTGTTATGGGTCATTTAAAGGTACCGTAGTTTTATGCATTCTTCATGGGTGTACACAGTCATTCTTAAGTGGATGAATAAAGTTGCTTTGAATAGCCGATGAGGAGAATGCCATAAATGCAATGACGTAATAACGCAATTACATAATGATGGAAGGACGGCATGACGTGTCATGTAGTTCCTACTTAAGGCATGACACACACGCACAAAACTAGGCCTCAGTAGAAGTCCCGAATTGGGTGAAACGCGCCTGGTCTGCTCCCGGTTCCAAACTACACTATATACCAGCTTGGCACTTGGTTTTTGCTTTTTTGCTTATGAGTCTCTCCCTTGCCCTCTACAACTGTAGCACACACTGAAAAGTACTGACTGTGACTTGTGAGATGATTGACCGTATAGCTACTACATAGAAGGCATTCTAGGCATTGTGCACTTTACTTGAGCTATATAGTATTACTTTGGCTTGAAGAGCTAAATTACTGTTTTTTCTATTTCTTTTTCTTCCGTTTTCTTTTTCCGCTTTTTTGGACTTGTCCCCTCCCACAGTTTTTGAGCTAGATACATGAAATTCGATACAGACCTGCGTGTGCTATTACATAGCTAAGGAATCCGCGAAAGCGTTACAACAATATCTGTGAATTTCTAGACATTTTTTCCCATAGACTATATTGGTAACAATTCTTAAAATGTGGATATTTCAAAACAGTTTGTTTATGGTCATAAACACAAATGCTGATACCCCCAACCCCCCACACAGACACAGGTACACTCATCTACTGACCTACCTTTCCATTCCCATGGAAGCCGTACTTAAAGTGTAACTATAGTCAAAAAATTAATTTTGATCAATCGTCCATAAAAGTTAGTTATGTGGCCATACATGCAAAAACACACCCCCAACCTCACATGGGTACACACACCTACTAACCTACCCTTTTATTCCTGTGGCAGCCATACTTAAAGGGTAAATAAAGTAAAAAAACTAATTTTGATATATGCTCAATAAAAGTTAGTTTTATGGTTGTAAACACAAAAAAGACATACCCCAACCTCAAATGGGTACATACACCTACTGACCTACCTTTCCATTCCTGTGGCAGCCTTACTTAAAGGGTAACTAAAGTCTAAAAAGCTTATTTTGATTTATCCTCAATAAAAGATATTTTTATGGTTGTAAACACAAAAAAAGACATACCCCCTCAACCAGACCCAGGTTCACACACCTACTGACCTACCCTCCCATTTCCGTGGCAGCTGTACTTAAAGCGTAACTATAGTCAAAAAACTAATTTTTACTAATTGTTTTAAAAGTTTGTTTTTTTAACCCCCAACCTGACACAGGTACACACACCTACTGACCTACTTATCCAATACTGTGGCAGCCATACTTAAAGGGTAGCTAAAGTAAAAAAATAATTTTAATCAATAATCAAAAAATTTTCTGTTTTTAACCCCCACGTAACACAGGTACACACACCTACTGACCTTCCCCTCCATTACTGTTGCAGCCAAACTTAAATGGTAACTAAAGTCAACATTTTTTATTGACCAATCATCAAAAAAGTTTGTTTTTTTTAACACCCAACCCGACACAGGTACACACACCTACTGATCTACTTATTACTGTGGCAGCCATACTTAAAGGATAAGTAAAGTCAAAAGGCAAATTTTGATCAATAATAGAAAAAGTTTGTTTTTTTAACTTCCAATCTGATCCAGGTACACACGCCTACTCACCTACCCTTCCATTTTCACGGCAGCCATATTTAAAGGGTAACTAAAGTAAAAAAAAACAATCATCGAAAAAGTTAACCTTTTAGCCCTCAACCTGACATGAGTACACACATTAACTGACCTACCTTTAATTCATGTAACAGCCATATTTAAAGGGTAAGTAAAAAACAACAATATCCTCATCATTATTGAGTTTTAAAATCTGCAGCACAAACACACACATTCCCTTCCGAAATGCGACCTTTCAAGCCAAATTCAAAGTTTATACTTAAACTTCCCTTTCTAGTTTCAGATTAAAAGGCGTTATTTTAGCTACAGTCTTCAAATTTTGAATGCTTTAACATTTTTTGTCTGTGTGAAACACTTTCATAAAGCATAATATCTAACTATATCCTTTCTAAGAACTATAAAGTGCTCTTAGCTCATTAGTGCTCATCTATCCAAATGCAGTTAATTGGACTTCTTTCCTCCTGCTTTAGCATTTATGCTGAGTCTTGTTCTTTAAAATCTTACCTAACACCAAGAGCGGTTGCTCTTATGAAAAGGGCTCCTCCCTAATTAACTAAAGTGTAATTCCTTCTCTGTCACATTCAGTACATCTTGTAGTGGGTAATAGATGTAAAACCCTATTCTTTGAAGTTCACCAGAGCAAATAGTTCGAAAAGTTTGGATAAAATAAGGTTAAAATATCAATGGTAACTTACTGTACATGGCTCTGGGACCTGGGAATTGGTCTGGGGAACACGTACAAATATCCAGAACTTGAAATAAAAGCAACTTCAACCACGTGCACTACTTTTGAGCTTTAATTTTCGCAATTCAATAATTTCCCTGAAATGTAAAATTTTTTAGAAAATTCTGAAAATTCGATAAAAATTCTAGTCTCTGAATCATGCCCAGCATGGAGTGGCAAAGCTTTCTTGTTGCATACCTCAACAAAAGTGGTAAAAATAAAAAAAATAAAACTCCTGTCTTTAAAGGGAAAGTTCAGATGAAAATATCATTAATTTTAAAATATTTAGTTTTTATTACGCATACCTAGATATTCTACATATGATCTTCCATTTTTAAAAATCAGTTGAATTTATACCCCTTTTTCACCCTATTTCCTGCTGTTGACATTAGTGAGCTGACATTTCAGGTTCTGTAACAGTCCAGTGGCAAGCGCAGGATTTTCAAGGGGGATTCCTAAATGAGTTACTACTGAACAAGCCCAGAAGGAGGTTCATAGCTGAATAAATTCACGTGTTCTATTATATATGGATCATATAATCATATTATATATATATTCTCTACTTGCCATCATTACCATCACAGTTAGCTAATACAGATATTCCCTTTACTTTTGTTATAAAGTATATTCATTAAGGATGGGTACACACAAAAAGATTTTCAGTCCAACCAACAGATATTTCCATGTATCGGCCCTAAAAATCTGAGGTGATTTCAGAGGCTGTGGTAAATGCTGTCAGTCAATGTTTGACTGGATCGGATTAATGGGCAATTTGACATGCCGGTAAATCATCGCAGATCGTGTGGTCCATAGGAGACATTTGCTGTGGCCAACTACTTATAAAGTATATATGGAACAATATATATATATATATATATATATATATATATATATATATATATATATATATAGATATAGATATAGATATTATATATCTCTCTCTTTATCTGCACGGGTGCTAACTGTAGCAATAGAAGATAGATACAGTGATGAACAGAGCACTCCTGGGTCTTGAAAGCAGCAAAAAATTTTATTAGATAACACAATACGCCATCAACGCGTTTTGGCTGCCATCTTGGCCATCATCAGGATGTGATGCAATACCAGATAAGTGATATTGGGTTGAAACGCGTTAATGTAATTGCTAATAAAGACACTACTTTATATTTTGAAAGAGGAGTGCTTTCTTTTTTGCCTATGTATGGATTTTTGTGACGTGCACCCGGGCCGATGCTGATATGACAGGAGTGCTTACCTTTACTATAAATATATATATAATACAAGGCAAGTGGTGATGGTACCTCATATATTATAACAGAAGATACCGCACAGCATCATGTTATTATAACAGCTTATCTGTTACCTCAGAGTTTGAATCCAATAAGGTAAATTGTCTGTCCAATAATCTGTCCTCCCAACAGGTGGTAACAAGATCTTATACACAGAATCTTATACAAAGGATCGTATACACAAGGTCCTATACACAGGATCTTGTGTTGCAGTCAATATCTCTCCAAAGCACACATCACAATCTACTTTCACTTTCTCTCCTCCTAGCCATAGAGAGCAGGGATGTCTTGTCATTACTCACTGACACCACCTGCAGACTGGAGGATATATATAAGGAGCCTTGGTGTATATGTCCATTACAATACACATCACATCCTGTGTAGGAGACAGAAACTTTTTTTGGATTACACTTCCTTTCACATGGAGCAGACACAGGGGTGGGGTTTAACCTCCCATTTTGACCACACCAGGTTCAAATAGGGATCTCAGCTCTGTAAGTAAGTTTATGTATTTTGAATATTTTGTGTTGTACCTAATATAAGTCAATGCTATTCTTTATATACATTTACTGATGGTCATTTAAATGGTAATAGTGAGATAGTACATACATACATATACACCTTTCCTATATGTAATATCATATAACCCCCACCACATTGGTAGCTCCTAAAAATGCAATGCAATCTCCTATGAACATATAAATATATTTATATAATATAAGGGACTAGCAAAAGTGTGCCCGTTGGTGCACAATGGAAATAATGTGTGTGTATGTTTTGCTATGTGTGGATATAGAATCTTTACACAGGTATATTTTAAACTGTTACTCAGACAGTCACCAGCTTCCAGAGAAACCAAATAGGATTATCCTGCAGTTCTGAGATTAGACCCAGGCAATCCTGCCACACTGTGTCGTTGAATCTAAACATGCTAGGTTAATACTTATTAGTATTCACCACGCAAGTGGTGATGGTACCTCATATATTATAACAGAAGATACCTCACAGCGTCATGTTATTATAATAGCATTGCTAATCTAATGTATAAACAAACATTTCTCATTCCCAGTTTACCTAAAGTAATGGATTTATCCTTTATATACTCTTTTATACAGATCTAATTGAAAAGAATTGCTTCAGAGCAATTTTTAATAACTGATAACTGCTTTTTATTTTAGTATTACAGTAAATCCTTGGTATACCTGCCTGGCTTTACTACTAAGCAAAAGGCTAAGGACTTGCAAGCGAGCACCTTCATCCCAACCATTAATAGTGGCTGCCAAAATTAGAACAATTCAAATTGTTCTAGCCAATCAGTCCACTCCCTAGTTACCCCATCAAATGGATCAGGTTAAAATATAGGTTTGGCAATTGGGTCTGGTAGAGCTACGGAGTCTAATTGGGGAATTTCATCTGCAGGTACAAGGACAGGAGGATTTAAATCAATACTATCAGTAGCAGCCTCCATAGCTTAATACAGAGAACAAATATACAGAGAAAACAGGGAGAATAAATGGTATTACCAGCACCGCTGCCACCAATTTGTGCCAGATCACTGCTTTATGGAAGGATTATGGGTAGCATGGCACATAGTGGGTTACTCTGGTGGTCTGGCACAAAGCAGACAGTGCACATAAACAGGTTCCCCACATAACATGTGCAGTAATCAGGGGTGTCCCTGTCTATGCTGCACCACTTTGAATATTGACCAGGCCTGTATATTGTGTGTCCTTGTAAGTTGGTGTACACTTATCTGTTGCCTCAGAGTTTGCATCCAATAAGATAAATTGTCTGTCCAATAATCTGTCCTCCCAACAGGTGGTAACAGGGTCTTATACACAGGATATGGTGTTGCAGTCAATATCACTCCAAAGCACACACCACAATCTACTTTTCCTAGCCATAGAGAGCAGGGATGTCTTGTCTTTTATCACTCACTGACACCACCTGCAGGCTGGAGGTGGTATATAAAGAGCCTTGGTGTATATGTCCGTTACAATACACATAATTTTTCTGTGTAGTAGACAGAAACTTTTTCTGGATTACACTGCCTTTCACATGGAGTAGACACAGGGGTGGGGTTTAACCTCCCATTTTAACCATTACATGTTCAAATAGGGATCTCAGCTCTGTTTATGTATTTTGTATATTTTGTGTTGTACCTAATATAAGTCAGTGCTATTCTTTATATACATTTACTGATAGTCATTTAAATACATATACACCTTTCCTATATATCCAATACCCCCAACCTCATTGGTAGCTCCTAAAACCTCAATGCAATCTGCTATTGAAGATATAAATATATTTATATAATATAAGGGATAAGGTATATATATATATATATATATATATATATATATATATTTTAAAAAGCCAGAGGGCTGGGGGAAGTGAGAGAGCCTGTTATATGAATCTAGTTGTAAGAATGAGAAATGTAAAAGTTTGCTAATCGTAATTGAAGTAAAAGAAATTTAAAAAGGTTAGAAGTTAGGACATTCCAGGCTGGGGTTGCCTTGACGTGGTTGGAAGGCTTTTCATTCATGTGATCACAGTAATGTATACTAAAACCCCTTTGTTTATAAAGTATGCCAGTGTGCAGATAATCAGGGACAGATTTATACTTTTTTCTCCCCTAGGCCAGCTAACTTGTACTTCCTGTTCCCCTCCCCCCCCATACACTGCAATTCATTGGCTGAAGCGAAGCTTTGTGAGTGGGAGAGGGACCTGCTGCCCCTAGCAAATCAGCAATCACATAGACCGGTAAGGCTCTGTTGTGTGCCAAATAATGTGCGTTGTGTAAATTTAATATGGGGATGCAATACGGCCTAACTTTTTTTTGTTTTATTTTGCCGCCCTAGGCCATGGCATAGGTGGCCTAGTGGGAAATCCGGCCCTGCAGATAATATGATATTGTATGGAGCCTAGGAATGTGCATTAATTATCTCTTCTATGTTTGTGTAAATGTTTGACCAGATCAGTAGTTTGACCAGATCCACTACGCTAAATGTAGTTGTAAATTAGCCTAACTGGAGTGCTTCCACAATCCTTGTATTGTATATATATATATATATATATATATATATATATATATATATATTTATTTATAAAATCCAGTTTTGTAATCTCTATAATGAGAATGGAATTGAACCTTCCCCACAGTTTAAGTTCCTTATGCGGCCCCCTGAGAAATGTAATTTTCCACCCCTGGTCTGTAATATTATTTCAAAAAATGTCTAATCAAGATTAGTATGGAGCTAAAATATGTGGACATTCTAAACAAAGTTAAAAAGTTGTGTCTGTGTTATGCATTAATAAAGTATTTGCTAAAATACATGCTTTAAAATCAAAAGATGTGATTCCTAGCCTTTTTCTAGCACTAGATGTAGAAAAGGCATCCATTCTTTGTTCTGCCTGTCAGCAATCTTACTGGACAGGGTTCTCATATAAAACGAGATACATACCATTTTTTGCAAAAACTGTCGGCTCTTCAGATTGAAGACTATGATGATGCGATTTTGGTAACCTTTGATATTGGTAGGTTATATACCTCAATACCCCATGCTGAGGGCATTGAGGCTTGTAAGAACAGCCTTAACACAAGTGGGTTATACACCACTATTCAAGTTTTTCATCAGTCTATTAGAACTGATATTACATAATTCCTATTTCAGATTTAAGTCTGGGCTCTATGCCCAGCTGAGGGGTACCGCGATGGGGTCCAATGTCACCCCGTCATATGCCTACACCTTTATGAACCATCTAGAGGCGCAACACGTCTTCAGTGCCAGGGCCTTCACCAGGCACTGTATTGTCGGTGGAGGTTCATTGATGACGTGTTCATGCTGTGGCGGGGCAACATTGGATCTCTACAAGAATTCTATCAGTATTTGAACCAGGTACATTACAATGGCATTTGACAATTCCAGAACATCATTTCTTGATGTTTGGGTTATTAATGATAATGGGTTCTCTACAAAACTGTTTTGTAAACTTACAGACAGAAACCAGTTATTACGGTTTGATGGTTGCCATCCTGCACACATTAACCCTTTCACTGCCAGGAGATTTTCATTTTTTTTTGCGTTAACTGCCAGAAGAATTTTCAGGATTTTGCCCTTAATCGCTTTAGGCTAATTTTACAGTAGGAAACCTTGCAGTAAATCAGGAATATTATACATTGTTTTTTTCAGCACAAAGTGTACTTTAACATAGTAACAGAATTTTGTAACTTTTCTGGAAATTTTACTGGAATTATGGGTAAAATATGTAAAAAAAATGAAAAATTTGCAAATTTTCATGGATTTTTCCCATTTTTACTTATAGTTATCTTAAGGTTACGCACAAAAATCTTACTGTTTCTAAAAGCTCAGATACTCCCGAGTACAACGATACCAGATATATGTAGGTATCCGACTTTTCCTGTACAGGAGAACCCCCCAAACTAAAACTGCACCTCCTAGAATATTACACCAAATTAAAATGTGTAACCACTACTAACAGTTAACATAGAATATCTACCAAATTATTTAAACTATCCCCACAAGTGAGATATTTTTAGAAACTACACACTCGCAGGATTTTACGAGTGAGGTTAGTTTCGATCAAAATGCAGATACCCGGACGCAGCTCTTCGTCAAATTGTAAGTTACTTTCTCACATTTTCCTTTTTTTCCTCAACTGTAAAATCAGAGACAAAATCAAATGCGAATTTCAGCTAAAAACTGTGGAGGAAAGTTCAAACGCATCTCAAATATGAAAGCCTAACCCCTCCCGAATAAAACGGTATGCCACATTCATGGGTGTACCCAGAGACATGGCTACCAACTAACCCAGAGCGTGACCAGTGCCAAATGTCAGTAGCAGCAAAAAAAAATTAGCCAGTTTTGTATTTGAACAGTCTGCAGTTTTTCCACAAAACACCCCCCCAACTCAAAAATACCCCCCACAAACTATATATTCCTGAAATCTACACACCTTCAGCTATGTAACGCTGTAGTTCGTTTATTCATATCATCAATGGTGTGGGCGCAGTTCTTCGTAGAAATTTGCACTTTTACCAGATTTTCAAAAAAAATGAACATCAAACAGCGTTCAAAAAGGTCGAAATCATGCCAAAACCCCATGGAATGTAAAAAAAAGTTACTAAATATCAATCTCCCAAATGTCCTGAATCAAACGGTATGCCATATGTGTGGTAACACACGCAGACGTGGAATCGAAAAGCCACAAAGTGAGACAATGCACGATGGCTCAGAAACGGCGAAAATATTTAGCCAACTCCGAATTTGGACAGTCTGCAGTTTTTCCACAAAACACCCCCGTAACTTAGAAATAACCCCCACAAACTATATATTCCTGAAATCTACACACCTTCAGCTATGTAACGCTGTAGTTTGTTCATTCATACCATCAATGGTGTGGGCGCAGTTCTTTGTAGAAGTTCGCATTTGTCTGAAAAAACGAACATAAAACAACTTCAAAAGGTAAAAATCATGCCAAAACCTCATGGAATCTAAAAAAAAGTTACTAAATATCAATCTCCCAAATGTCCTGAATCAAACGGTATGCCATATGTGTGGTTACACATGTGGACGTGGAAGCGAAAAGCCACAAAGTGAGACAATGCACGATGGCTCAGAAACAGCGAAAATATTTAGCCAACTCCGAATTTGGACAGTCTGCAGTTTTTTCCACAAAACACCCCCGTAACTCAGAAATAACCCCCACAAACTATATATTCCTGAAATCTAAACACCTTCAGCTATGTAGCACTGTAGTTCGTTCATTCATACCATCAATGGTGTGGGTGCAGTTCTTCGTAGAAGTTTGCACTTTTCTGAAAAAATGAACAAAAACAACTTCAAAAGGTAGAAATCATGCCAAAACCCCATGGAATGTAAAAAAAAGCTACTAAATATCAATCTCCCAAATGTCCTGAATCAAACGGTATGCCATATGTGTGGTTACACATGCGGACGTGGAAGCGAAAAGCCACGATGTGAGACAATGCATGATGGTTGAGAAACAGCGAAAATATTTAGCCAACTCCGAATTTGGACAGTCTGCAGTTTTTTCCACAAAACACCCTGATAACTCAGAAATACCCCCCACAAACTATATATTCCTGAAATCTAAACACCTTCAGCTATGTAGCACTGTAGTTCGTTCATTCATACCATCAATGGTGTGGGCGCAGTTCTTCATAGAATTTCGCATTTCTACACAATTTTCTGGAAAAATAGAGAAAAATACATTTCAAAGTTACAAAATCACACCAAAACCCCATGTAATGTAAAAAAAACTTACCAAATATCAATCTCCTAAATGTCCTGAATCAAATGATATGCCATATGTGTGGTTACACACACGGACGTGGAAGCGACTAGTCAAAATGTAAAACAATGCGCAGTGAGCCAATAACAGCATTTTCCCAGATTTTTCAAACTGAACACCCCTCTAACTTGGAAATACCCCCACAAAACTATATATTCTCAGAATCTACATACCTTCAGCTACGTAACGCTGTAGTTTGTTCATTCATACCATGAATGGTGTGGGCGCAGTTCTTCGTAGAAATTCGCATTTGTCTGAAAAAATGAACAAAAACAACTTCAAAAGGTAGAAATCATGCCAAAACCCCATGGAATTTAAAAAAAAGCTACTAAATATCAATCTCCCAAATGTCCTGAATCAAACGGTATGCTATGTTGTGGTTCACACGTGGAACGTGGAAGCCAAAAGACACAAAGTGAAACAATGCACAATGGCTCAGAAACAGCAAAAATATTCAGTCAAATCTGAATTTGAACAGTCTGCAATTTTTCCCCACAAAACAACCCCCACAAACCATATATTTCTCGAATCCACACACCTTTATCTACGAAATTCTGTAGTTTGTTCATTCGTACCATCAATGGTGTGGGCGCAGTTCTTCGTAGAAGTTCACAGTTTTAGCAGATTTTCTAAAAAATTTGAAAAAAAACACTCTCAAAGGTAGAAATCATGCCAAAATCCCAAGTAATGTAAAAAAATTTTACCAAATATCAATCTCCCAAATGTCCTGAATCAAACGGTATGCCCTATGTATGGTTCCACACGCAGACGTGGAATCAACTAGCCACAAAGTGAGCCAATGAACAGTGGCCCAATTACAGCAACTTTTCAGATTTGTCAGACTAAACACCCCTCTATATTAGAAATACCCCCCAAAACTATATATTCTTGGACTCTACACACCTTCAGCTACACAACGGTGTGATTCTTTTATGCATACCACCAATGGTGTGGGTGCAGTTTTGTGTACAATTTCGCTTTCTTACCAGATTTTCAGGAAAAATTTATAAAAATACAATTCAAAGTTAAAAATCATGGCAAATTTCCATGTCATGTAAAAAAAACTTGTCAATTATCAATCTTCCAAATGCCCTGAATCAAACGGTATGCCATATGCGTGGATGCACACAGGGGCGTGACCACCAACTAGCTCAAATGGGACGCATGCACCAGTGTAATTACAAGAAAAATATCAAAGTGCTCTGTAATTTCAAACAGCCCCAAAACTTTGAAATGCCCCCCACAAATAAAACCCCCAACTAAATATCAATCTCCCACATGTTCTGAATCAAACGGTATGCCATATGCGTGGATGCACACAGAGACGTGGCCACCAACTAGCTCAAATGGGACGCATGCACAAATGCAATTACAAGAAAAAATCAAAGTGCTCTGTAATTTGAACAGCCTACCCTTTTTCTAAGGAAACAGTCCCGAAACATGGAAATTCCCCCCACAAACTATATATTTTTGGAATCTACACACCTTCAGCTACGTTACGGTGCCATGCTTTCATACATGCACGAAGAATTCCAGACCCAGCGATCCAAAGAACTTTTACGAGATTTTGTGAAAAATAAAATAAGATGATTCAAGGGTTGAAATCCTACCTAAACCCACTTGACAAGCAAAAAAACCCACTAAATAGCAATCTCCCACATGTCCTGAATCAAACGGTGTGCCATTTGCGTGGGTGCAAACAGAGACGAGGCCACCAACTAGCTCAAATGGGACGCATTTAGAAGTGCAGTTACAAGAAAAAATTTTAAAAACGCCACAACCCACCCCCCACACACACACTCTCCCCCTTTTAGTGGTATTTTAGTGAAATCGGTTAGTATGGAGAGTCACACACGTTTTTGCACACTTTACTGATCCTAAAAATTCAATACGGTCTTTATTTGGTACCTCTGCAAAATTTCCTTCTAAAAAATAGGCTTAGTTTCCCTTGAAATCGTACAAATAAGTATCCGCGTTTACTTTACCGATATCACTGGGGACATTGGGGAGCTTGGAGAAGACAACTTTTTTTCTAATTTATAGTTTTAGGGTAAAAAAAAAAAAGGGTGTGTGTATCACTTTAAGAATTTTTTTGTGTGTATTTCCCCTTTTTTTCCCCGATCATTCCCAAAGATGATCATCAGATCATCTTAGGGAATGATACCGAACTTGGAATACGGGCATAAATGCCCGTTTTCCAATTCGAAATCCGATCAGAAAAATCACTTCCCGGAAATCATTTTCCAGGAAGTGATTTTTCATTCATTGGCAAAGATCAATAATTTGGTGATCAGAAGTGATCACCAAATTTTGATCTCTGTCCCCATTTTTTTTCTAAGTCTTCGCTAAGTAGCAAAGACTTAGAAAAAATCCTATTTGTGAATGGAACTTTGAGTTCCATTCACAAATGTATAGTAAAAGATGGCAGCTTGACAGCTTTTACTATACTTAGGTACTGCAGCATGATCTATGGAGATCAAGCTGCAGTACCTCAACTAGACCACCAGGTCTCCTACCACTTCAAGGGAGACCCCGGTGAAGGAGGAAGCTCTGTGACGTCACCGGGGTCTCCCTTTCCACTTCCTCCACGTGGGACCGGCTGCACATCGCGGGACCCGGCTAAAGGTGAGTGTATCTTCCGATCCCCCCTCGGATTTGGATCACACCGAGGGGGGATCGAGGGGGCTAGGGGGGCAGTTGAATGCTGCCCCCCGATCGGCCCTAGCAGGGGGGAAATTTTTTTTTGCAGGGGGGAAGCCACAGATCGTATATTCACGATCTGTGGCAGTTAAAGCATTCTCTGCACAGATCGTGAATATACGATCTGTGGCAGGGAAAGGGTTAAAGGACAACTATACTTAAAAAATTTTACTTTTTAAAAATGAAAAGCACCTGGGGCACCCTAGGGATTGATTATTCCTACCTCACAATATTGGTTTGTTGAGAAGCTACAGCACATACAGTTTTCATCTACCAGGTTATGGCCCTGGGCCATTCTATATTAAAAATAGTGCTGAAGCATACAGGAAGACTGGCAGAAGCAGTTTTCTTAATCATGCTGCTCCTCATAGAAATGATATTGGGACGTAAAAAGTACCAATCCTACCTCCCTGCCTCACATACGTTTTATTTTAACTGTTTATAAAAAACTTAATTCGCACTATAGTTTCCCTTTAAGAAAAGTTTACCCATCAGTCAGTTTTCTAGGGTACAGAGAATAGTGACTAATGACACGAGGAGAAAAGAACAGCTCCAACAAATGTGTATGATAAGTGTGCACAGCGTAAATACCCTACAAGTGTTTTGAATGAAGCCTTGTGTAAATCCAGTGCTCTGTCTGGTATGCCTAAGAGAAGGGACCAGACCAGCGATTTGAGGATTCCCTTTGTTACACAATATGGAAATAATAGCACAGTGATTAATAATATTGTGAGACAACAATGGTATCTACTTAAACAGGCGTATCCAAAAATTGATGCTCTTCGATTGCCCCCTTTGATTTCGTATTGGAGAGGGGGTACATTATCTAGGCAACTGGTTCATTCTGACGATCAATTCAGTAAGACCAAAACTTTCACAAAAGTTATGTTCCCATGCAGGTCATGTGCGCAATGTGTTTGTGTATATAAATGTGATACCTTTGTACACGCCCAGACAGCACAAGAATGGAAATTACGAGATTACTATATTTGTAATACAAGGTTTGCTGTCCATTGTATTATTTGTCTGTGCGGACTTCTGTATATTGGTGAGAAGACCCAGGCTGTGAAGAGCAGGATCTCACAGCACTGGTCGTCCATGAGGACTGGCAATTGGAGATTGCCCATCTCTGAACACTTTATCAGAATGGGTCATTCAGAAAAACAACTAAAATTTTTGGTTTTGGAATCGGTCCCTGTTCCGAGGAGAGGGGGGGACCTTGAACTGAAATTGAAAAAGCGAGAGGTATGGCGGGTCCATAAGATGGACTCACAAACCCTGCAGGTCTTAACCGTGATTATGATTTGCACTTATTTTTGTGAAAACAGTCCGGGTCTGTATGCCCTGAACAGAATCCCAGTGCAGCCTTTCAATATAGGGGACAATTCTACTATTATGATTTATGGATATTATAATAAGTATAATAGTGTTATAATGTTTTTAACAGGATGATTTGATTATATGGTAACATGTATGAAGTATATAACACATGCTATGTATGTCACTTACTGTCTTACGTGATTTAAGGTGAAACCTTGTTTTGTGATACCATTTTTGTTTTCTTGCATCTGCTTGAGAAAGAGGACCAGATCCTAGAAACGACGCACTCTCAGGGTTTTTTCATCAAAAATATTTTATTAATACATCACTGTACATAAAGTAGGTCCGAAGCACCTACGCGTTTCAGCCCATCAGTTCCGGGCCATCATCAGGGTTCATGACGGCCCGGAACTGATGGGTGGAAATGTGTAGGTGCTTCAGAGCTACTTTAAAATAAATGCCTTACTAGTCCATGGAGTGCCTTCTACCTATCATCTTATCCATTACAGGAGCACCCCGGCGGCTGAACTGAGGACAGAGTGTGGAGGAACCTCTTGTCTTTTATATATATATATATATATATATATAATTCTGGAAGCACTCCAATTAGTCTTATTTACAACAACATTTAGTGAAAGTGCTACTGATCTGGTCAAACATTTATACAAACATATAAAAGATAATCAATGCACATTCCTAGGCCCCGTTCAATATCATATTGTCTGCACACTGGCATACTTTATAAACAAAGGGGTTTTAGTATATACTAAACTGTTTATAAAGTATGCCAGTGTTGCAGACAATATGATTTGTATGGGGCCTAGGAATGTGCATTGATTATCTTTTATATGTTTGTATATATATATATATATATAATATAGATAGATAGATAGATAGATAGATAGATAGATAGATAGATGATAGATAGATAATAGATTAGATATAGATAGATAAGCATATTAACCAAAGGAATGGGAGCACTCCTGGGGATCTTCTACACAAACATATTTATTTAAAACACACGTGTCGACGCGTTTCAACCCTACTTTGGGTCGTTCTCAAGACAAAAAAAAACTACATAAAGTAGGATTGAAACGCGTCGACACACGTGTGTTTAAATAAATATGTTTGTGTAGAAGATTCCCAGGAGTGCTCCGATCCTTTTGGTTAATATGCTATTTTATACTCCCACGGAGCCACCCGGGCGGTTGTGAAGACAGGACGAGGAGTGCCGCTCCACCTTTGTTAACACACTATATATATAGATAGATAGATAGATATAGATATGAAAAAGATACGTCAAGGTATATGGTTGGAAGGCTTTTCATTCATGTGATCACAGTAATGTATGCTAAAACCGCTTTGTTTATAAAGTATGCCAGTGTGCAGATAATATGATATTGTATGTGGGCTAGGAATGTGCATTGATTATCTTTTCTATGTTTGTATTAATGTTTGACCAGATCAGTAGCACTTCCGCTAAATGTAGTTGTAAATTAGCCTAATTGGAGTGCTTCCACAATTCTTGTATTGTATGTATTTATTGGGAGGCTTGGTCAATCCTCCATTTGGTAATAGCACCCCCAACATGCCCCTTTTTGGGGGGTCCTATACCTTTAATATAAAACACTGGATGGCCTCTTCCCTCATTTTAAAAAGCCAAAGGGCTGGGGGGAAGTGAGAAAGCCTGTTATATGGATCCAGTGTGTAAGAATGAGAAATGCAAAAGTTTGCTATTGGTAATTAAAGTAAAAGGTTAGAAGTTAGGACCTTCCAGACTGGGGTTACCTTTACGTGGTTGGAAGGCTTTTAATTCATGTGATCACAGTAATGTGTACTAAAACCCCTTTGTTTATAAAGTATGCCAGTATGCAGATAATATGATATTGTATGTGGCCTAGGAATGTGCATTGATTATCTTTTCAATGTATATATATATATATATATAATGCGTTAAGGCATTTTTAAATATGTTCTAATAAAGACTTATGTTTTAACAAGACCCGAGAGTGCCTCTGCTATTTGCATTATATTAATATTATATATATATATATATATATATATATATTATTATATATATATATAAATCCTGAATCCTAAAACAAATCCAGTGCACTCATGGGATTTTAGTCAAACAAATGCCTTTAATTGGCCATAGTGAAGACTGGCTGTCTTCACTATTGCCAATAAAGGCATTTGTTTTGACTACAAAATCCCATGAGTGCACTGGATTTGTTCAAGGATTTGTATATATCTCTCTACTGGTGGCACCGGGGTATTTTATTCTAAAAGAGTTACATATTAGGGGGAGAGTGCCCACATTTTGGATTATATATATATATATATAAAAGAATATAAAAATCTCCTGCAGTCTGTCCAAGAGTCATCCACCGGGGTGCTGCAGTAAAGGGGGAATCTGTATACTGTAGGTACGAAGCACTCCTCTGGTTTTTTAGAAAGGTTTATACACAAATAGAAGGTAGGTCTGAAGAACCTACGCGTTTCAGTCCATCAGTTCCGGGCCGTCATCAGGGTTACAGACCAAAAGGAAGAACATCCTTAAAAAGACAAAAACCCACCCCTGCAACTCCCCCAAGCCCGCCCCCCACGTGATACAAGTGTCAGTGCTACTAGTGAAGAGAGCCAGAGAAATCAAACCCCAGCCACTTAGGGACAAGCAGGATGGGGAAAACCACTCCCCCCTGCTCCTCTAAAAGATATCACTACCATAAAGTGCCCTAAGAGACCCTAAGTGGGTAATCAGAAAAGTGCACAGTGCGTTACAAGACATCTGCCCATAAAAGAAGCCCTCATTTCAAAGTGGCTCAGTGCATATGAACAACATCCCAGTACGAACAGGCAAAAGTGCTTAATGCAGCATAGAATATCTATATACAGTAGACAAGGATATGGCTAATGTGCAAAAGGTAAAAAAAGTGCAAGTGCATCGGACTGTAAAATGACAGAGCTAGAAGAAGTAACATCCAAATAAGATAAAAGATAAAAAGAGTGCAGTGATTAAATATATAAAACATATAAAACATGAAAGTTCATATAAGCCGAGCTAGGCTGTTAAGTCAAAATCTCAAAACAGAAAATACTACAAGTATCAGTATTCAGAGGGATGCTACCCCATATCCCAAGGTTAATGTCCATGAATGACCGTTTACAGTCCTACAGGTAGCATGATAGCCATGTCCTAAGCGTAGGTGTAGGGGGGTCTTTGAAATCAGTTCGCACAAGTATATTCCTAAGGTTTTTGCCTTGTCTGTATGCAAACAATGGGAAAAGATCATGAAAAGGTAAGTTTTTGTCACCCGTAAGGATCTCCCACCTTGTTTGAATGCTCCGCTTAAGATTTAAGCTAAACGGTGAGTATGTACTAACAAATGGAATAAGGCCCTTGCTGGCACCCTCCTTAGATAGACTAGATACATTGTCCTTCGCCTGCCATTTTTTTAAAGCTCGTTCCATCAGTAGTCCCACAACATCCTGGTCATAGCCCCTATTGGTAAATTTTTGTTGAAGTTGTCTCAAATGTTCCTGGGCTATATCCATGTTGGAGTTATTTCTTAGCACCCTCAAGCTCTGGGAATATATAATGCCCTTTTTTGGGATTGTGGGTAAAAGCTGTTCGCATGCATGAGGGTGTTTCGGTCGGTGGGCTTTGTATACAGAGTGGAACAAAGCCACCCATTGTCTTTATAAATTCAGAGTTCCAAAAAGTCAATAGTGTCACTGTTGGCCGTCATAGTATGTCTTGTACAAGATGTCTTGTAACGCACTGTGCACTTTTCGATTACTCACTTTGGGTCTCTGAGAGCACTTTATGGTAGTGATATCCTTTAGAGGAGTAGGGGGGAGTGGTTTTCCCCGTCCAGCTTGTCCCTAAGTGGCTGGGGTTTGATTTCTCTGGTTCTCTTCACTAGTAGCACTGACACTTGTATCACATGGGGGGCGGGCTTGGGGGAGTTGCGGGGGTGTTTTTTTTTTTTTTTAAGGATGTTCTTCCTATTCGTGTGTAACCCTGATGACGGCCCGGAACTGATGGGCTGAAATACGTAGGTTTTCACAGTTATATTGTCATTATGTTTGTTATG
Source organism: Hymenochirus boettgeri (assembly GCA_019447015.1). NCBI lineage: Eukaryota > Metazoa > Chordata > Amphibia > Anura > Pipidae > Hymenochirus > Hymenochirus boettgeri. The sequence continues at coordinate 141,425,354 of CM033475.1, read as the reverse complement.
CTTTAATAATATTTATTATGCTGATAATAATACTGTCAGACGGCGGGGGGAAAGTCATTATGGACTACACCTATTACAGGGAGGAATTGTTAGCACAATTGAATGGCCGGTCTGTTAATCAAAAAATATCCAAAGATCCTATTAAGAGGTTCCAACAAAAATAGTTGTTATAACAGTTAATATCAGTTAATATCGTGGACCAAACTAATCAAAGAGGATGTTAAAATTACTTAATACACAAACATCCAAGGTGTCCAATAATCTATACCCTCCCCGAAATTCATAAGGATGCTACTCGTCCACCACAATGTCCAATTGTGTCTGGCAAATGCAGTGTACTTGAACCCCTGGAAAAATACCTGGACATGGTACTACAAACTTTGGTCCAAAATACTCCCTTCATACCTTAAAGATACAGCTTATTTTCTATTAGCCATTAAAGGGTGTCGTTTAACTAACTCTGGTGATGTTTATTTGGCCAGTATGGATGTAGCTAGTCAATATACATGCATTCCACAATGGAATCTCAGTGGTAAGGCAGTTGGTATCCACCTCTGAAAATGGCAATAATGCATATTTGGTTTTTCTAATGGATCTTCTAAATTTGACATTAACGTGTAACTACGTCAGATTTAAAATTACCTCCAGGTCCCAGGAACAGCCATGGGAGCTGCCATGTCCCCAGCATACACTAGTTGGTGAAACATTAACCATATAATTGCCACAGTCACTTCTAAAGTGCATATCGTATCTCTCTAAACAATCCTCTTTCAAAGTGTATTTAAAAATGTGCAAATTATAAAGTGCATACCAATAACGCTATTTGAGGGATAGATCCATATTAAGATAAATAACTTGATTGTGTTTACTGTTATTCAGATACATTAACACTTACTACAGAAGAATTTTTATGTACGAAAGCTACTGATAATACGTCATCATTGGGTAATAAGGCTTTTTTTAATATTACTTTCCTTTAAAAACATTTAATGGAATACTGTTCATTAAGACCCCTGGGTGATACTGTATCTAACCACTTAATCCAATAAATTTCTCTCTTTAATATCAATTTGGACCTGCCCCCCCCCTTCTTGGCATAGGGATATGATCAATAGCTGTATATGCTAAGATCATGTCTCTCATGTAAAAAATGTTTGGGAACTGGTTTAAAAGATTTTTTTATCCAGAACGCTGTCTTAATGGCTGACCTATGCCCATCCATTCTAGTGCATAGAGTCAAGTCGGTTTTAACAATGTAACACAATCTGCCTGGGCACTCAATCATATAAATGACATGTGTAGTGATACAAATGATATCATGTTTTATATCTATGATCTCAGTTGTGTGAGGATGCATTAAAATGTGTCAGCTGGTAACATAAATTTACATGATAAACATTTATGAAATGAATAGCAACCCGGTTTCCTATTGGGTACCCACGTGGTACTTCCTTTATAACTGTTAACAGCATCAGTCTTAACTAACTGTCCCTTAAGTTTTTTTTCCTTTTGTGAAGCTAATTGGCATTGCTCTGGCAATATTATGTTTAAGTTATCATCTGATAAAAATAGTTTACAGTTCTTTTTTATGCTCTGTAGGATATCATGTCCCAATGTGTTGTAATTAATGCTGCAAAAAATTATTCTGTTAATTTACCATACTAGGGGAGTTTATCCTCACATCACCCAATATGTTTTTTTTCTCTTGCTCTACTTAATGCTCGGTCCAGGGTGGAAATTGTATATCCTCCAGCACGGAACTTTGATTTCATTTCTTCAATCTGTTGTTCCCTGTGGAATCTGAATTGTTACGTATCACCCTGCAAAACTGTTAAATAGGTAAAGATTTTTTTAAAGAATTTGGATGGTGACTTGTGTAATGCAGTAATGTGTTCCTGTCTGTTTCCTTAGAATATAGTGTATAACCTAGTTTGTCATTTTGTACAAAGATTTCTAAATCCAAAAATCTAATATTTGTCTTACTTTTGTTTTGAGTAAACTTAATTGTAGATTCCAGGTTATTCAACATAATTATAAAATCTTCCAGTGATTCCTCTGTCCCTTGACAGATCAAGAACTGATCATCAATTAACCTACAGTATAAAATCAAGGAGTCACCAACTTTAACAAAATCTGCTTTACCTCAAAATCCTGCATGTACATATTAGCATATGCTGGGGCCATGGCTGCACCCATTGCAGTTCCAGATTTCTGTAAATAAAAGGAATTTCCAAACTTGAAGTAATTAAACCGCAGAGTTGTTTCCAGTTATTCAATTATAAACTAAATGCAGATGTTCCACAATTAGCCATTTGTAAAAATTCCTGTACAATAGAAATCCCTTCACTGTGGGATATTAGTATAAAGGCTAGAGACATCCAACGTGATGAGCCACAGTTCCACATTTGTAGGTAAAATCAGTTCATTAATAATTTCAATCAAATGGTTTGTATGACATTGTAATATATGACAATTATATTGATAAAAGTAACATTAGGTGAAAATGTAGTGTGAGATGGGTGAAGTTGAACCCACCTTATAGCGCTTTGCTGTATGATTTGAAGCAAAAAATGTTCAGGTGGTCGCCTCCCACTACTCTCCATCGCAGATGAAAATTTAAATATCCATTCTTATTGGGCAATAGGAGCGGCATCCTGTGTAAGTAGTGTCCTAGCAACCATGCGTGAGCGAGCATATGCGCGACCCCGACTTATGACTTGGTTTCGTGAGGTCTAATTCGTGAGGGGAAAACTGCAGCACAGTGTTTTGTATGTGTGTGTGTGTGTGTATGCGCGTGCTCACCTACCTACCCACCCGCCTACCTACCCACCATGGTAGCTGCAGCCCAGTAATAAATAAGGACAGGTACCACTAGCACAGGAGCAGAAGAGCCTTGTGGAACGATCGGTCAGCGTGCCTTGGATGACATCATGCGCGCGCAGGCTATTGGAAAGATGCGCGGAATAGAATTATGCTAATGAGTTTGAGTGACACATACTAGCAGCTCCATCTAGAAACACTGTAGTGTAGACAATTAGAGGAAACTGGAGGTAAGGATAGTTATTGGGGTCTTGAAGGAGCCTGGCCTAATAAAATATGTAATCAAGTTATATATTATTTACTGAGTATAATTGTCCTTTAATATGGATCTATCCATCAAATAGAACTATTGGCATGCACTTTACAATTTGTACATTATTAAATACACTTTGAAAAAGGGTTGATAAGAGAGATTACGATATGCACTTTAGAAATTACTGTGGTAGTTTTATGGTTAATGTTTCACCAACTTAGGTTCTTACATTGTGATGTCATGATAAAGAGGTGTGGTTTTATTTATATAAGGATCATCATGTGTAATCTTTTTAAGCTTGATAAAGGTCTTAGGAAAGCATATAAACTTTGCACCTATATACCTATTTGTAATTGTGGATCTACCAATCATCTCAGGGGCGTGTTTAGGGGGGATTCCTGGTGCCTGGAATCCCCCCTTTTCTGCCTGCTCAGTGCAGTCTGCTATTCTACTCCTCCTGGTGTCCAAAGATTGTTACATAGATTGTTACATAGATTGTTACATAGATTGTTACATTGTTAATTAAACTCTGAATGAGAAGCAGCTTTATTTTGTTTCAAAAATGTATCCAGTCTGCCCTGTGATTGACAGCAGCATAAGAAAATTGTATCAATATAAACCCTGCAGCTGCCTGGGGTGATTTCTGAGACTGGGTTAATATACAGTACTTACTATTAGGGATGGCCGGTTCGCGGATCCGAACCCGGATCAGCCGCGGATTTATCCCGTTCTCGAACGGCGGATTTTTCCGGATTTTCCGCCTTCCGAATTTCCCATTCGCGGATTTTTCGTATTTTCGAAAATACATGAAAACTCGTAATTGAAAAATCTCGTTATTTTAAGGGTATTTTTAATTTTAACGGGTCCGCTCGCGGATTTTCGAATTTTCGAATTTTTTCGAAAATTCGCGGATCCTCGAGCGGACCGGATTTTGCGAAGTTTGGACATCTCTACTTACTATACCTACTACACTGTGATGGAGATTAGTGAGCAGGAATTAAGAAATCCTGGAGCTGGTAGCGGACTATCAACATTTCATTATATATATTATATATACACAGGAGTGATTGTTCCATATATTCCATATACAGAATGATAGTTCAATGTGCCTATACATGGTCTAATGTTATCAGCTTCCCCTACTGTAGTAAAGGGAACCAGTAATGGAAATTTTCTGTCTTGTCCGATAGATCCCGATACCGACAATATTCAGCAAATTCTGTCAGATCCACCGTCAGTGTCACAGCTCTGACTTTGAAGGACATGATATTGAAAGGCAAATGTGGATTTCTCTGTAAAAGAGAACATTAGGCTGGGTACAAATGGGCAAATTTTTCATCTTGACCATTCGCCACTACGAGCAGTCGGCTGGGACAAAGCACTGTTAGTCGCGGCAAATGTCTCCTATGGACCGCACAATCTGCAGCGATTTACTGACATGTTCAATTGACTGTTTGTCCGATCCGGGTGACCGACATCGGTCGCTGTTATCGCCACCAAAATCACCTCAGATTTTTTAGCCCAACCAACCAATACACAGAAATTCGGCTTGTTGGGCTGAAAAATCTGCTCATATGTACCCAGCCTTAATGAAGATACTTTATAACAAAAGTAAAGGTGATATTTGGCTAACTATGATGATAATTATGGCAAGTAGAGAATATATAATATTATTATATGATCCATATGTAATAGAATATATTATAGTCATGAACCTCCTTCTGGGGTTGTTCAGTGGTAACCCATTCAGGAATCCCCCTCTTGAAAATCCTGAGCTTGCCCCTGCATCTGTCGTAGCAGGAATGTCTTTAAAATAGTAACCCTTATTTATTGTGAACGGGTCAGAAAATAGCCACAGTCAGAGGTGACTTCATCTTAGCTTGGCTAAAGATGTTTCCCAGTATTTAGTTGTCTTTTAAGTGTGATCTTTTCAATGCCAGAATTTTGTTTAAGTTCCCTTTCTTGTGTAGATGCACATCAAATAAGATTTCTATAGGGAACAAGATTTTGCATTATCTAGTTTAATTTATTTGATGTGATCCACTATTTACTGAGATTTTTTATCGATTGCAACATGGTGTTACTGCTGTTTGTAGAAAGCCGCTGGACCTAATAAGGCAATAACATGGATTAGACATCTATTGCTTTACTTGTGATTCATTCTTTTATTGAGATTCAGTGAAAGTAAAGAAGCCATTGTTTTAGGATTCATCAGGCAGAAAATCACTTTAGGCCACAATATGGTATTTCACTGTCATGTGTATGCCTGGTTGACTCCTTTCTAATAACTTCATTCTGAATTTTAAAGATTATTTGACAGGATCCAAATTAGTACTGGCAGATTTTAGTTTTGTGTTAACCTTCTGTGTCACTTTGTGTTAACCTTCTGTGAGAAAATAAAGAACAAAATTAAAAACATTCATTAAGCAATGTTCTAAATTAAACGTTCTAAGAAAATTTACAATATATTTGCCAAAAAATACTAACCAGTTTTAATAATTTTATTAATAATACACAAGAGCCCTGAATATCCAATAAAACTTGTGTATTTAGGCATTAATGCATAGAATATACTACACCAACCAGCCATAACAGTAATACCACTGATGGGTAAGGTGGATAACATTGAGTATCTTGTTACATTGGCACCTGAGAGTAAGTGGTATATATTAGGCAGTTAGTCACATTTTGTCCTTAGTTTATTTGTTGGAATCAGAAAAATGCATATATATGTGTGAGGAAATTGTGGAGATTACAGCAGCTTTTACAAGTGCCAAATTTTGATGACAAATTTTGATGACAGATCAACTTTGTCACAGCATCTCCAAAACTGCAGCTCTCGGTCTACAGTGCCCAGGACCTTCTAACAGTGGTTCAAGGGCTAAAAACTATTAAGCCATTGATAGGGTCATAGGCCAGCAAGGCTCATTGATGCACATGGGTCACTAGCTTAAGTTTTCTAATCCAAGAACTACTGTAGCTCAAATTCATAAAAAAAAAAAAGATAATGCTGGTTCCAATAAATTGCATATGGGCTTGTATTGCCACAAACTGGTCAGGGTGCTCATGCTAACTCATGTCCATCGCTAAAAGTGCCTAAAATGGGCACATGAGCATTAGAACTTCATTTCCACAGACTTTAGGAAAACCAATTTCAGATTAAGCAAGGTAAATGTTTTTTCACTATAAGGGTAGTAAGGTTTGCTCTGTCTGAAAATATTGTGTATGACGAATCTAGGTATAAACACATTCAAAGGAGCCATGGATATCTTCCTGGACAGTCAGAATATTCAGTTATAGCTGGTAACTGAATCCATGTGTGTGCAGGAGTAATTTGTTGTGTTGTTGTTCAGATTTCTGTTCATGGGGCATGATGAGTGGGTGGGGAGAGCCAAACTTTTTGTTGGGGTTAGAGATGATGGGTTTTGCGTGGAGGGGTTGAACAAACTTCTACTCCTTTTACAGCTACATTGGTATTGTATAGGCCAGTGGTTATCAAGCTTTTCCAGATCGTGGTGCACTTAGCAATGCAAATTTTTCTTAAAAAACACACTTGTGCACTGAATGTTGGACTTAAAGGGCATCTATAGTGGGAAAATGTAAATTTTTTTCTTCTTTTCTATGTGTTCTATAATTCTCCCCAACTCCCAGAGTACCTTTATTTTCTTCAGTTTCCTCCTCTGTCCCGAGATATATAAGTTAAAGAGGAAGTTCAGTGCAAATACAAATGGTTTTCAGAAAAACGAGCAGTATTTTTTCATCCCAATGGCCTTAATCTGCCAATTCAGAATTTTGTTTGTGTATAAATAAACGCAACCGAAATACTGACTTCCTGTTTGCAGGACCCCTATTAGAGACCATTATGGTCTTGCCCTTGACCCAGCGCCTGGGTTGATTCAGTTGCTCAGTAGAGAACTGAGCATCTTTGACCCATCCAACAGCCAATCAGTAGAAATAACTGTTAGGAACATTCCAAGAATTTCTGGGAGGAAGAAGGACAGTTAGAACCTAAAATGTCAGCTCACTAATGTCAACAGCAGGGAACACCAAAGTGTATGAAATCAACAGATTTTTCAAAATGGGAGAGAATATGTAAAATAAATAAGAAGGCATTACACAAACTAACTATTTAACAAATATTGATCATTTCCACTGACCTGTCCCTCTAAAAGAAGTCAAGATTTCAATACATCACTCCTGCTTGAGCTGTCAATCAAATCCCCTAACAGCATGCCGATGTAGTGTGTAGGCTTACACAGGTTTTACAGCAAGTCTCCCAATGACTTCTTCCTGCTCACTAAAATGCTTGGCAAATACTGGGTTAAAAACAGAAGTAAAGGGAAGGAGAATGAAGCAGCTTTCACCAATTTATTGCCTGTCAAAGGGAGATCGACTGCAATGATAAGGCAGGACTCAAGGTAACTCACCCCCTCCCACTCCTTATGTAGCAAGTGTCTCCAAAACAACAGAGACAATGGTTCTTTACAGGTTTACATACCAAGGTTATTTTTTTTTGTTTACAAAAGAGTGAAGTGTAGGAGGATTAATGTGCATGAGCAGCTTGGTTCACAGCCGGACTATATGAATGGGGGAAAGACCAGAGAGGGGAGGGGGAGTGGGGAGCTCTGCAGTAAATCAGACTGTGTGCAAACACGGAACCACAGAGGAAGGTAAGAATAAGGCAGCATACACTAACCTTTTATTATGTCTGTATTGGAGCAATGTATACATTTCACTATAGTTGCCCTTTAATATTTGTAATTAGCCATGTTTTATTAAAAATCATTTGTAATAAACACCTGGTACTTTAAAGTTGCACCAGTGTGACCTGGCACACCCATTGAGAAACTCTGGTATAGGCGTTAAATGTACGAATACAGTGCAATATACCGACGTCGCATGGTGTATTGCTACTGCACAGTATCTTGCCAATAACATTTGCAAGTTGAAGACCGTCTATTGCACTGCGATTATAAATGTACGACCGCAGTGCAATAGAAGGACCCCAACTTGCAAATTTTATTGGCAAAATTTACGATAATGCACTTTTACAAATACTGCCCAAATGGCGTAAAAAGCGTAAGTATAAAATACTTCAATTCACTACTCAAAGCAAGTTTCCTTGGGAAAATATCCTATATAATAAAATGCAAGTGTGCGTCCCTGTGTCAGTGTGTGTGTGGGTGCTCTGAAGTAAAAGAAGCAGCCAATTTACCTGATTGGCTGCTTCTTTTCCCTTCAGAGCAGAACAGCCATTTAGATCACAAGTTTGCATTAAGCGGCAGGACCACAGACTACAGACTGCTGGCTGCTCTGGGTGGGTTGATTTCTTAAGTTAACTCTTCACAGTGTGAAAATTCCTGTCCATGCTGCATTACTGGGTCTGACACCAATAAACTGTACACACACCAGTTATGTTCAAAGATCTCTGGGTGGGGGACAGTGAGGCAGGGGGTAGCTGGTGGGGTGTGTGTTTGTCCTGGACCCCAATGATATTAATCATGGGGGGTTGTGAGGGAGAGGGTTGCACTAGACATCAATGTCTGGGTGAGGGTGGGGGGAGTCAGAACTGCTCACTGACATGACACCATGCTAAATTAACTCCTTTAACCAAAGGTGTCAGGGCTGGCTGTAAAGCAGAGTGACAGAGGTGGGGGGGCTGGGACAGAGGGGGTGGGACAGAGGGGGGTGGGACCTGGGGCGGGGCAGTGTGGGGGGCCCTGAGTCTGGGGCAGAGGAGGGGCCCTGGGTCTGGGACAATGGGGGGCCCTGGGTCTGGCCCAGAGGGGGGCCCTGGACAGAGGGGGGGCTGGGGCTGGGACAGAGGGGGGGCTGGGGCTGGGACAGAGGGGGGCCTGGGTCTGGGGACAGAGGGGGGACCCTGGGTCTGGGACAAAGTGGGGGACCCTGGGTCTGGGACAAAGTGGGGGACCCTGGGTCTGGGACAGAGGGGGGCCCTGGGTCTGGGACAGAGGGGGGCCCTGGGTCTGGGACAGAGTGGGAGACCCTGGGTTTGGGACAGAGGGCGGCCCTGGGTCTGGGACAGAGGGGGTCTGGGACAGAGGGGGACCCTGGGTCTGGGACAAATTGGGGGACCTGGGTCTGGACAGAGGGGGGGTCTGAGACAGAGGGGGGCCTGGGTCTGGGACACAGTTGGAGACCATGGGTCTGGACAGAGGGCGGCCCTGGGTCTAGGCAGAGGAGGGCCATGGGTCTAGGGCAGAGGAGGGGCCATGGGTCTAGGGCAGAGGAGGGGCCATGGGTCTGGGACAGAGGGGGTGGGACCTGGGTCTGGGAGAAGGGGGACCCTGGGTCTGGGAGAGAGGGGGGCTGGGTCTCAGACAGAGGGGGGCCCCTGGGTCTGGGATAGAGGGGGGGCCCTGGGTCTGAGACAGAGGGGGCCCTGGGTCTGGGGCAGAGGAGGGGCCCTGGGTCTGGGACAGATGGGGGACCCTGGGTCTGGGGCAAAGGGAGGGCCCTTGGTCTGGGACAGAGGGGGGACCCTGGGTCTGGGACACTAAGAGGGAACTGTGGCCTTGGGACATGGAGGATGGAGGCACTCTGGGCTTCTAGCGCCTGTTATTGTAACAGGCTTAATGTCTAGTAATTTAAATAAACAAGTAAAATATCTGAATTTAAAGGGTATCTTTACACTAAAAAAAAAAATCGAATTTTCAAAAATAGTACCTTTAGATACAGCAAGATCCCACTCCTCCAAAACTTTTTCCAGATTTTAAATCTGAGCAGTAGATTCTGAGAAATCATCATTTTAATCACAGCATTTACAGGGAAAGCCCTGTCTTTCCAGAAGCAGAAAATTATAATATGTGACCCATGCTTGACCTCTTTGGCTGCCTGCCAGCACACTTTCTGCAACATTTAAGAGAATCAGCAGAGAAAAGATAGCAGGGGGGAGGAAGGGGGAGATGTGTAAGCAGAGCAGTGTCTATGGTGAGGCTGTGCAGAACTTGTAAGTGTTGCAGACACTACAAGAAGGCATTGAGAAAGGGAGGGTTGGGGAAATTAGGAGTACTCACTAAACATTAATAATTTTAATGACAAAGCAAGCACAGATAAATATGTGAGTACCATCATTTTACTTGTCTCAAATTGTAGTTTCAGAAAATGCAAAGTTGTTTCACTGAGTATAGTGACCATTTAATAAAATTAATTTTATAAGTGTTAGGGGCATAAATAGAAGTTAGTGTATATTAGAGATATAAGTTAGGTCCATTTTCGAACTTTCGAACTTCAGTAAAAGTTCAAAAGTTCGAATTCGGACCCATTAAAGTCAATGGGGGAGTGGTAGTTCGAAAAGTCCGGATGATTAACAGCTAAATTAACAATGGTAACTTACTATAATTGGCGGTGGCAACTGGGAAATTGTCTGGGGAACATGTCACTATAACCAAAACTTTTTTAAACACGAGTGGGCAAATTGTCAGGTTTTGCGCAAGCTACATTCGAGCTTTACGGCCAATTCGAGGGTTTCCGTATGATACTTTTGAGGGTTAGCAAAAATAGAACGATAAATTCGAAGATTATCGAAAACGAACGATACTTTCGAGGATTACCGAAAATGAACAATACTTTTGAGGGTTAGCGAAGGATACATTCTAGGGTTAGCGGAAACGATCAATACATTTGAGGGTTACCGAAAATGGCTGATACTTTTGAGGGTTACTGAAAATCGAAGGCTACATTTGAGGGTTAGCGAAGTATACATTATAGGGCTAGCGAAAATGATTCGTACATTCAAGGGTTTCCGAAAACGAATGATACATTTGAGGGTTAGCAAATGATACATTCTAGGGTTAGCGAACGGCCCATAAATTTTATAATTATACAATTTTCGATAATTATCGAAAATGCAGCCACGAGTCTGGAAAGTCTGAGAAATCAGCATCCGGGATAGTTCGGGAAGTCCGAGTCTGTTCGGACTTGTTAAGTAGAACTCGAACTCGGGTTCGAGTTCTAGTCCATCTCTAGTGTATATACAAATACAAAATTGATTATTAGATAGCAGCCTAGATTATCAGTGCAGGTATTAATAATTTTGGTTTTGCAAATTTCTTTAAAAAGAATTGCAATACCATTCTTTTTACGTTTAATGTGGTTGAAGCTTCCTGTGCATCAGGGTCTAAAGATGATCCCTCATTTGAGTCTTGGATGAAGTCCTGCGTACCACTATGTTGGAAAATTAAATTTGTTAAAGAAAGTAACAACACCAATAAAGGGTATGTCCACCCGCCTCTAAAAAAAACTTTTAATATTTTTTTTGGCAACCTGCAAAACCTTGACCTTGCGAGGTTTATAAAAACCAAAGATGCTTCTTACAGTACTTAACCAGCCTTTTTCATTCTTCCCTGCTTTTTCCATGCACGGAAGCAAGTAAAAGGGGCCGGACCAGCAGATTGGCTGAGACGCAATTCATTATCATAAACACCCAGTATAAAAAGTTTAAGACTTTTCTCTTCAGTCTATTTGCTTATTTTAAATTTTTCTTTATCCATTGCTAATGTTTTGGTTTGATTCTCATTATATCTTTGGTATTCAGTTAAATCAACTGGACATAAAGTTTACTTCTTGAAGATGTTTTGCTAATCATCCGACTGGCTTTCTCAATTCTGAATTGAGAGATCCAGTCGGATGACTAGCGAAGTGTCTTCAAAAACTGAACTTTGAGTCCAGTTGATTTAACTGAATACAACAGATATACCATGACCTGGATGAATGAGAACCTCCACAAGCATTTCAATTCTCATTATTTGGTATTCTTTCTCCCTCTTGCACTTCTACTTTCCCCAACTGTTCTTCCATAATTCATTCAGCTCTCTTTTTACTTCCCCTTTGACATTAAGGTCTTCCTTTTCCACCTGATTTTTTTTCTTTTATTATTCCAATCTTTCTTCACCTTAATCCATTCTGCTCCTCCTCCATCCAATCAGCTGCACTTATTCCCCCATCATCCAATACACTTCCCATATGCATCCAATCTGTCCCCACTTCATCCAATTACCTGTACCTATTGCATCCAATCTGAGCCCTCTCTACTAAATCTTACCCCTCCAATCTGTGCTATCTCCCCATGACCTTTTCTCATGCTTGTTGCTGTTGCCACACTAATCCTCTTTCCCCACTGCTACTACACACAACAATGATAACTTTGATATGCATCTTAAAAGCATAAAAGGTAACAACAATTAAATGAAGCTGTCTCTGTAGATACTTCTCTTATCTACATTCTGTGCTTTCACTCAAAATCAACCAATGTTCCCTTTTTTAAAAAAATGTCAAAAAGGTGCTTATCTCCCCCTGAGCAAAACCAAATATTATCTGCTTCACATTTCCTATATTCACCTAGACTTTTGTTTCCACTCTATCTAACCTATGTGTGCCCATATATTAACACACAGCTTAGAGAGAACATTGCATTGCATACAACCAGTGCTGCCACTAATGTGCATTAAATGCAAGGCATTTTCTTTTAACTGTGAGGTTTGTGCAAGTAAAAACATTTTGCAAGGCTTCTTTTTTTATACTTTGTATTGTGCTAAAGCTAGAAAGATGTCACATAGAGTTAAGTCTTAAAGCTGGTCCATTTTATCATACGTTTAATAAATATCCAGTAATCAAATTGCTAAAAAAAACAAGTTGGTTTCTTAGTTGCTAGCCTTTTTTATTATTTCCACCAGATTTCCTATTCAGATCTGTGCATTCAAATAAGCATTTCTAATAAAGGATTATTGATCTCAAATTATGTGGTTGTGTCCTATAGATTAATTCCCTATTACTATAGCAAGAGAGGACTGCTTGTTTATTTCTGTACTGTCAAGAAGACCAGGAAATAAACTCATACAAGTATTAGAAGTTACCATATCTCCCTAAACAATAGAAAAAAGTCTGTCTGGACAGTATAGAGTAACTTACAGTGTGCTTCAAATACAGTGCAGTCACATTGCAGATTTTGGCTTAGCTTGGTACTTCCATTCAAATGATCTCATGTCTTGTACACCAGGTATATGTGTATAACATGTCCATTCTTTAGGAGCCAATCTCAATGAAAAGAGCATAAAAGTAAATTGTTATTAAAATTAGCATTTTCCTGTTACTGACCTACAAGAATAAGGGGGAAAAACACGAAAAAAGATTGAAAATGATGAATGGTCATAACCACCATACAAAATGTTATATTACTAAAATATATGATTACTCTATTTTCATAATGGCAACAACATGTAACCATATTAGAGAATTCAGCATGCTATGAGTATGCAGCGACTGTAAAGCACTCATTCATACCCAGCTTCCAATATTAGACTCCATTTGATTATAAAATACAATGAGCAGTGTGCTAGTGTGTGGGACATATAGTGACATAGAATTCATGGAATTGGTATTTATTCTTTTCAGATTAGAATATTTTTCCCAGTTCCCTAGAGTCTGTAATGCAGGATTATACACACTTCTCTATTCAACAACACATACATATTTCAGAAATGTTTTGTTTACTACACAAAAATCCTTCTCAATGAATGCATGCACACAATTCTTTATAGAAATGTGTGATTTAGTGTCATTACCAGCAATCTTTTCACAGTACAATGTTGGAAAAGGCATCTGTGAGAAATCAAGACATCAGGTTGTTTGGAACTTTTCCCTAGAATACAATGTAACAGGAAGGCTAGTAACTGTATTCAGACATTACCTTCCTGCAAATAATCACTTGAGTTTTCCTCTTGTGGTTTGTGCATTACTGAAACCACCCAGTATGAAATTCACTCTCATTAATCCACTTTAGGTTCTATATAGTAGAGTATACATAAAAAGGGAGAGAGAGAATACCTTGTAGAATTGGCTCGTGTTCTTTTCCTGGCAAATTCATTAAATCTGTGATTGCCATTTCTATTCTTTTTAAAGGTTTTACATCTATTTACAATTTAACAGCTCATACATATGGAAGACACAGCTCCCATTCAGAAGAACTAGACTTTCTACAACTAATTGATTCTGGTAATTAATTTGTCCTACCTGCTAGAGCAGATAGAATTCATGTCAGTGAGCAGAAGGATTAGCACTAGACTCTAACATCTACCTTAATTATCTAATAGCATGGCTTCCACAATTCCAGCTCTATTAAAACACTTTTAACTATTAACTGCAGTGATTGGAATTGTAATGATAACTAGATTTCAAGAAATTAAAGCCTAAAATGGAGAGATGGATGCAAAGTACTCCCTTTTTAATATTTGGGAGTTTAACATCAATAATTAGAGCAATTTGCAAGATGTGAGATCAAATTAGCTCCGCTGTGATGTTGGATATGATGCTAATTTGGGAAAATTGACTTCAGGGAAATATTATAGATTAGAAACTGCAAACACAAAGGCCAGAGGATAATGAAATGGGTTTAAATTAACCCAAAGTGCCAACAAAGTAGCTATGTGAGTGGGATAAGTGTGTGTGTGTGTGTGTGAGAGAGAGAGTGCGTATGTATGTATATATATATATATATATATATATATATATATATATATATATATATACAGTATATTCAAATTTTAACCCATTTATATACAGATCCATAACATAATGACAGAGGATTGTAGGTTTTACACTTTTTTCTTTTAATGAACGTTTCTTACATATGCAGAGAATGAACAATATAATGAAAGTGTAATATATATAATAGACCATTTTGGATTAACAGTTATATTGCTTATGGCTAAATGTGTGTTTTTGTTTACTGTGCCCTAAGGGTTTTCTTTATGCTCTTTATTTCGAAATGCAAATTCTATATTTTGTAGCATAAAACCCCAACCCCTTGGCAGACCATCCTAGAATAATGAGGACAATTAATGTAACAGTTTCAGCACCTTGGACAGCATCACTCTCTGCAATCCAAGCTCTCAATTAGCTTCAATGGAATTGAAATCGCATCCTCCGCCCTGCTGTTCCTATTGGTCGTCTGCTAAGGCACTTCAGGTCTCAGAGAGAACAAATCTGATGCACAGAGCTCCAAACCAACTCCGTGCTACCTACGGCACCCTAACACTGCACTGTACCCTAACACTGAAGGGTGAAGGCTTTTTGGAAACAAGAGGAGATTGACTAGCCCAACACCTCATCTAAAAACTGAAACCTGCACAATCTATTGAAACTTTAGACAATGAATTTAAACTTTACATCCCCTGTGCACCAGGTGTCCACCCAGAGACCCACTTCGTTTTTTATTGAAGATATTTTGCTCCACAAACCCAAACCATTAAGAGAA
The DNA here is from genome assembly GCA_019447015.1 of Hymenochirus boettgeri. Lineage (NCBI taxonomy): Eukaryota > Metazoa > Chordata > Amphibia > Anura > Pipidae > Hymenochirus > Hymenochirus boettgeri. The sequence goes on along the minus strand of CM033475.1, from coordinate 141,410,007 downwards.
TCTTCTACACATTTCCCCAGTTCCTTCACATCCAGAGTTCCTATTTTAGACTATGGTTACCCACTGATGCCAACCCCTACTATACTGACACCTCATCCCCATCACCCACTGCACAAACCTGACCATCACCATCCGTTCTTATTTGCAACATCAGGTAAGTTCAGGTTCTTTCTAGTTATAACAGAAATAATATTACAAATATTACACTGGGTTATAATAGATATATATATATTAATAGATATATAAATATTAATATAGTATATTATATAAATATATATATATATATATATCTAATATATATATATATATATATTACAAGATAGACAATGTGTGCACGGCCTGAAACACTGTATATTATATGTTAATTACAATGTATATACAATATGTGCACGGCCTGAAACACTGTATATTATATGTTTATTACAATGTATATACAATATGTGCACGGCCTGAAACACTGTATATCATATATGTATACTACACTGTATATTATACGTGTATATAACAACGTGTATACAATGTGCACATGACCTAAAACAATATATATTATATATGTATATTATGTTTATTACAATGTTTATACAATATGTGCACGGCCTGAAACAATGTATATCATATATGTATATTACACTGTATATTATACGTGTATATAACAATGTGTATACAATGTGCACATGACCTAAAACACTATATTTTATATGTATATTACATTGTATATTATACGTGTATATAACAATGTGTATACAATGTGCACATGAATTATACATGTATATAACAATGTATATACAATGTGCACATGAAACACTGTATATTCTATATGTGAATTACAATGTTTATACATTGTGTGCATGGCATGAAAAACTGTATATTAAATATGCAAATTACACTGTATATCAGGGGTGGGCATTTATATTTTACAAGGGGCCACATGAGAAACTTGGATTGTAATCAAGGGCCGGACAAATTGTTTGAGATTGCAAAGCTGGATTTTATAAAAAGATTTGATCATTATATCTGATTCATTGGAAGTTTTTTGACTATTAGTTGCAATTGTTAATAGAAGGTATGTAATATTTTAGATCCATTCCATTAAAACAATTGATCGGGTGATCATTCAAAAACTTAATCAAATAAAAACAATTATCCAGCCTGAGATTTTTTAGGTACAGGTCTAGTTTTGAGGGGCCAGTCAGGGGCAACATGTGGCTCCCGGGTCTTACTTTGTCCAGGTCTAATGTATATTATATATATGTATTAAACTGTATATTATATATGTATATAACCTGTATATTATATATGTATATAACCTGTATATTATATATGTGTATAACCTGTATATTATATATGTATATTACACTGTATATTATATATGTATCGAATTTGTATATTATATATATGTATATTGCACTGTATATTATATATGTATATTGCACTGTATATTATATATTTATATAATCTGTATATTATATATGTATATTACACGGTATATTATATATGTATATTACACGGTATATTATACATACATATTACAATGTAGATAGAATGTGCACATGGCCTGAAACAATGTAACCTTCCCCCATGTGTAACTGTTACAGTAAAACAAAGTGTGGGGATTGTTAGAAACTGTAGGGATTGTTGGTCTATTTCCAATATCAATCACACAGTAAACTCTACATGGAATTGTTATAGTATTGAGGTGAATAACGAACTGCAATGTAACAGACATTGTACATATAAGATGACATTGGATTGGGGGCTCTAATGTAGGTTTTCAGGTAGTTACCTTATGAACTATAGCTAGACTTTGCATGGCTTTAACTCCCGATTTGCTACCAATTTGAACGAAATGCCCTGCACCAATATTCCAAAGCCAACAGATCGATCTAGTACAAATGCCAGATTCCGAAATAGAGTTAATATTTCCAGATTGAGCCTTTCTATTTAAATAACTTACCATCGTCCAGTGTGTGGGGATATGGCAAATGATTTACAATTTACATTTCATTTATTCTTCCATTTCATTTCATCGAGTAATAACGCAATAACCTGTACAGAGATACAGGGGAATCTTTAAAAGTAATTCCTAGATTTTATATTTTTTATTATTTCATTTATAATAAAATAAATTGCGGGTTTTTTTTTATGGTTAATTTCATTTAAACCGTTTCCCAATAATATTTTATATTTTGATTATAAACATTTTATTAATAATAATAGTAATAAAAGTTATATTATTAGTATTGTTGTTATTATTATTATTATCAGTAAGAAGCCCCTATACAGTGTCCAGTGTAGGATATCCTGTTAAAGGATCCTAGTCCTATGAAATAGAATAACATGGGTATGGAAGGATCTGGGATACAATCAGGGGTTTGTATTTTTTATTATTATTATTAATATTATTATTACATGGGTATGGAAGAATCTGGGATACAATCAGGGGTTTGTATTTATTATTATTATTATTATTATTAATATTATTATTACACGGGTATGGAAGAATCTGGGATACAATCAGGGGTTTGTATTTATTATTATTATTATTAATATTATTATTAGATGGGTATTGAAGAATCTAGGATACAATCAGGGGTTTGTATTTATTATTATTATCATTATTATTATTATTATTATTAATATTATTATATGGGTATGGATGGATCTGAGATACAATCAGGGATTTGTATTTATTACTAATATTAATATTATTATTACATGGGTATGGAAGGATCTGGGATACAATCAGGGGTTCGTATTTATTATTATTAATAATATTATTATTACATGGGTATGGAAAGATTTGGGAAACAATCAGGGATTTGTATTTATTATTATTATTAATATTATTATTGCATGGGTATAGAAGGATCTGGGATACAATCAGGGATTTGTATTTATTATTATTCTAAATATTATTATTACATGGGTATGGAAGGACCTAGGATACAATCAGGAGTGTATTATTTAGTATTATTGTTAATATTATTATTATTACATTGGTATGGAAGGATCTGGGATACAATCAGGGGTTGTATTTATTATTATTCTTAATATTTATATTATTACATGGGTAAAGAAGGATCTGGGATAAAATTAGAACTAAAACCCCAAACTAGTAAATTCTTTTGTTTAAAGGATGATCCATCTCCAAGGGGATTATTGAGTTTGAAACGAGTAATTCATTGGAACTGATTAAATGTATTCATTGTCTTTTATACATTATAACTATATTATGAATAGTTGAATAATATTATTTGAACTGTCCAACAGACATTCTGTCCCTGGGAGCTGGGATTGTGTGTTGGAAGTTCTAGACCTGGTTATGACATTCCTAGTATTCCCTGTGTCTCAGTCCATGACATGGAGTGATTCGGGACAGTTCCTTCTAATTTCAGTAAGAAAGGTATCCGGGTGTTCAGCACAATATGCCATAGAGATCCATGTTAAAGTTTGGTTTCTATCCAGTCAATGTCCCCAGGCTTTTAGTGTTTTATATTGGAGTACGGTAGGTATTACTGAGTCAGGTGGTTGTAATGACCCACAAGCTAGAATGTGACACTTTCTACCGGCAGAACCTACCTATCCCTATAGACCTGATTATTGCTTTTCTCTTTACAATGGTGCTGATCACGGACAGTTATAATAGTGATTGGGTCAATGTTCCTGAATGATAATTCTATTTCCCTGTGGCCCCTATAGGTTTGCCGGTGCCGGCCCTGTTCCCGCATCACTCAGACCTGCCGGGGAAGCATTGCCGCCGGAGGAAAGCTCGGACCGTATTCTCTGACTCTCAGTTATCAGGACTAGAGAAGCGATTTGAGCTGCAACGTTACCTCTCTACCCCTGAGAGAGTGGAGCTGGCTACTGCCCTCAGCCTATCGGAAACTCAGGTGAGACCTATGGGGGCTATTATGGTTGGACCATATGTAGATAACTGTACCTCTTCTGCCTGTCCAGTAAGGACAGTGACAATTTGTCTAAGGCCATTTATTGTAAGGCTTGGTGCAATTTTCTCTGTTTCACTGAAATGTGCCCATAAACCTTATACCTGAGCCAAGTATCTCTATGGAGTTAGAGAGGTGACAGTGTTAATGTGGTTAACTTTACATTTTTGTGGATTTGCAAGGACAAGTATAAACCAGGGGAGATACTTTTATTTATCTATCTATAGACAGAGAGATAAGCTCAGTGTAATAGGAATGTATTGTTCTATCTACACCTGATCCTACAGTGTTCACATCAATAACATCCCCCACTTCTCCTTCCCTTTAGGTAAAAACTTGGTTTCAAAACCGAAGGATGAAACACAAAAAACAGCTCAGAAAAACTCAAGACGACCCCAAAAATCCCATGGGTGAAAGTCACTTAGATCACAGCTCCAGTGAGAATGAATCTGGAGACCCTAATGGGCAAGAACTATCCAAGGGGAGCAACCAAACCTTGTTCCTCAGAGATGAGCCTGAAGATGAGGTTGATATTATTGAAGATGACATTTGCCCATCACAGCATTTATTATAGTCTCCTTCCCCATGGCCACATTTAGACCTATGGACATTTTGCAATTGCAAGT
>CM033475.1:141145437-141397937 GCA_019447015.1 Hymenochirus boettgeri | reverse complement strand
CAGTGTGTTTTAAAAACACACTGCAGCACACATTTTAAATGCATGAAAATGCTGTACAACGTATAACAACGGATAACACCGCACCCGTTTGCGTCCGTTTTTAGAAAAGGATACCTGGGAGCTCCTGTGATGTCATTTACGATCAGCAGGCTATAAGAAACACGTGGGAGAGGCATTTTGCCTGTCAGCTACCAGCCATCAGCAAGCCAGTCTGCCAGCTCTTTTGCAATTTCCAGCAAGCCAGTCTGCTACAATGGCAGAAACCTTTTTGTCAACTGATGAATTAATAAATGCAGTACAGGGTCATCCTCAACTTTATGATAAAGATTTGAAACTCACACACTCCCAGGAAGTGACATCATGATTTTGTGTTCTTTGTCCTGCCCCCTTAAAAATTCGAAAAATGCGGTCAAAAACGTATGTAAATGCAACTGAAACAAACGGATAATAACGCACACGCAAACGGGCAGCAACGGATACAAAAATGTTTTGAAATGTCACTTAACACAATGCGTTTTTATATTGCATTTTTGTCTGTTCCTAGTGTGAACGAGCCCTGAATCTCTGAACACATTCAAAAGAGGCGTGGATATCTTTTTGGACAAGCAGAAATTCCGGGGTTATAGCTGGTAACTGCATCTTGTGTGGGCACGTATGTTTGTTTCTGTCCTTGTCTAAGTTTGGTGTATGCATCATTGGAAAGGAGGAGATTGCTTTTTTTCTGTTGGGTTTGGGGGTGCTGGGTTTATTTTGAGTGCATATATGTAATTTTGGCAACACATTTTTTGGTGTTTTTTGTCTGGTCAGGGTGCATTTTAACTGTTTACTTTAGGGGCCTTGGACGCCACTGGTTAGCATGTTTTTTTAAACTCATAAGGACAATAGCGTCCTTTCTACCAGGGATGCTCAAACGGTGTGCCTCAAGATGTTTGAAAACTACATCTCCCAGCTTACTCTGGCTTTGCTCTGGAGGCACACATTTTGAGAATCCCTGCTTTATACATCCCCTCCAAAAGTTGAGAATCCATCCCTAGTTTTACAAAATTTGGAACCCTCACTAACCCTTATTAAACTGCTTCAAGGGGGTCATTGAAGGTTTTAGATGAGTAGAATATTGCATCATTACCTTGTAGGCTTGCCTGTTTGTAAATAGGACCTAAAAAATCTATAAAGAGTTGTATACAATTTGTATATTTCCATTTTTTAAGCCATGGCATATTGCCACACAAGATTTATTTAATCATTAACTCTATGACCACTGTTGTGCAATAGGAATAATTCTTTTGATTGATAAATTGAACATACAGATAATTACACAAGCAAGATTTAGAGCAATTTAATATACTTGGCTTTATTCATGAATTTAACTTTACATAAAGTACCGATGAAGTAATCAAGCGACCAAGAACATCATAGTTAGGTATAATAATTGATTTAGTACAGGTGTAATCAGTTGAGTACAATAAAGGTAGGTGCTTAAAGCGTTAAACGTATGAAAATGCATTTGCATTAATATTTAACAGTGTACACTAATCTGTGCACTGTGAGCACACCTCGGGTTAAAAGGGTGCGCTAAAAAATCTGATTAAATATAGGTAAAAAGGTATGTAGAGCACATATAAGCGCCTACAGCAAATAAGAAATTAAAGGGGAGTTTGCCCATCAATCATGGCAAGGGAATTTATTTTCCCTGTGTGAGAGGCATCAAGGTGTAGCAAACCTTGCAAAGGAAAGCAAACTCTTTGCTAATGTGGTGCAGGCTGATATAGTTCTGGAAACGGAAGTGACTGGGCTTCTGTAAGGAGTAGAACATGTGATGAGTTTTTACTTTGCGTCTGGTAATGATTGGCCAAACAAAATTGTTAATAATCTGCCCAACTCTGAAAAAAACAGGCAATCATTGGTCATGCCTCAGATCTTGGTTTGCATGCTTTACATTAACCAATCAGATTACTGGAAAGTTCTGAAATCTGATTGGTTAATGTAAAGCATGCAAACCAAGCATTAAAAAATTGACCAATCAGAAATGAATTAGGGTTTTCTGCAAACCTATATAAAGAGGTGCACTCCGCTGCGGAACTCAGATGCCATCGCAGTAGATGGCTGAAGAAAGAAGAAAGAAGCGGTTGGCAACATCAGCTCCGCTGAGGCCGGCGGTGCCAGCGGGCTCACTGGCGGCCGCAGTGAGTCTGCCTGGCATCGGCGACCTGAGTGGTGTTGGTAGGGGTACCTCTCGGGGGTCGGCGGCCTCGGCGGAGCTGGTGTCGCCGGGACTGAAATAAAGAAGACGCCGCCCAAGGGCTCTTTTAAGATCCGCACATTGGGGGTGACCCCGCCAAAGGCACTTGTAAGTGCCTCCAAAGGCCCTGATAGGGCCGGGGAGGGAGGTCCCGGTTCGCGCTGTGGGACCCCTTAAGCCCCAAAAGGCCCTTCTCAGGGCCCCGCTGGAGGGTGCCTCCACCCCTCCCAGCGGCTCCCTCCCTTCCCCTCCCCGGGAGCGGCCACGAAAACTTAACGAAGCTTTATAAATATGCCCCCAAATGTTGAAAAATAAATAAAGATCTAGATCTCTGTAAAAAATCAGTTCTTAAAACACTTAATTGTGCCTATCCACCACTAGGGTTAATGTAGGCTTTATTCTGTGCTGTGCTGATGCTTGCTTATTCGGGATAGCTCCCAGAAACCTCTGCACACAGGAATAAGGTTGCCAATAAACTTTATTGTGGCAATTAAAAACAATAAAAGCACTAAAAAACCTTGCAGTCCATTAGCAGTTGTTAAAGTTGCACCTCTCTGCTATGGTGCGTCCCTTTTTAAATCGTGGTGGTCTTGTGGTGAGGTCTAATCCACTTGTTAATGGCTTGTGAGGTAGTTCCTAAGCGTTTTGCTGTTTTAATCCTTACCGCTTCATCAGCATTACTCCGAGGCCACACTAAGCACTGCAATCCCTGTCATTTTCAGGGATCGGTATGCATGCAAATTGCACCAAAAATGGTGATCGCGTGATTTACGATCAACGGATCACAGCCTAGTGTGGCCACTTCAATTGGCTGGATTGCAAATGCGATCGGATCACGTTTTAAAACAGACAGATAATCAGTTTAGGTCCTCCCAAAGTCTAGATTCACTAAAACTTTTACATGAAATTATTTTATGTATGTGAAATACTTTAATTTTTATGTAATTTTTACAATTGGAATAAAAGTGTACCGTAATCTTATTTTCGTAGATTCCATTGTACAGAATCAAAAGACCAAAAAATCAGTTAACAGTGAGATTAGTGAAATAGCACTTACCACAGGTGTAAAAAAAACTGTAAAGACTGTAAATTATGTTGTAAAAACACCCACATTCTAATGATGGCACTATTTCCATTATTATTTATCTGAGAGAACGAGAGACAGAGATAGATAAAGAGATAGATAGACAAATAGCCAGACATACAGAGATAGATAGATAGATAGATAGATAGATAGACAAACAGACATACAGAGATAAATTAAGACAAATTGCAGAGCACTCACAGGACTTGTGCAGAAGTTCCACTTTATTACATTGCAACAAAACAGATAGCGACGTTCGTCTGTGTCTTAGATAGCTTAGATAGCTTAGATAGCTTGAGAAAGGTCTAAGACACAGACCGAAACGTCGCTATCTGTTTTGTTGCATATGTAATAAAAGTGGAACTTCTGCACAAGTCCCGTGAGTGCTCTGCAATTTGTCTTAAGGTTGGATAGATAGATATATAGATAGATAGACAAACAGACATACAGAGATAAATAGGAATATAGACAGACAGACAGAGATTGATAGACAGACCGACATACAGAGATAGAAAGATAGACTGATAGATACTGCATGCAACCACAGCCAACTACCTCTAAATTTCTTTGTATATTTGCATATTAAATCATAAACATATGTGTAAAGTCCCATCATTAGTCTGCTTTGAATTAGAACTTTTACAAGTAATTCAAGGTGCTTGTCCATCAACAATTTACTTATATCATTTAGACATACATTTATACATTGTATTCTGGAAGTAATGAAAATAATTTTCTGCAAATGGTTCACAAACAATTCACTTAGAAGTATAGAAAATGGAAATCTTACAATACATTGTAAAGGACACGTACACCTTTTCCCCACTCACCTTCTTTCTCACTATTTTATGTTAGTAAATAGTATATTTTGTCACTTTTTCCAGCCTAACTGCATCATATACTTTTCTCACATAATGGATTTCAGTCAGATCTCATTCTAGCTCTCATGACGGGTAGATCTGAGTGAAGCTAGGTACACACAGTACCGATAAAGTCCCGATACCGTCAGATCCAACGGTATTGGGGCTTTATCGGTACTGTGTGTACCGAGCGCGTGCACGCCGAACATTCCTTAGGCTAAATTACAACTACATTTTGTAAAATGTATGAATGATTGACCAGATCCGTAGCACTTCCGCAAAATGTAGTTGTAATTTAGCCTAAGGAGTGCTTCCACAAACCTTGTATTGTATGTATTTATTAGGAAGCATGGTTAAGATTCCATGTGGTAATAGCACCCCCAACACACCCCTTTAATGTAATGGGAGGTCCTATGCCTTTAATATAAAAGACAAAGGGCTGGGGGGAAAGCCTGCTATATTGATCCAGTGTGCAAGTATAAAAAATGCTAAAGTTTTAAAGGTAAAGTTTAAAAGGTAATTGTAATTGAAGTAGAAAAGGTTAGAAGTTAGGCCCTTTCAGACTGGGGTTACCTTGACGTGATTGGAAGGCTTTTCATTCATGTGATCACAGTAATGTATACTAAAACCCCTTTGTTTATAAAGTATGCCAGTGTGCAGATAATATGATATTGTATGGGGCCTAGGAATGTGCATTGATTATCTTTTCTATGTTTGTATATATGATTGACCCGATCAGTAGCACTTCCGCAAAATGTAGTTGTAATTTAGCCTAATTGGAGTGCTTCCACAATCCTTAACACATATAGAGAAATGATAAATAGCAACTAATACAATAAGGAAAACCCACCTGGTGCAATCACTAGCCCCCGATCCCTTTTAGTGTTGTATATAGCAGAAACTCACTTATGCAAACATGGCGATCTGGGTGTGCATACGTATATCATGTCTTTAGACAGTTAGCTTTTTCATGGATTTAATATCAACCGGGACCTTAACAAACTGGACTCACCCCTTCTGTCGGTTGGTCCGGGTGACAGACAGCCCCGAACCCTTTGCTTGGTTCCACACACGTAGTAGAAGGCTTGAAATACAAGAAAAGGCTGTTCCGCACTCAATTTGAGTGCGGAACAGCTTTTTCTTGTATTTCAAGAATACAGGGGATTTATGGGTGATTTCTTTTTTTCTATTTTCTATGTTACAAATGGAGAAGTATTATTTTCAATCAATATTTAAAGGAGAACTATACCCAATATTTTACACTCCAGAATCTGAACATATACCCTCTAAAAACACCAATAAACTGTAAAATAGCAATACAGTAAATGGCATTAAATACATTAAAGTACATTAATGTGTGACCGACTGTAACAACTGTAACAAGTTCCTGCAGTATCTTAGGACTGAGCATGTGTAAAGAACATAATGGTCTGTGACCACACTGTGATACTGGAACAAGACATAAATCTCATGTGAGAAAAAGTTGAATTTCTCAACAACCATATTAAAATGAGAGGTGAGACACTGGTTACTGCTTTTATAACAAGGATACTCAATGTTGTTCTGATGCTTAAGTTGTCGTTAAATTAGATACAGCATATAAATGGTGCCCCAAAACAAAACAATGTACCTTATATTTTCAATAATACATTTATAGGGATATAAAGTGGATCGGCATTTTGTGCACTATTCATGTCCTTACATTTTTTTTCAATGTAGAAAATCACCACTCTCAATCACACAAATGGTGTTTTGTAATGGAAACTCTAGGTGAATATCAAAGACCTATTTACCCATATCTAATATTTTAATTAAACCATGTGTTCTTTTTAACCCATTCATCTCCCTTTGAAGACTACTCTTTAGTATTTAGCCTCAGATGTAAGGTATAATGAATATTGGCCTTTTGATTTAATGAGGAATCATGCCATCGGAATAGGAACCCTTTGTATCCTTTTATTTTGCCAGCTATAGAATTCATTTAATTGAAGGGGTCTTTTACCAAAACACATTAAGGAGTCTGAATTAGCAAACCTTTTCAGACTGTAAAATACAAGCAGACATTTTCCCTTTGATCTAAGGACTGGGCTAAAGTGGGCAATGGCTCACTGAAAATGAGCTGATGGCCCATTATTAGAATCAAATGCATACGCTACCATGTGTAGCAAAATACTTAATTTCTTAATTGATCACCTTCTGCTCTGCCTATGCAGCCTGCCCTTTGTATATGATATGTTGCTCTGTATCATATGTTCCATTTAAAACAGTTAATAGAACAGGCATTCTGAAATATTTACATATTGTTAGTGGATTTAATGAATAAAGGGATTCTTTATAACAATAAATGAATAGGGCTCTTTAAGAAGAATTGTGCGTTATATGTGTTAATTGATTTGTATTTTCTGAAATGGAAATAGCTTGTTCCTATGTGATAGTTGATAATTATTTGAGGATCAGTGTAAATGAACAGTACAGGAGACATGGACAATGCATCTATAACAAGAACAACCTTAGTTATGCAATTTAATAGGAAAAAAACAGATTTCAAACCTTTCTGGTGTTGGTAGCATTTCCTAATTCCCATTATTTCTTTTAATTACGGACGTGTTAAATCAAGTTTAAACACAGATCGAAATGAATCACTTTTCTAAACTTTTCCATATTAAATCTTTAATATCACCCTTATAATGAATCAAAAATAAACCCATTCGGATTCATCCCAATATATTTTGACTGAGTTACACTTGGAAAGAGATTGTAGTAGCACCAATAAGGCAACAGAACTAAAACATACTTTCTATGGTGTCATTTCTCTCCACAGTTCACCTAAAATACTGTCATTTGGGATTTTAAATGGTGATTCCATTTCACTTGATAGATATTGATTGTTTTTTGGGGTAAATGTCAGTATTAGGCTGATGACAGCCTAATAGGAGGGGTCGACAGCGATGTACAAAATGGCATGGTCTATAGTGATGGTCTATAAACGGGCATCAGTATCAGTAATCAGTATCAGTAAGTGTATGGGTGCTAGGTCAGGCCTCATTGATAATCCGCCGGATGCTGTTTCGCCTGACCGAGCACCCATACACTGAGCAATAGTCAGATTGGCCGTTTGTCCTACAGACATGCGTTGCGTGCCCTGCGATCGCACGTCTGTATGGGCCTTAAAGCCGTGTACACATGAACAGATATTTCGGGATGACTGACAGGCCGTGAGTGACCATTGTCTGATCATTTTTCTGGCCAAATCGAACAAACGAACGATCAGACATTGCAGAAAATCACAGCCGATTGTGCAGTTTTCTATGGACCACACGTTCAGGTGCACTTACGTTCGTCATGACCAATTAAATTCCTGCCTGGCTGACCAGAATAATGTGGTGACCAATTCTGCCCATGTGTATTTAGCCTAACTGTACTGCAGTACATAACATACGTGGTAAAAAAGGGTCATGTTTACTTATTGGTCACATCAAAAAGATAAAACCCAAACTTAAAATGGTGACTTTGGGGGAAATAAGGCAGCAATTCTGCACTAGAGATGGGATGTTATTCCACCACAAAACTGTTTTTACAATTAAATTACTTGTTTTGACAGTAACATTTTGGCAGAAAAAATTTGGAAGAAATTCCTCCATCCCATTTCAGCATCAAAATCTTACAATGAAACCAAGATTTAATTGGGATTTCCAGCATTGTTGCAAATTATCAAGTTAAAAACGTTGCTATGCAGTCATAGCATCCCCCTCCCAGACCTTTATTTAAAGGCCTTATTATTTTGATACCAAACATGGGAGGCCCTTACCTCAATATATGTCAGTGGGTGCAGAAAAGGAAAACCTGTTACACCAAGCATGAGGGTTTCTGCCCATAGATAATACCCAAAGTATTAAGGTATGATCTTCTATACTGAGCCTTTGACATTGTTAAAAAGCATTTGATTTTTATGATCAAAAGTAACTAAAACACCTATGTTTTACTAAACGAACTAGCACAACTGCTATCATACTACGTGATGCCCATGGATGTGTATTAATCATCTGTTTTTATTTGTTTATATCAATGACAGTGGAGGGACAGGACCAGGGAGGAGCTATAACCTGAAAAGATCTGGAGCACTCTAGGGAACACAATTAGGAACTTTGAGATAAATAGACAGAAAGATACAGAGAGACGCAGACAGGCAGAAACACTGAAAGAAAGAGAGAGAGAGAACGATATACAGAGGTAGATACACAGATTAATAGAAAATATTAAGAGAGGCAGACAGACATACAACTATATAGATGGATAGACAGGCACCTATAGGTTGATGTAAATACAGAGAGATACAGACTGGAAAATATAAGTGCCCCAAACACAGACTGCTAAATAAATATGTACCCACAAGGACTGGTAAATAACTAAAATTGTCCCAAACACAGACTGGTAACTTACCAGAATTTTCTGGTAGAAAATGTTCCCAGGGTAAGAAATTCATGGCCAAATACAGGAAGCCGTGGCTCGGAAACATGAAGTTGTGGCTGAATATAAAGTTACTGCTTTGTGTCTTCGGCCGCAGCTTTGTTTTTCCTAGCCACGTTTTTTTTAAATTGGCCATGGCTTTATTTGTTTTTTAATCTGTGGAAAGATCTGGTGCACTGGCAATTACACCCAGATGCCCAGCGCTAACTACGACACTGGACAGGACCCAGAGCTCCATGGGGAAACACTATGGACTACCAAGGTAGATCTTTATTTGTGGTGCTGGTTTCAGCATTATTTTCCCAAAGGTTAAAGTTTCACTTTTTTGTCTCATTTAATTTCTATAGCAACTGAATGTAAGTAAAGTATTAATACTTTAATAATTCTGGCAGCTCAGAAGCACAATGGTGTTGACGATCCGGGTCACACTCGGACCCGGATTCGATACGGAACTTCTTGGTTCCGAAATCCGAACGTTCCATCAGAAACCAACCGGATGATTTAGATTTTGGAACTTTCGAATACAGGGGCGTATCTAGGGTCTAAGAAGATATGGGGCACTTTTGGGCACTCCATGCGCCGCGCGGGAAATTTTTTTAGGCCACGCCCTTTCTCCGTCCCAACTAGGTCACACCCACTATGTACTTAATAGAGATGGCCAAAAAGACACAGACAGATAGACAACCACAAACATAGGCACACAGCCCGATAGTGATAAACAGACAGAAAGACAGTGAAATAGACAGACAGAGATAGAGATCAGAGAGTTGGACAGAGAGACACAAATTAATGACACAAAGACACAGTAAACTGTCAATTTCATTATATACTGGTAGCAATTTGGTCATTTTAAACTTACTGTTGTGTTCAGTTGTAGTCAGACGCTTGCCCACACCTTTGGCCAGGGAGACATTCTTGTACCTTCTACATGGACCTCTGCCCCTATCTATCTCTATCTGTCCCTCTCTCTCTGTATATCTATCTCTATCTATATATCTGCCTCTTGTTTATCTATTTAACTATGTCTATCTGCTTCTTGTCTATCTGTCTGTGTCTCTCTATCTATCTATCTATCTATCTATCTATCTATCTATCTATCTATCTATTATCTAGCTATCCTATCTATCTATCTATCTATGTAAGCTCTGCTATCTATCTATCTATCTATCTATCTATCTATCTATCTATCTATCTATCTATCTATCTATCTATCTATCTATCTATCTATCTCTGCTATCTATCTATCTATCTATCTGTCTATCTATCTATCTATCTATCTCTCTATCTATCTATCTATGTATCTATCTATCTATCCATCCATCCATCCATCCATCCATCCATCCATCCATCCATCCATCCATCCACCTCCATCCATCCATCCATCCATCCATCCATCCATCCATCCATCCATCCATCCATCTATCTATCTATCTATCTATCTATCTATCTATCTATCTATCTATCTATCTATCTCTATCTATCTATCTATCTATCTATCTATCTAACTCTGCTATCTATCTATCTATCTATCTATCTATCTCTATCTATCTATCTATCTATCTATCTATCTATCTATCTATCTATCTATCTATCTATCTATCTCTGCTATCTATCTATCTATCTATCTATCTATCTATCTATCTATCTATCTATCTATATCAGACTGCACTCAGCCAGAAATGCATTGAGTCCTCCAGACTCCTCCTCCTTTCCTCCTAACTAGTGACTCCCATGAGTCAGAGATGCGCGTCCTAGGTGACGTCACGGCTACGCGCCGGTGGAGATTTCAAGAGGAAAGTCAGGGGATTCGGGCACCGCGCTTTATAGTGTTACTAAAAAGATTCGGGGCACCAGCAAAGATCCGGGGCACGTGCCCCGAATCTTTTAGCATAGATACGCCACTGTTCGAATACATACGTTTCCCCCCCAACTGCATTGGTTATGAAGTGATAGGAAGCAGCTTTATCAGGTCCTGTTAGTAAATCATTATTCAGGTATGAACACTGGAATGAAGGAGCAGTGGGATATAGAAATAAGTCATCAGTGACATAGCGGAGTGATTTTTAAGGATTTATACCAATGCCACTCCAATTATAAAATATCACACTAGTGTATTATTTCAAAAAACTTCTAAGATACAGCCATTTAAACATTGAGTGCAGCCTGTGGGCATAGCTCTATAATAAGGTAAGTGTCTCTAAGTAACGACACACTTGCTAGTGTACAGCACAAGAGCAGGGGAGTAATAATAGGTCTGACACCGTCACTACCCAACATCGAGGAACTTGCAAAGGAGTCCAGGACTCTGACGGGATGTGGCATTTAATGCTGCGTTCAAGCTGCAAAAAACTTGGCATCAAGGAGGGGTAGAAACAAAACCTTCAATGTAATGAAACAATCCCTGCCTAATGCACCAGGGCAACTTTTTGCAGTATTTGTTCCTTAAATCATCACTGTATTATTTCTGGGTTTGTTGCTTAAGTGTAAGTTAATAAACTGCTACTTACTACCAGTATTTGTTGGTGGGGGGTTTAGTAAAGCTTTATGTACTGGCTTTTTAAAATAACTTAGTCATCCACCTGTACTTAACTTGTAAATAAATTATCATCAGAACCCTACATGCCAAACAGTGTGACAAAATAACAATTACAAGTAGAACATCCAAACATCACATTTGTGGTTCTATCTATTTAAAGGAAATCTAAACTTAATTTTTTTTCTACATCCAATGTTTTTCTCCCCAGAACACCTTACATTGTAAGATTCTTCTTAGTAAGTTGCATGTACATACATGTACAGAATATATTCTGTAATAAGAAGCCTTTCATGTTGTTTCAACTCACAGCCTTCCGAGACAACAAATAGTCAGCTGATTTTACGCCATTTTTTAAAATTCTGTTTCTAGCAAAAAATAAACAGGCTCATTTACATCTACTATCGCTCTGGGTAAATGCGGCTTACGCGTTCAATATCGCAATTGTGAATGAGGGTAAATCCTGAAAAGGGATTTCCTCACTGCGGGATATTAAATCCAGTGCTAAAACTAGTGCAAACACGATATTGAATCGCAAGGGTCGGACGCACAGGGTATTTTTGTGTAACCCGTGCATCCGACCCTATATTGAGTTAAAGTCATGCTAACCGGTAGTGAACCATTTGCGTGACTTAAAAAAAAAAAAAAAAAAAATATCTATCTATCTATCTATCTATCTATCTATCTATCTATCTATCTATGTAACTCTGCTATCTATCTATCTATCTATCTATCTATCTATCTATCTATCTATCTATCTATCTATCTATCTATCTATCTATCTATCTATCTATCTAACTCTGCTATCTATCTATCTATCTATGTATCTATCTATCTATCTATCTATCTATCTATCTATCTATCTATCCATCCATCCATCCATCCATCCATCCATCCATCCATCCATCCATCCATCCATCCATCCATCCATCCATCCATCCATCCATCCATCCATCCATCCATCCATCCATCCATCCATCCATCTATCTATCTATCTATCTATCTATCTATCTATCTATCTATCTATCTATCTATCTATCTATCTACAAAAGAGTAATAGTGTGCACTCTACCTTCCAAAGATATAGGGCCCGGGTGCTGCTGTAGATTCCTTGAATATCCAACCTTATAGTAAGATGTAGAGCACTCACAGGACTTGTGCAAAATACTTTAAACTTTATTTCATATGCAACAAAACAGATAGCGACGTTTCGGTCTTTGTCTTAGACCTTTCTCAAGCAATGGCTTTCGGTAATCCACGTCAGAGGATTAATGAACACTCTGTAAAACTCGAATGGCCGCTTCCGAAAGTCTCCAAATGGACAGAGATTCCCAAAACTGGCCGTTTGCGGATTGCTCGAAACCGGGACCCCCTCCCCAGTCCTTACAAGGACCTATGTGGCCCTGAAAAGGGCCCTGTGGGGCTTAAGGGGTCCCACAGCTCAAACCAGGACCCCCCTCCCAGGCACTTATAAGTGGCCTTGTGGCCCTAACAAGGGCCCTTTGGGGCTTAAGGGGTCCTGCAGCTCGAACCGGGACCCCCTCCCCGGCCCTTGTAAGGGCCCTTGCGGCTCTGATAAGTGCCTTTGTTGGGGGTCCCTGCAGCTCGAACCGGGACCCCCGGTGGCTCTTAAAAGAGCCCTTGTGCGGCATCTTCTCTCTTCCATCCGGTGACCCCAGCTCTGCTGAGGCCACTGACCCCGAGAAGTACCCCTGCGGCCGCCAAGGGTACCTTTCTTCTGCCATCTACTGCGATGACTTCTGAGCTCCGTGGAGGTGTGCACCTCTTTATACAGGAAAAACTGCCCACCAGGAGGGTAGCAGAGTCCATATAGCAAATCACGGACGCGGATGCCGGAAGTTCAGAACACCAGGGGAAAGAGGGAAGGTAAGTAACTATCGGTGGAGTCTCGGGAAAATTTAATAATGCGGTTGGGGCAGGGGGAAGGCAACCTACTAATAGGCAAAGGGTTTTAATGGTAGGGGGGGCTTGCAAAACGGGAGGACGAGGGAGGGAGGGAGAAGAAGGGGGGGAGGCCTCCCGTTTTGCAAGCCCCCCCCACCATTAAAACCCTTTGCCTATTAGTAGGTTGCCTTCCCCCTGGTGTAACTCTGCTATCTATCTATCTATCTATCTATCTATCTATCTATCTATCTATCTATCTATCTATCTATCTATCTATCTATCTATCTATCTATCTATCTCTGCTATCTATCTATCTATCTATCTATCTATCTATCTATCTATCTATCTATCTATCTATCAGACTGCACTCAGCCAGAAATGCATTGAGTCCTCCAGACTCCTCCTCCTTTCCTCCTAACTAGTGACTCCCCATGAGTCAGAGATGCGCGTCCTAGGTGACGTCACGGCTACGCGCCGGTGGAGATTTCAAGAGGAAAGTCGAGGGGATTCGGGGCACCGCGCTTTATAGTGTTACTAAAAAGATTCGGGGCACCAAGCAAAAGATCCGGGGCACGTGCCCCGAATCTTTTAGCATAGATACGCCACTGTTCGAATACATACGTTTCCCCCCCAACTGCATTGGTTATGAAGTGATAGGAAGCAGCTTTATCAGGTCCTGTTAGTAAAGTCATTATTCAGGTATGAACACTGGAATGGAAGGAGCAGTGGGATATAAGAAATAAGTCATCAGTGACATAGCGGAGTGATTTTTAAGGATTTATACCAATGCAGCTCCAATTATAAAATATCACACTAGTGTATTATTTCAAAAAACTTTCTAAGATACAGCCATTTAAACATTGAGTGCAGCCTGTGGGCATAGCTGCTATAATAAGGTAAGTGTCTCTAAGTAACGACACACTTGCTAGTGTACAGCACAAAAGAGGCAGGGGAGTAATAATAGGTCTGACACCGTCACTACCCAACATCGAGGAACTTGCAAATGAGAGTCCAGGACTCTGACGGGATGTGGCATTTAAGTGCTGCGTTCAAGCTGCAAAAAACTTGGCATCAAGGAGGGGTAGAAACAAAACCTTCAATGTAATGAAACAATCCCTGCCTAATGCACCAGGGCAACTTTTTGCAGTATTGTTGCCTTAAATCATCACTGTATTATTTCTGGGTTTGTTGCTTAAGTGTAAGTTAATAAAACTGCTACTTACTACCAGTATAAGTTGTTGGTGGGGGGTTTAGTAAAGCTTTATGTACTGGCTTTTTAAAATAACTTAGTCATTACACCTGTACTTAACTTGTAAATAAATTATCATCAGAACCCTACATGCCAAACAGTGTGACAAAATAACAATTACAAGTAGAACATCCAACACATCACATTTGTGGTTCTATCTATTTAAAGGAAATCTAAACTTAATTTTTTTTCTACATCCTAATGTTTTTCTCCCCAGAACACCTATACATTGTAAGATTCTTCTTTAGTAAGTTGCATGTACATACATGTACAGAATATATTCTGTAAATAAGAAGCCTTTCATGTTGTTTCAACTCACAGCCTTCCAGAGACAATACAAAATAGTCAGCTGATTTTACAGCCATTTTTTAAAATTCTGTTTCTAGCAAAAAATAAACAGGCTCATTTACATCTACTATCGCTCTGGGTAAATGCTGCTTACGCGATTCAATATCGCAATTGTGAATGAGGGTAAATCCTGAAAAGGGATTTACTCACTGCGGGATATTAAAATCCAGTGCTAAAACTAGTGCAAACACGATATTGAATCGCAAGGGTCGGACGCACAGGGTATTTTTGTGTAACCCGTGCATCCGACCCTAATATGGAGTTAAAGTCATGCTAACCGGTAGTGAACCAGTTTGCGTGACTTTAACTCCATATATTTGCACAGCAAGTCTGGCTAAATTGTCTCCAAAGTTTCTAAATGTACCTATTATTTTGTGTAAGCTGTGGTGGTTCAGCAGTCTAAATCTAATTCTTTTAGAAACATGCAACCTATAAGGTCAAGGTTCAAATTTCCCCGGGTGTACTTTTTTTTTGCTTGTTTCCATTATGTGCATAGCAAAAAATAAATTTTCTTCATGTACTAAGTTTTATATGGTAACTCTATTGGGATAGCAAGACATTGTACATGAGGTTGCTGGTTCAATTCCCCAGACTTACTTTTAATTTCACTAAAATGTTACTATTCTGTTTATTACATGTATGCTATCTAAGAAATACACTGCAAAGATTACTTCTGTAAGAAAAGCAAATGGGCAAATCATTGCAGGCAGCAAGGGTGCTGCTTCCTTGTTTTCATCTATTGAGCTCTGCAGAGCATGTGAAGTGAACAGCACATAACGGGAGCTGACTCCTAGTTCCTACAGGTTCATTTTATGAATTTACCAAGCAACCACAGCAAAGGAAAGGTGAGACACAGCTTGTTGTATGTTTGTGAATGTGCTCTGTCTATTGGGACAATGTTGCCTGGAGACTTAGGCTGGGTACACATCATACAATATTTTCATCCGACCATCAGATAGTATCGATCGGCCAGCTGGAAATATCGCATGGTGTGGGTGGGGGTGGCCACGACTGAGCTACGTCGCCCATTAGTCTAGATTGAACAATTAGGCCTGTTGGTAAATCAAGCCTGATTTACCTACAGGAGCACATGATCAGTCAAGCGAACTTTTGGTTGCAGCAAAAGCTAGCAGCAAACACTCGGTCGGGACAAAACATCCATTCATATGCACCCAGTCTTAAGTTCCACTTTAATGAAAAGACAATCAACTAGAGATGTGTGGCACAGTGGCTCAGTGGTTAGCATTGATGCCTGGCAGCGCTGAAGTCCTGTGTTCGATTCCACACTTGGATACATCTGCAAGGAGTTTGTATGTTGTCCCCGTGGGTTTCCTCCGGGCACTCCGGTTTCCCCCACAATCACAAAGACATACTGATAGGTTGTATGTGTCAAATAATTGTGCTTAGATTGTAAGCTTTTCGGGGCAGGGCCTGATGTGAATATATACATGTAATTGTAAAGCGCTACGGAAGATGTTGGCACTATATAAATCCACAATAATAATAATAATGAGTCACTGTTTAAAAACAAACCTGGTTTCATTTATGAATTGCCAGTTTCAAAAATCCATGTATCTGGCTTATTTTTGGGAATTCCAAAAATCAAAAATGTTAAAATCTAAATATTTAAAATTAGACAATTCCAGTCTAAACAAGTCTAAAATTTGAAAATTGAGATTAAAAAGTCAACAATCACAACGAAAATTCAAGCATTGAGAAAGAAAAGTCAAAAATCGTGTTTGAAAAATAAAAAAAATCTGCTTTAACTGGCTTTGTGTTGAATTTCAGTTTGGTTTATCTCTATAATCAATGCCTGCTTCATTACAAGCCATCCTTAGGATCCAGCTTGTAATGATTGCGTTTGCATGAAATGTATATTTTCTGTTAGACTCATGAGTGCAATGTATTATTGTAAACATATTGCCATAGCGATTAGAGATGTCCGAACTTCGAAAAATCCGGTCCGCGCGAGGATCCGCGGATTTTCGAAAAAATCCGTAAATTCGAAAATCCGCGAGCGGACCCGTTAAA
Source organism: Hymenochirus boettgeri (assembly GCA_019447015.1). NCBI lineage: Eukaryota > Metazoa > Chordata > Amphibia > Anura > Pipidae > Hymenochirus > Hymenochirus boettgeri. Next base: position 141,381,221 of record CM033475.1, on the reverse strand, counting down.
ACGTATTAAAATGAAAGTTCGGCAAAATCCGCATTAAAAGTGGTCTAAATAGCCTTGGTAATGTTAACTTAATCACTCAGGGACCTGGGTAATGTCCTTAGAAACACGTATCAATGCCTACAATACCTAAAAATTACAGTCCGCTAGCGAGAACAGTATTTTTCGAAAATACGAGGATTTCCGTAAAAACGAGGATCTCCGTAAAACCGAGGATTTCCGTAAGTCCGCGAATCTCCGTAAAAACGAGGATTTCCGTAAAAACGAGGATTTCCGTAAGTCCGCGAATCTCCGTAAAAACGAGGATTTCCGTAAAAACGAGGATTTCCGTAAAAACGAGGAACCGGAACTTCCTGCCTATCAAAATGGCCAGTGCTGCAAGGCAACTATATGCCCTGAACTACCTCCTGCTCAGGGGGTATGATGATTTCCCCCCTGGCACCCATCATGTGCGGCGCCGGAGGCGCAGAATAATGGAGGGGCTACAGCGCCGCATCCTGCGACGCTTCGGATACCAGACCACTGTCTCTACCCTCCAGAGGCAGTGGTCAGACCTCAAGAGGCAGAGGCCTCAATATGTGGCTGCCGTTCGGCAAATGATAGAAGGCAAGTATACTTTTTATTATATTACTGTATTATAATACGTAGTAAAATATTTTAATTCACTTCTGACAAAAACATATTTATATATATATATGTTTTTAAAAACATCAATAATCCTTAAATTTGGCTTGAGAGAGAGAGAGAGATCCAAGTTCTTTGTATTTCTCATTCACTGGTTATTATTACATTATTATTATTCTTGTATTATTCAATATCAGCCCTATTTAAAGGGTAAGTAAAGTCAAAAAATAAATCACTGAAAAGTGACTTTATTTAACATAACACCTATAAATTTAAAATGATACCCACACATAGACACACTTGGTGGCCCACCCTTCCATTTCCATGGCAGCCTTATTTAAAGGCTAAGTAAAGTTAAAAATGAAATCGATCATTAAAAATTGATTTCTTTTTATCTTATAAATGCACACTGATACCCACACATAGACACAGTTAAACACACTTTACTGGCCCACCCTTTTAGTTACATGGCAGCCCTATTTGAAGGGAAAGTAAAGTCAAAAATAAAATGTTGATCAATTATTAAAAATTGATTTATACACTCCAAAATTAAAAATGTTGTGTTACCCACAAAATCTATACAGATACAAGTACACACAGCTACTGATGCTCCCCTACACCCAACCAACTTTTCCCTTTCCGTGGCTACAATACACACAATAAAAATATAAGTACTTAGCCAGAATAAGGTATGAAATCATTGCCATAGAAATATGATTGACTTTTAAAGAAACTAAATATTGCCTTATTTAATCTGTATTTTCAAGCAGAATTCAAAGTATATAATTAAATATTTCCTTTAGATATATCATTCATTATGTATTTTTTTATTTTAATTTGCAGGGGAATCTTCCTCGGATACCCCACCCCCACCACCGTCCCCGCCAGAGGAAGAATGTAAGTGCAGCCTATTGAAAAAAAAACATTTTTCTAAATCTTTCATTTGTCCAAGGCCACATTACAGCGCACACGAGCCCTCCAGAAACAAGCGCGTGTTTCCGGTGTGCTCATGTGTATTGCCATGTGAGTGCAGTACGATAGCATAATTGTGCAAAAATTGAGGATCACATTAATTGTGCCACACTATTGTGTGCTTTTTAACACGTTGATATGTCCAAGCCCTTTATCCAAATGTTTGCATAATTTTTGACAACTTCTCCGAGAATTGTTTTAGTAAATGTATTTGAACATTTAATGACAGTGAGAGTTAAAATAAATTTCCTTTTTTTTTTAGCACTACCACCAACTAGCCCTCAGGCTACGGGCAGCCCATTGCCCCCTCCGGGCAGTCCCTTGCCCCCTCCGGGCTCACCATCGCCCCCACCGGGCAGTCCACCGCCCCAAGAAGAGGAGGAACCGGGGACCAGCCAGACACGTAAGTGCATCCTAAGCAATTTTTTAATCTTTTTATTGACCTTGATTGTCAGCAAATAATTAGTGAAATTATCATTGATAATTAATTGAATTTTATTATTTCACTGATAAAAATTTTCGAAAATAAAAAAGGAAACAAATCTATTAATTTGGCTTGAGAGACAGAGCTTCTCATTTCTCATTCCCATTTATTGTCCCCAACTCCCCATTGTTTGGGCTGTAACTTGTCCCTCAGTTTTTAAGCTTAAGTCACGAAATTCGGTCCAAACGTCCAAAATTATCCAAGAAATGTTCACTACATAGCCTTTTAGGAAATGTTCTTATAATATATTACTAATGGATTGGACGGTGATTGTTGAAATAAAACATTTTTTTTTCTAGAAGCAGGACCAGCCTCTACAGGCCCTCCACCCTCTCCACCCCCTCCACCCTCTCCAGCCCCTCCAGGTCCTCCACCCTCTCCAGCCCCTCCAGCACCTCCTGCCTCTCCAGTCACTCTGGCGGCCATGCTTGAGAATCGTAAGTAAATCATATCTAACGTTAATGAAATGTTATATACAAGACTATTAATATCTGTATTTTCCCAGTGTAAAATCCACGCTACATGATGCAACATTGGGTACTGTGGGTTTGACAATGCTTTTATGGGGGCTGCACCACTTCCAAAAAATTTTGTATGTAGCACAGTCCTAGTGATACAAAACCAAGAATGTTCTGATACAATTTAGCAATAAACGTAATGTTTTAAGCCAGCATTACCTCCTGCTGTTTATCAGTGATCCCCCATGATGCAATAATATCGCTTTAAGTGGAAGTTCAGTGATAATATATATACTTTTAAGGAAAAAAGAGCAGTATTTATCCATCCCAATTACCTTAATCTGCCCATTCAGCAATCAGCATTGTGTCTGTGTATAAATAAATGCAACGGAAATAATGACTTCCTGTTTGCAGGACCCCTAATAGAGACCGTTATGGTCTTGCCCTTGACCCAGCGCCTGGGTTGATTCAGTTGCTCAGTAGAGATCTGAGCATGTGTAACCCATCCAACAGCCAATCAGTAGAAATCACTGTTACCATAACTAGGTATGCATAATATAAACTAAGAATTTTAGAAATAATGATATCTTATACTGAGCTTTCCTTTTTATCACATACCGCAACATTATAGCATTGCAGTACCATGTATGTGTAAGTAGTTATCAGGTGCAAAATTGCATCTACCGCATGGTGCTTTAGGAAATGTGCTCGAACATCTCTCATTTTCTCAATATCTTCCTCCACAGAACTACAGAGCATGCGGCGGGAGATGCGCCACATGGTGCGGCGCCTGGACCGCCGCCTGGACCGCCGCCTGACCAGACTGGAGAGGAGGGCACCCCAGTAACCCCCTTTTTTTTTGTTTGTTTATTTTTTGTAAATAGTTTTTTTTTTTAAATTTCATATATATATATAAACAGTTCTGAAAAAAAAAATGTTTTTGGGCTTTATTTTTCGATATATCAAATTATTCAGATAGATTCATAATCAATTTTTATTTGAAAAATTACAATACACATATCTATTTAGCTAGCTATATGTCTGGTACTTATAATTGTATATAACTTACCATTAATGCCATTACACACACCACATTGGCCACATTCCCCTATATAGTAGTTTGCACACAACAAGGCAAAGAAGGCGATGGGGGTACTGGTTTACATAATGTCCACTGCGGTTTGCCACCATTGTTGTGGGGCCAGGCAGGCTTGGCCCCACTGGACATACCCCTCACCCATTGGCTACTCTCCCTCAAGGTATGCATCGTGCTAGGGAAAGCAGGTGAAAGGGTAAGGCTTCGTAGGAACAGCACCATTGAGTTACAGCAGGCACACTGCAGTTTGCCACCATTGTTGTGGGGCCAGGCAAGCTTGGCCCCACTGGACATACCCCTCACCCCATTGGCTACTCTCCCTCAGAGTATGCATCGTGCAAGGGAAAGCAGGTGAAAGGGTAAGGCTTCGTAGGAACAGCACCATTGTGTTACAGCAGGCCCACTGCAGTTTGCCACCATTGTTGAAGAGCCAGGCAGGCTTGGCCCCACTGGACATACCCCTCACCCCATTGGCTACTCTCCCTCAAGATATGCATCATGCTAGGGAAAGCAGGTGAAAGGGTAAGGCTTCGTAGGAACAGCAGCATTGAGTTACAGCAGGCACACTGCAGTTTGCCACCATTGTTGAAGAGCCAGGCAAGCTTGGCCCCACTGGACATACCCCTCACCCATTGGCTACTCTCCCTCAAGGTATGCATCGTGCTAGGGAAAGCAGGTGAAAGGGTAATGCTTCGTCGGAACAGCACCATTGTGTTACAGCAGGCCCACTGCAGTTTGCCACCATTGTTGTGGGGCCAGGCAGGCTTGGCCCCACTGGACATACCCCTCAACCCATTGCCTACTCTCCCTCAGAGTATGCATCGTGCAAGGGAAAGCAGGTGAAAGGGTAAGGCTTCGTAGGAACAGCACCATTGAGTTACAGCAGGCACACTGCAGTTTGCCACCATTGTTGAAGGGGCCCCACTGGACATGGCCCCACTGGACATGGAGTACTGCTCTCGGGCCAGGCAGGATAGACCCAGAGCTGAAAACATTAGCCACAGAGTAGCTGTTGCGGCTGTATGAGATGGTCAGAGTAGGTGACACCACAAAGGTGCCTCATGGAGAGAGAACGAAGATCAAATATGGAGTACTGCTCTCGGGCCAGGCAGGATAGACCCAGAGCTGAAAACATTAGCCACAGAGTAGCTGTTGCGGCTGTATGAGATGGTCAGAGTAGGTGACACCACAAAGGTGCGTCATGGAGAGAGAACGAAGATCAAATATGGAGTACTGTTCTCGGGCCAAGTAGGATCGACCCAATCTTAGAAAAATTAGCCACAGAGTAGCTGTTGTCGCTGAGCATTTGTTATTTCATAACCTGAATGCAGTAGAGCAAGGTAGGACCATATATGGCCCTGCCAATAAGAAAAATTAGCCATTTGCCAGCTAAGCTGGCATCAGCTAAGCCTCTAGGTGGAAAATGAGGCGGAAGGAGCAGTATGGGTGGCCAGGGGCAGGAGGCCTTCAGTCACGGGCATCAGCAATAGGGGTGCTGTATTGAGATGTGATCCACGCCTCATTCATCTTGATGAATGTAAGGCGGTCCACATTCTCAGTGGAGAGACGGGTCCTCCTCTCCGTTACAACACCCCCTGCTGCGCTGAAGGTCCTCTCCGAAAGAACACTGGATGACGGGCATGAAAGGACCTCGATGGCATACTGTGCCAACTCGGGCCAGATATCAAGCCTCGCCACCCAGTAGTCCAGTGGATCCTCAGTCTCTGATGTGGCTACACCGGCCCTGGATCCGATGTAGTCGGTGACCTGGCGACTGAGGTGTTGCCTGGTGGAGTTGCCAGTGGATGGGCCTGGCAACTGTGGCTGGAAGAACAGCCTGAAGTTGGCCGCGAGGCCGCCTCCAGTACTGCTGCTCCTCCTGTCAGGCACAGGGGGACGTGAGCCCTGTTGATCCCCAACATCAGGTGCTGTAGGCCTGCCAGCACCTGGGAAGGCAGAACAGAGGCAACGTAGCAGTGTTGCCTCATAGTGCTGCATTCTACCTTCCCTCTGAGATGCGGGGATAAACTCCGACACTTTACCCTTATAGCGGGGATCTATAAGGGTGGCCACCCAGTACTGCTCCTTCTCTTTGATGGCCTTAATCCTGGGGTCCTTGCGAAGGCATTGCAGCATGAAAGAGCCCATGCGCCGCAAACTGCCTGCCGCAGAGGACCCCATGTCCTCGATGTCACTGAGGACAGTAGTGTCGGGCTCAACCTCTCCCCAACCACGAATGACATGTGGTACTTGGGAGGGTTGAGATGTCCCCCTAGAGGAATGCCCCATTTCCCCTTGGTCCAGGTCACCTAAATCCCCCTCCTCATCATCGGACGGCTGCTCTGCACCGTGATGTTCGGGCTCGGAAAGCATCACGGTGTCGGCGTCCTCCTCTTCCAGTGCCTGCTGCTCGACAGCGAGTGCCCTGTCGAGTATGCCGCGCAGAGTGTGCTCAAGGAGGAACACCAGTGGGATGGTATCCGCAATGGTGGCATCATTGCGGCTTACCATCCTGGTGGCCTCCTCAAATGGCGCGAGCACACGGCAGGCATCTCTAATCAGCAGCCACTGCCTGGGTAACAGCAAACCCAGGTCCCCAGAGCCTGATCTTGCCTCGTACTCGTACAAGTAGTCTATGATGGCTCGCCTCTGCTGGAGCAGCCTCAGCAGCATCATAAGACTAGAGTTCCAGCGGGTGGGGGTGTCACAAATCAGGCGGTTCTGCGGCAGACCATTCTGCTGCTGAAACTCGGCCAGACGAGCTGTGGCCGTGTATGACCGCCTGAAGTGACTGGACACCCTCCTAGCCATCCTCAGTACCTCCTGGAGACCAGGGTACTTGGTGAGGAACCGCTGGACGACCAGGTTGAGAACGTGTGCCAGGCAAGGAACATGTGTGACTCTGCCCATGCGAAGGGCAGACAGGATATTGGTGGCATTGTCACACACGACCTTGCCTATTGAGAGGTGGTGTGGGGTCAGCCACCTCTCAACCTGCCCTTGCAGTGCTGCCAGCAACTCGGCCCCGGTGTGGCTCCTATCACCGAGGCACACAAGCTGCAACACTGCATGGCACCGTCTCGCCTGGCACGAAGCATAGGCTCTGGGGGGGCACGGAGCTGTCCGGGAAGAGGGCTCACCGGATGAGGAGGGGGGGGTGGAGACTGGCGTATCACCAATGCGTGGTGGTACCACCATCTCCCCACTTGCGCTCCGTGCCGCGTCTCTGCCGGCTAGCAGAGTGACCCATTGGGCGGTAAATGACACATACCGCCCCTGGCCGTGCTTGCTGGACCACGCGTCCATAGTAATGTGGACACACTTGCCCACACTGTGGTCCAGCGAAGCAGATATATTGCCCTGCAGATGGTCGTGCAGGGCTGGTACTGCCTTCTGGGCAAAGTACCTACGGCCAGGGACCTGCCACTGTGGTGTGCCAATGGCCACAAACTCCCTGAACGCTGCACTGTCTACCAGGCTGAAAGGTAGCAGCTGCACCGCCAGGAGTTTGGCTAAGCCGGCAGTGAGACGCTGGGCTTGGGGGTGACTGGGGGACAGTTTCTGCCTCCGCTCCAACAACTGGGGAAGAGAGACCTGCCTTTTAGCTGACGCTCCAGCAGCAGTGTCAAGAGGCCTCTTAACACCGCGTGCTGGGGCCAAAGGCTGCCTCTCCTCCCTAACTTCCACCGAGGAAGCAGCTGATGGGGCCGGAGGGGGAGGAGGAGGAACGGTGGCTACCTGGGCACGAGGTAGGGAACGTGTGGGTGCCTGCACGTTCCCTGTCCGCTGCTCCCACCGGGCAAAGTGGTGCAGAATCATATGCCTCCTCATAGAGGAGGTGCCCAAATGTGATGTGGTCTTCCCACGGCTAACACGTTGCAGGCACAACTTGCACACTGCAACTGTGCTGTCACCTGGAGCCAGTGAGAAGAACTCCCACACCGCTGAGCCACCGACACGACTCGGAGCAGAGGTCACCTGCTGCTGTGGGGCACTGGCACCAGATCTCATTGGTGCCGTACCTCCACGTGCACCACTAGGTGCACTGCCTCTGCCCCGGCCCCTGCCCCCAGTCCTGCCTCTGGGTTCAGGATCGTGCTCATGCTCTGAGGGACATCCCTCAGAGACACTATCCTCCTCCTCCTCTCTCACAGAGGGCACCCATGGACGATCGGTGACCTCATCGTCCACTTCCACCTCCTCAATACTGGAGGCTGCATCACTAACAGCAGCAGCATCTGGAACCTCACCCCCTGCATTAGTTCCCTGGCTGCTCACAGACTGCTGCGTGACATCGTCAGCCTCCTGTCCCCCTGTGCACTGAGCACTTTCCTCCGCCTCGGGCGACAGGAAAGATTGTGCATCAGTGCACAGCTCCTCCTCAAGCACACTAGCCCCACACATAGTGTGCGAAAACATATCCTGAGACTCCTCCTCCGGATCCCCGAAGGTACGGGCCATGTGGGCAACGAACTCCTGATAGAGCGGATCAGGTTCCATGCCCACAGTAGGAGCCTCAGGTGAGGAAGGAGCAGGCACAATATCTACAGTAGCAGCTCGGCTGCTCTGTGCCTGTGAGGAGGTGGATGAGGAAGGCTGGGTAATCCACTCTACTACCCGCCTTCCTTGATCAGAAGGGATAGCCCTAGCCCGGCTACCCCTAAAAATATCGGGCACGGTAACCCGGCTGCCCTGCGAAGGGCCAGGTAGCTCCTGGCCAGAGCCTTCAGTAGGCTCTCCTCTGCCTCTCCCTCTCCCTCTCCCTCCACGTGCAGAAGCACCCCTGCTCCTGGGTCTCCCTCTTGCCCTGCCAGGCATTTCCCTCTCCCAAATTATCCCCCCAAAAATTAATATATATATATATATATATACACACACACACACACAAACACAAAAGACAAAGCAACAAAACAACACAGAAGCAAACAAATAAACACAAAGCTTTTTTTTTTTTTTTTTTTTTTTTTTACACTAAAAGCACAAATAGGACACAGACACAACTGACAGCAAACAGCAGATCAGACAGCAAAAGCTGCTGATTGCTGCTAAAGGCAGCACTGTCAGCTACACAAAACACACAGACACTGACACACAGATACAGAAAGACAAACAAAAAAACAGGACACCTAGACCTCTAAAAGGTCTAACACAAAATTTGTCCAAAGGACTTACAGGGGGGTTAGTCCTTAAAAGGACTTTTGGGTCTCACAAAGTTAGTCCTTAAAAGGACTGTTGGGTCTCAAGATGTGTGAATACAGGGGTGGGTAACAACAAGTGCTAAACCACCACACTGAAATCCACACACAGAAAGCTCAAAAAGCTCAAAAAGCGCAAAAATCTCTCTCCAACTCCTACACTGTCAGGTCTCCACTAAACACACTCCAACACACTGACAAAATGTCGCCTGTGAAGCAGCCTTTTATACCCAGGGGGCTGGCAATAATCATGTTAGCTGCCATTGGCTAATTTGGGTCATGTGGCTTGCTCCGTCTTGAAAATAAGCCCCAAAAATTCGAATTTACAAGAATGTCTCGTTTTTCCGGAAATTCTCGTAATTACGAGAATCCTCGTAATTACGAGGATCTTCGCGGTTTCCGGGCCCCGGAAGATCGCGGATTCTCGTAATTACGGAGATACTCGTATTTTCGAAAATTTTCGTAAAAAAAAAAAATCCGCGGTTCGGAAGTTCGGAAGGCGGAAAATCCGGAAAATCCGGAATAATCCGCCGTTCGCGGACGTGATAAATCCGCGGCGGATCCAGGTTCGGGTCCGCGAACCGGCCATCTCTAATAGCGATAAGATCGAACACATCCCATAGTTATGGGGAAAAAAAGAAAGCAAAAGTGTGGAATAGGTAGTAATATGAATATGAAATATGAAAATGAAAGTACCGGTAATGTTTCCTTTACATTTCCGTAAATGTAGTTTAAAGTTTTTGCTTTTTTAGAAAGTATGCAAAAACAACACTTTGTATCTTTGAATGGTGCGTGAAATCATTAAAAGCTCCCTTTTCCCTTCATGTCTAAACCTTTTATGTTATAAAACTCTATAAAACGCCACGCTTTAGAAATTGTGAAGTTGAACAAAAAAAAAAAACTATTTAAAAAGCATGGCTGTTTTCAATGACCACTTTTTGTTAACAGTTCACAATATGGCACCATCAGGTTGAAACGGGTAACCATTAATTGTTAATGCATTTTGCATTAACCCTGGGAGATCGTAGCTCCTGCGGTCACAGGATTAAAAAATGATTTCCAGCATGTTGTTAAAATGGCTGCAAACCAGCAGGACTCAATTACTTTCAAAGTAATACACTGTGACTTAAATGGCAATTTAAAATTAGACCATTAACAATTTGAGGCAATTACCAGACTCTTTCAATAATATTATTTTATGTTTTGCATTAACTATCAAAATTAGATTAGCAATAAATAGTTTGTATATTTATCTTATTTGCCACATAAATACTGTATAGTTTTATTTTAAGTACATGGTGTACGTAAAAGAAAAAATGTAATCTGGTCACTCAAGTAATGCAAAAACCAACAATAAGCCCCATTAATATTTTGGATGTGCTTTTTCGTCCATTTTACATTGAAAAGAAGAAGAAAAAAAACGGAAGCTTTATCAGTCGATTGACTTGGTTTTTTACATTTTAAACCTAAATTTAGTGTTTCTTATGACTATTGGGAATCTATTCAGACTCCATTAAGATGCTTCAACATAACTAAGTATTTAAGCAAAAGTTTTCAATCTGCTAATGTGCCTTTCAGAGCAAATTATCGCATTAGGATCAAAGAGATTCAGCTTAAAAATACAATCAGCCACAATAGAAATGGCGGACATCCATTAATAATGCATTATGGGAGCAGAAAAAGATGGAATTAAACCAAATCTGGATCTGAACAGACTGAACGGTGTTTACGAATGGAATAGTCTAGGTGATATAGGGAGAGCTTAGCGGTTGAAGAGGTTGCTGTGACCATGAAACACATGCCAGCCCATCTTAGACTGTCTAATGACTGTGACACATGTTTGTCGCTTGATAATAGAGATGGCCCAAAACTCACCAGTTTTGTTCCATTTTTGGATTCCCGGATCTCGGTAAAAATCATGAAGATCCAAAACCGGAACGAATTTTCGATTATTATCGAATATTCAAGGCTATTTTCGAAAATTCGCAAAAGTAGCATTGAACGTTTAATAATTCTCGAAAATACGATCAGAGACTACTTTCGAGTATCCGTTCGTATTTTTGAGGTTTATCGAAAGTTCGAGGTTATTTTCGATAATTATTGAATGTTCGATAATTATAGAAAATAGGATACGAAGTCCCGAAATCCGGATGATCTGTCCGGATTTGGAGGGATCATTCGGATTTCAATACCGAGGGGTTCCGTGTCGGATCCGGGTCCGAGTTGGACCCAGATCCCATCTCTACTTGATTATAAAGGCACAGATGACAACATTACTGTGGATGAGCTCTGATTTGGTGTCTAGATATGCATATGGGACACGCGGGTGAAAACAAACTAACTTACCTTATTATAGTATTATTAAATTATTATTTCTGTGACCCCCACAGTGGGCCGTTTAGCACCACCTAAACATTGGATGGTTGTTACTGTCACCAGATGACTGACATGCTTTGTATCAGCCATACACCACCTTTAATTGCTGTTCTGTTTTACAATCTGTTTGGATATTCATACTGGACTTTGGACTTTTTTCCAGCCCTGACTATATTATTGTATTAATTACCAGTATTTCCTTCTGAGACTGTGGATTCCACTGCTTGATGGACTGTTATAATAAAGATTGTGTTTTTACTTCACGAAAGATGGTGTTTTCCAAATTTAGAAGGTTGTTTTGCCTTCATTGTGACTTATTTTTGCCACTTTATATGCAGAGAGAGTGCCTTGAGGGCTTTAGGCCCCCAGTGTAGCTTGGTTCCTATTTGTCTCCTCCCCCACTTTTCCTTTTTGGATTTAAGCATTTCATTCCTTACATTATATTTAAATATATCCAAAGTCACTTCATTTTTTTGTGTTTCTTGTCTGTTAACCCTTCATTACCAACATTATATCACTTATTTATCAATGCCTGTATATTGCAATTATTATTTAAACTTCATGATAAAAAGCCAATATCAATAAATTCTCTCTATTCTCTCCAAGGGCTTTCCACTACCAATCAAATTTCTGTTTGTGACATAATTGAAAGTGTGACTGATTTAATATGGTTAAGTATTAAAGAATCTGTAAAGTGTTTACATGTTATTGATGTACCAGGGGGATGCAAGACACTCAAAATCAATATCGTTTTCCTGTCTGTAACAGTGTAGTTCTGCTATATTTTCCATATGGTCCAGTTGATATATGTTTTTGACTTTATTTTATCCAAAATATTTTTTTTCGCTTGCATCAGACATGTAACATTTTGCTGAATCTTCCCCTGTTTGGAACCTGGTCTCAAACTAATATATGGGAAATGTATGCAGAGCCAACAAAAGCAATGAAATATCCAATATCTCACTTATGGCTCTGGGTAAATCCTGATTGGATGGAGGAGGGAGGGGGGCTAAACAGGTTTTGTATCCCTTTATAATACATAAGGCTAGGTATTTTCAATGGGGAGGTGCAGTGGCGAGAACCTATATTACAAACCACTCATTGATGTCACTGAGTTACTTCCAGTATTCCACTGCCCCTCCCACTGTCTCACCCTCCCTGTATTAGTCATTTATATAGAAAGCCCTGTTTGTTCTTGACAGACAATGTTTGGTCCTTCTTTCTCTTTTCAATATGAACAGTAATTAACTATTTATACATTAAACAGGGATTCCTATATAAATGACTAATACAGGAAGGGGAGAGACAGTGGTAATCGGCAGTTTTGTTTTGTTTTTTTGGCTAGCCATATGTATTATAAGAAATAATACGCTACCTACAGTGTAATATACAGATTTACTTCACCTCGGAGTTCCATGACCTGTATAAAAGCAGCCTGCGGCCTCGTGCTTCTATATGGTCATGGAACCCCTCAGTTCTGTTATATCCTTATATTACACTGTAGGTAGCGTATTATCCCTTATATAATACATAAGTGTGATATTATATAATGGGAGCTGCAGTGGTATATATCCTTATAAAAACCACTTAGCTATGTCACTAAGTGACTCATTTCCCACTGCCCCTCCCATTCCAGTGTTCATGCCTGAACAAGGACTCAGCGTTTTTTTGCAGTGTTTAACTCCACTAATGGAACCTGCTGGAGCTGCTTCCTGTCACTTCATAACCAATGTTTCTCTCCTCCTCCACAAAGATTTGTTTAACGGCAGAGATGTTGGGCTGGGACTTTCCTTTCTACTTGGTTTAAGATACAGAAGGTAGCTTGGGGGTTTAAATTAAGGTGGCAATAGGGACAAGGCTAGAATTTAAAATGTGAATGGGGTGAAGCAATCAGATACTTATGTATACATTATAATAAATGATATTACGCCTCAGAGTTGCCCTGTATAAATGCAAGAGGCCGAACTCCTTGGTGGTGTAATATCCTTATATTACACTGTAAGTGGCGCATCATCCCTTATATTATATGTAACTACTTACGTAACATAAGTTGCATGTGGGAAGTTTCAGTACATTTAACAGGATCTGTGCAAAGATCCCATTGAGGCTAATAAAAAGGGAAAAAAACCCAAAAAACATTGATTCAAAACGATGCTTGATGCACTTGATGCTCTGTATTATGTGTCATCTAGATACTTACGTAATTTAAATAAAAAAGCACGTAAACGGATGTTATTGCCTCACTAGCTTTTGGATTGAGGCACATTCTAAAGAATGAGGTACAAAAGTTTAGTTGGGAATTTTCTTGGATCAAAAAACATGACCTTTTTGTATTTTATTGTAAACCAGTGCAGATACAACACAAACAACAACTGCATAATTTAATAAGTCCAAACAAATAATAAACTAGAGGATACGAAAAGCACCCAAAGCTGCAACTGCAGCTTTTTCTTTTTCATGTCTGATTCTCAGCTCTTCTAACAACTTTATTTGAGCAAAGAGGTTATCACAGGCTGGAGGATTCCTGCTATTCTTCTCTTCTTGCTGGTCAGTAGATTTAGGTAAAAGCTGTGGCTTTGGAATTTTCTTTGCATACTCCAGCCCCTGTAACATAAAGTGTTATTATTCATCAGGATGTCCCTCAGTTTCAGGAATAGCGGTTTACATTGTGCCTCTCACTCATTTAAAGAAAAAAAAAATCTTGTTTATTTTGCTTTGGGTTCATTAATGGCTCTGGTACACTTATGGGCATTGAACTGGACTTACTACAGCAGGAGCTGGCACAGTAGCAATGTGTGTACAGTAATGTGAATTGCTATTTACTAGAAGTAAAAAATGCAACCAAACTGTTCCATGGTGCTGCAAACCACAAGATACCAAGTGTTGCTGAATTTCCTAGCTCTTAGCTGTACAAAGACTGTCCAATGGGACAGGTCAGCTGCATTTTCCTGGTAAATAGTAAATTAACCCCCCAATCCACCATGCAATACCCTATCAGCTCCTAGTGTGGTGAGCTGTCGTGGTTGATTACCAATCACCAGAGAGCCCTGAGAATCTGGCTGCTTTGCAACATTTGAAAATATCTAAAGAAGGATTATTTGTTAGCCAAATGGCAATGTAGAAAAATGTCAGTAACACCCCAAAAATGTCTGTATGTTTAGCATGAAAATTACCATTCCAAGACTCAATAATGGTTTTTAAGACATGGGATTGGTAGGTTTGGCAGAAATTTTCCCATTGGTCTTTCTCGAAGATCTATACTAAAGAATATGGTGTGAAATGATTGCTCCAAGTCTAAGGGAACTATAGGTAAAATGGTATATTGTAAGGAAAGTGCTTTTGTGAATCATTGCAGATTACCCACATTTTTTCAATCTACCATGTAATCGGTGAAGAATGGTCGGTGTATATCCATATTAAAGGGCAAGTTTACTTAAATTACCCCCAAACACCAAAGACTGCAATAGTTACAAAGCTTAGAGATGTAAGTCTAATTTGAAATGCTGCCTGTTGTTCTGTTACCTGCATCATTTTGCTGCATAAAATATTAGTCCTAGGTCTGTCAGCATTCTAACAACTGCAGTTTTAGGTTTGGGGGTTGATTTGCCTTTATAACACTTTTCATTTGAGGGGTGAACATGCCCTTTAAGTAATATAAGAGCATGCCTTAAGCTGGCTACACACAATATTGTACGGTGTTTATCCAGAGGGGTATCTTCCAATATTTGCATAAAGAAAGATTGAACCCAACACCAACAGAATCCCTTGCTTGTAGAAAATGTTTGTATGCATGTGTGGGACCAAATGGTGACAGGTGGAGGATTCTGTCAAAATCTGCCATGTAATTGCATCAGACTTTCACCGTCTTAATAAATCCCATATGTAGCTTTTCAAATTATTCTTTTCTGATTGACCCTCATATTGCACAGCCAGGGATTCCACACAGATGGTACAGTCAGACTATGATCAGATTGACTTGTCAAAATTAGTTTTTAATTTTTGTTCTTTGTTATCACAATAAATATAGTTTTCATAAAATGAAAAACCAAAGGGTTAATTTTTATTACACACCTTTTTCCGGCTTCCTTTACTGTCAACTTCTTGCAATGTTTGCATCTCAGAATCTTTTAAAACAGCAGTTACCCTGTTCTTGTTTTGTTCTCGAACTGCTTTTGCATATTCCTTCTGGGCCTGTAATTGGTTTTTCTGAAAAAATAAATATATTTTAAGGAACTACAAGCACAAAACAAGATAAATTATTGTGCTTTGTATACTTTTCAATACAACACATTTTTTGTACTTTTAAAAAGTGTAAGTTTGTTTAGAATCTCAACTATAGAAGTATAGTAAGCATTATTTGTGAATGGATAGCCTTTAAAGGGCATCTATAGAGGGAAAATTAACTTTTTTCCCTTTCTTTTCATGTGTTCTATAATTCCTCCTAGCTCCCAGAGTGTTTTCACCTTGTTCAGTTTTCCTCTTTATCCTGAGATACACAAGTTAGAAGATGACTTGATTGCATTCCTCTACTCCTACTTGTACTGTCAATCAAATCCCTGTGACGTGATCCTCTTCCCTGCTCAAGTCCCTCCCCCCTCCCTGCTCTGTTACAAATATATAGAGATCTGAGCATTAGAAGGGGGAGAGAGGTAGCTTTGATGGTATAGATAAGGCTGCACTTGATCCCCCTTCTTGATAGACTTCACTGATTGATGATGGGTCACAAAGAGAGAGATTAGGACACAGAGAGATCCGTGTCTCCAGGACATCTTGCTTTCTATTGGCCACTGTGTGTGGGTGTTTTTTTCAGGGTGTTGAACTTTTAACTCCTACTGCACATGATAAGCTTGTCGGTTAGCCGGAGTTGAGACATGGAGGAGGTAACAGAGGGGAGGGGGAAGGGGAGAGCACTGACAAAGAGATCTGACACCATGGAAAAACAAAGTCACCTACAGAGGTAGGATAAAGTCAGCACATGAATTTAACTTTGCAATGGGCTAGTGTGTTTTTTTAACTATAGATGCCCTTTAAAGGGCATGTCCATTGTCAGCCTTAAAACAAAAAACTTGTGATTTTTCCCCACAATCCTGACTGCTATTTTTATTATTTATTACATGCATTTGTAGCCAGGGTCAGGGGTATTTCTAGACCTTTTATCATCTGAAACAAAAATATAAAAGGCCGTCCCTGTATCATCCATTGGTGTGCAAAATGGGTGTGGTGGGCTGATTGACACTGGCTAGTGAATTTGAGGGCTGACAACAATGTGTAGAGGGCTGAAGGGCTGACAACACTGGCTAGAGGGCTAACTTAATACTGACTGGCAGACTAGAGGGTTGACTAACTAATGGTGGCCATAGACAGTAACACTTGTTTGTGAATGGGGGAGCTGACTAACTAACACTGCTTTTTGAACTGGAGGGCTGACAAACTAACACTGGTTGTGAACTCAAAGGCTGACTAACTGTAACATGGGTTTCTGAACTGGAGGGCTGACTAACTGTAACATAGATTTGTAAACTGGAGGGCTTTCTAACTAGCACTGGTTTGTGAACCAGAGGGCTTACTAACTGTAATGCTGGTTTGTGAACTGGAAGGTTAACTAACATTGATTTGTGAGGGCTGAAAAAGGTCCATACAAAGGTGCAACCACGGAGGCCCGACGCACAATTGTTTTCAATGGTTAATAAATGGTCCAATTATCAATGATGCCTAACCGAGCGCCCATACAAAGAAGGAGCCAAAACATGCTGTAAATTACATTTAACCCCTTATGGTGCAGTGTGGTTTGTGTCCCAATGACTTGGCTAGCACCTGCAGCCTGCCTTGCTTTATGGGTCTGTCACATGGCTCTCCAATCACTATGTCCAAATTAGACACAGTATAGCTCCTCTTTACGTCCTTCTTTCTTCTCCTCAATAGCTTGTGCACTGTGTGATCCGAGTTGCTCCCCCCCGAAACACCCAGGAACAAGGTGAGTGAAAGCTGTGTTGTATGGAAAGAAACGTTGTATAAATGAATTGTAAGTCAGTATAAAGGGGAGGAGTTAAAGCTGCATTCTACCAGTGCACAAGCACACACACACGCTCGCAAGTACTGTCCTCAGGCACCAGCCTTGCCACATAGTTCAACTACAACCACAGGGGCAAACTTTTCAGTTTGCTTAATGGTAGATGTACCCCTGTTCCCTCTTTGTAACCAAATATTCAATCAAATTTTCTCTTGTGGCAATGGTATCTGCCTTCTCCTCTGCTCAATGAGCTTTTATAAGTTTGAGCATGTGCAATCATTGGCTTTGATCTCAGTAGTCACATTATGCAAGTGGGTTTGGGGGCAGGTAAATGACAAGTGGTCAGTGTTTTTGTCTTATCAATTTATACCACTGTACTCCAATGTCCTGCTTATATAATAAAGGTAAAATGCTTCTTAGATTTGCATACTTTGATTATAAACAACTTCTATTTTTCACTCAAAATGTAAATGTTTAAAGGGTATGTCCCAGCCCCAACCGCATTATTTTTTTTTTTAGAAAGCCCCCAAAACTCTACTTACCTCCCCTCTTTCCTGCGCCACGCTCCCGGCCCTCTGCTTGCGAGGAAATGCAAGCAGAGGGGCGGGACCGGCAGCCGCGTCTGTGATTGGCTGAGCGGCAGCCAATCACGGACGCGGCTGCCGGCAGCTCACTTCCGCGTAGGAAAGCGAAGAGGTAAGTAAAAGATTGGGGAGCTTTCTAAAAATAAAAAATATGCGGTTGGGGCTGGGAGACATGGGGGAATACTGTATAAAAGGGGTTTAACGCTAGGGGGAGGGATAGCAGAACGGGAGGGAGGGGGAGGGAGGGGGGAGAAGGGATGTAATACGCATGGCAAAGATCTCCGGGAGGCCAGGTAGCAGGCAGTGTCCTATATGGACCTGCTAGCCTCCTGGTGGGCAGTTTTTGGGACTTTGGGGGGGGACTACAGGAGAACCCTATGGAGCTGGGATGTGAGGTAAGGATTAAACTACACTACATGGTGGGGCCAGTAGTTGGGGGGATTATAGTTTTGGGGGTGGACATGCCCTTTAAAGAATTGGTTTGTCTTTTAATGGTTAAGACGAAGATAGTAAGTATTGGAACACTTACCTTTTCTTCACTAACAATATAAGTTGGACCAATTCCTCCTAATTTTACTTCCTGCGTTGCGTATCTTTTGAGAACCTGATTAAAAAAAAAAAAAAAGAAATTAACAGGTTACTGTATATATTACTACTTAAATCATTTACACTTCATAAAATGAAGGGGCATTTTTATAAAGCTGCAATGATATTTTTTGGCATGATTTTCAAAAGCAGTACATTTTTGCAATTTATAAAAAGGTTAATCTATAAAAGGGCATCTATAATGAAATTTACACATTGCTCCAAAAACATAAAAAATAAAAAAGGTTATTGTATGCTGCCTTATTCTTACCTTCCTCTGTGGCTCTGTGTTTGCACACTATCTGATTTACTGCAGAGATCCCCACTCCCCCTCCCCTCTCTGGTCACTCCCCTGTTCAAGTAGTCTGGCTGTAAATTAAGCCTGTGAAACAAGCCACTCATGCGTATTAATCCTTCTACACATGACACATCATACTAACCTTTGTAAACAAAAAAAGAAAAAACCTGGTTATGTAAGCCTGTAGAGAGGAAGTTTCTCCGATGTTCTTAAGGAAGTGCTACATAAGGTGTGGGAGGGGGGAAGGGGGGAGTTTGGAGAGACCGAGTCCTGCCTTTTACTGCAGCCCGATCTCCCTTTGACAGGCAATAAATCGGTGAAAGCTTGCGGAGGAGGGGCACTTCTCCTTCCCTTTAATTCTGTTTTTAACCCAGTATTTGCCAATTATTTTAGTGAGCAGGAAGGAGTCAATGGGAGACTTGCTGTAAAACTTGTGTAAGACTACACACTATACTGGGCATGCTGTTAGGGGATTTGATTGACAGCTCAAGCAGCAGTGGTGTATTAAAATCTTCTTTTAATTTATATATCTCAGGACACAGGAGGAATCTGAAGAAAATAAAGGTACTCTGGGGGTTGGGGGTATTATAGGACACATAGAAAGAAAAAAAAATATAAAAAATATATACGTTTTCCCACTATAGATGCCCTTTAAGCTTTTTAAAGGGTATCTCCACTGATAAAAGTCACCTGGGTTGTAAGGATAGATATGTGTAAGGTGGATATGTAGCTGCAGTATCCTGTGTCTTTGAGCAATAGTTTAGAAGAAATCCAATGAGTTTCCCCCCAGAATGCTGTGGATGGTGCAGGTCCGCCCACTTTTAGTGACTGCCTGCATGGGAAATGTCCGACGCGCGATTTCCTTTAGTTACTGAGTTCACTGATTAATGGAGGAATAATTACATCACCATCACAGCAGCTTGCTGACTTCACTAATTAATGGAGTAATCAGGTACTATTTTTTTCTCTCTCCCACTCCCTCCCATACCAGATTGCCTCATATTCCCAGCATCCCCTATGAAATCAATCATTGATCAATTTTTCAATGCTGTGGATGGTGCAGGTCCGCCCACTTTTAGTGACTGCCTGCATGGGAAATGTCCGACGGGCGGTTTCCTTTAGTGCATGCGCAGAACGTGAGAGGATCCGTCGGGACTGCTGTCTGTGTGATCTGACTGGTTGGTCGATTATACACACACACACATACACATATACACATACACACACACACTTCAAGCTACTGAGTTCACTGATTAATGGAGGAATAATCACATGCAGCTTGCTGACTTCACTAATTAATGGAGTAATCAGGTACTTCTTTTTCTCTCTCCCACTCCTTCCCATACCAGATTGCCTCATATTCCCAGCATCCCCTATGAAATCAATCATTGATCAATTTTTCAACCACCCCTCTCAGAGTTAGACACAAAAAAAATCTTTATTAAAAACAACAAAGTTCCCCCTACTTATAGTAGTGTGGGAAGAGGGTTTTAACTTTTTCTCCCCTGTCTCTCTCTGCATGATCAGAGGAAGGCGGCAGACAGGTAGAGGTGAAAAAAAACCATGTAACTAGCAAACGTGCTTGAGTGTGAGTGCAGCCCGCATGACTGTACACTGTACTTTGAAGTTGCTTCAACTCCAGTTTGACAGTTTATGCGGTCAAGTAACCTTTAGTTTAGCTAGGTAAGTCTAGTTATGCTAGTTAGGGCTTGACATGCCAGGCAGGCTTACAATTCTTTTGTCTAAAATATTTTATAGTACAGAAAGTATGGTATTTCTAATGTATTGTAACAGTTGAACAAACACATAAAGCACAGGCTATAAGTTATTTTGATCTACTAAAACCTGAAAGGAGCAATATGGTAATGGAAACACAAGCTGTTTGAGAAAGGGATGTAATATCTGTTTCTAGTAATTTACATTATTGCTAATTGACTGTCTGATGAACTGTTTGAATACCTATGTGAAATTCAAAGTTGTAACATTTTACCCACGGCCACCAGTGAAGCCACGGTCATGGACAGAGCCACACCCACTTTAATGCAGCAGCATGCGAAGGAGGGCATTCAAAAGTTTGGCTCAGGCAGCAAAAACCCTAGAAGTGCCCCTGCGTGTTTCCCTATTAATCTAATCTATCACAATCTAATTACTTTACCACATACTTTCCCCTCTCCTCTAATACTTCATCTTGTGTGTCTGTCCACAAAACAAGGCCAATAGGCCTTCCAGCTCTATCCTTTTCTTTCAGCTCTAACATTGCTCGTATCATGTCTGATTCTAACCCTGACTCACTAACACATTCATATAACTACTATAGACTCCTTTGCCCCCCTACAAACTCATTATTGTCACCCACTAACCCTTGTCCTTGGCTCAGTTCAGAAACCAAATTCTACTACTACTGTAACACGTGCAGCTAAAGCTAACCAGCTGTGGAAAAAGTCCCACTGTCAGACTGACTTTACCATTACAACTTCATGCTCTCATGCCTTAATTTGTCTCTTTCAGTAGCTAAACACTCACTGTTGTACAAACTCTCTTGCAACCCTCTCTAACTCAAATTCATACTTCCATTAAAGGGTATCTCCACTGTTAAAAGTCACCTGGGTTGTAAGGATAGATATGTGTAAGGTGGAAATTTACCTGCAGTATCCTATGTATTTGAGCAATAGTTTAGAAGAAATCCAATGAGTTTCTCCCTGAACGCTGTGGATGGTGCAGGTCCGCCCACTTTCAGTGACTGCCTGCTTGGGAAATATCCGACACGCATGTTCCTTTAGTGCATGCGCAGAACGTGTGAGGATCCGTCGGGACTGCTGTCTGTGTGATCCGACTTCCGATTCTACACACACACACACACACACACACACACACACACACACACACTTGAGTTCACTGATTAATGGAGTAATAATCACGTGACCATCACAGCAGCTTGCTGAGTTCACTGATTAATGGAGGAGTAATCAGGTACTACCTTTTCTGTCTCCCAATACACCTTCTCACAACTGCTTGTGTTTCTCTCCCACCCCCTCCCATACCGGATTGCCTCAAATTCCCAGCATCCCCTATAAAATTAATCTTAGATCACTTTTTCAACCACCCCTCTCAGAGTTAGACACAAAAAATCTTTATTAAAAACAAGACAAGTTCCTCCTGCCTTTGTTACAGTATTGTGGCAAGAGGGTTTTAACTTTTCCTCCCCTGTCTCTCTCTGCATGATCAGCTGTAAAAATGAACTTAGAGAGTCAGGGAGGAAAGAATTTCTTTACTGCATCCAAGTGGGTGTGTCTGCTACCATGATGATGCACATTGAGTGACAGCGCTCCCAGCACAGGGGAAGACACACCCCCAGGAGCTAGCATAACTTTCCCATGCTGCTGCAAACAAACGAAGGGGAATTCTGAAAAAAAAAGGTAGGAGGAGGGTTGGGGGATTGTGTACTTCAAAATAAACCAAAAAAAATGCCTTTTCCTCAGTGGAGATACCCTTTAATGCTCCTCAGGATTCTGACTACTTTAAAACTAAAATAGACAGTATATGCATGCAAATCCTTTAACCCCAGGACAACTCACAGTTCCTTCTGCCTGCCCCACCATCTGCAGGAGTGGAATGTTTTACCCCTGTCACCCCTTCTGCAGTCATTGATCTTCTGTTGTCCTTGCATGTAGCCTTGATTCCTTGTTCTCCTTCTTACTCAAAATCCTTACCACTACTATTGCTCACATCTTCCTCCCTGACCTTTTTCTGCTGCCTTCAAACATGTGTGTATCAAACCTCTTCCTAAAAAAAACCCCTTTCTGCCTTTCTAACTACCATCCTGTCTGTCTTTTTGGCACCTGAAAATAAAATCGAAATGCTGCCCCCCCTCGCCATGCCGCTGGAAGGGGTGTGGTTTTATAATTGAAAGTAGGTGATGCTTTGTCCGAAAGTGGGGTGTGGCTTGTCCAGAAGTGGGAGGGGCTTTATACACATTATGTTAAATGAGGTTCTTACTAATCTGACAGGACCTAAAGTTGGGTACATGCCTATTCTAGGTGTACCATTTGTCCAGCAATATTCTACTGGGTCACATATGATTAAACATAATCTGAATAGATTTTGGCCATCTATTGAGGGAGATCACACTTTGGGTCAGAAGACACACCGTAAACCTCTTTGTGTCTACTCTAAAGGACACTCCTTGTATAGTAAATTGGTGCAGGCAGACCCAGTAACTTTGTACAAAAAAAGTACCCTTTGCTTTTTCATCTAAAACGGGATGTTTTAAATGCAGCAATTGCAATGTTTGCAATGTACTTATGGTTGGTAACAAATTAAATCATCCTTACTCAGGGCGTGCCTTCAAGATTTCGCCTTATTTTAATTGTAACACAGATTTCTGTGTGTACATGTTAAAATGTCTGTGCTCGCTAGTTTATATGGGGAAGACATCTGGTCCCTTCAAATGGAGATTCCAATGCCACAGGAGTGACATCAAAATTGCCTTAGCCAAAAGTGGCAATGGCACTGCCCATGGTGATGATCCTCCTGTGGCATCACATTTCTGCATTGCTAAACATCAGGTCCCTGATTTACGTGGGGTGGTCATTCCTGCGGAGAAAAGAATACTGGATTTTTACACTACAAACAGTACAACCAAAGGGCCTTAATGCTAATCTTGGCCTTTCATGTTTTTTGCCTAGAAGATAGTGTAGATTCGCCCACATTGATGGTAGTTTTATGTTTTTAATTGTTAATATATATGTTGAATAAAAGATTTTTTGTATGTTTTTAATATTATATATAGGGGTGACTTACCCTTTAAATGTGATGTATCAGTGTTTTGACATGATTGGCCACTAGATGGCCATTTGTCTCTAGTCTATTTAAGGGGCGGTCCGCTCTTTTAATGTTTATTCATGTCTAATGAAGGTGCGTACAGCACCGAAACTTTACATTTGGTGTTGGGCGTAATGTCCGAATAAACACCTTTTATCTGCAAGACTGGTGTGCACAGTTCTTTTGTTTTCTCTTATACACATGTCTGGTAAATAATGCTCAGAATGACTGGTAAATGATGTCCACAGTGACTGGTATTAGATGCCCACAGGACTGGTAAATGATGACCAACATTGATTTGTCATCTGCAGGGCTGACAAACATTGATTTTGATCAAATAAATTGCTAGTCAGAAGTGAGGGGGAGGAGTCGTAGTTGCATTCTCTTGCGCAATGAAAGTCACTGCTTCCTCTGCTATTTAAAGTGACAGTACCTCCCGAAAATGTGTGTTTTTTTTCAAACAGCATTTTTGGGACCCCCTGGCATTTGGGCCCCAGGAACATGGAAAAATAGTGGGCCCCAGGCACATGGAAAAATCGTGGGCCCCAGGCACATGATGCCAGAGTTTTCTTTTTTCCTGACATCAAAACTGCTGCCTCCCTACAGGGTGCTGCTCTGTAATGTGCTTCACCTTACCTCATTTGAAAGGCAGTCCTGCAAACACTTTTACAAAGTCTCATCTTCATATGCATGACTAATTACCTCCATACTCATAACCTATTTGACCTATAGCATATAGATTTTTACTAGGCCAGTTCTCGCTACTCATTCTCCTCAATCTGTCAATTGTCTTGTGGACCATTCTCTTATGCAAATACTACACTCTTTGGGCATCTAAATCAAGATGCTGTCTGGTTGTCTGTCTAACAGATCTCTGTCCCTTTTGCTAATAAGACTTCCTCTCTGTCCCTCAGGGCTTTATTTTAAGACTTAACACTTTATTTTACTGTTCTCCCTATACTCTATTTCTTTGTGAGACATAATGAATTAATTTGGCTTTAAGTATCACCTGTACACTGATGATACACAAATCTATGATAAGGCTAAAATAATATGGGTGAAGCTGTGCATGGGTAGCAAGAAGGTGGGTAAATTAATGGTAGGTGTTGGTAACAAGCCACCAAATGCCAGTAAGGAGGTGAAAATTCACCCCTATATGCAGTTGGCAAAGGCTGCAGTTATGGAGCATGTTCTGGTCATGGTGGATTTCAATTACCCTGACAAAGATTGGAGTAAGGGAACTGCCAGCACCTCAAAAGGTATCAAGTTCTTAAACTTTCTACATGAGCATTTTCTTTCACAAATTGAAGAAGTTCCTACTTGGATCTAATAATATTTAATAACCCTGAGCTCATTATGCAGATAAAGATAATGGGAAGCTTATAGAATATCTAAGGATACTGAACAGAAGTGGACTGCATTTTAAGGGGTATTAAACTATTAATTATTATTATTTATAGAACAAGTGTAAAAAAATGAAGTCCACTTCTGTGTAGCTATATGTTCAGGTAAAAAGGGAAATGGGAAAAATGTTTTTTAAAATATTGAAATTATAGGGAACAGAACAGGCCTGCATAAAGTAATAAAGCTGTAATAAGGAGTGCAGGGAAGCAATTAAACTAGCTAAAATAGAAAATAAAATACAGCTGGACAAAGCAAGGCCAAACTCAAAATGTTTTTCAAGTATATCAATAGTAAAAATATGAGGACAGAGAATGTGGGACCATTAAATAATTGGGCTCAGATGATTATATGATTATAATAATATAGAGGATGTCGAAAAGTCTAACGTGCTAAACAATTTTACCCCCTCTGTATACACTAAAGAGAATCCTAGTCTTTATAGCAGGTACTGTAATAATATTAGGGGAATTAATGATGAATATTCACTTCAACTGATAGAGGGTTTGGTACAGAAACAATTAGATAAAGTTCATATCAGTAAAACCCCAGGACCTGATGAGATACATTCTCGTTTATGAGAGCTAAGTCCATTTTTATCTAGACTACTGTTCCTTATTTTTTCTGATTTGCTTATGTCTGGAGATGTGCTTCTGGATTGGAAAAAAGAAAATGTAACACCAATATTCAAAAAAGTTAGTTGTTCACAGCCTGGTAACTATAGACCTGTAAGTCTAACATCAGTGGTTGAAAATATACTGGAAACTTTGTTTCAGGATCAACTCCAGAACTGATCTTATAAGTAGAAGTCAGCATGGATTTGTGAGAAATAGATCTTGACAGACATAACTTGCCAGGGTTTTTATGAAGAGATGAATAAGAATTTAGATTCTGGCAAAGCAGTGGATGTAGTATAATTGGATTTTCTAAAGCTTTTGATACTGTGACACACAGGCAACTTATGTATAAGAGGGGGAATATTGGTCTAGAAAAAAACATAAAACATTTGTACATGGATAGAGAACTGGTTGTTTGATCACCTACAGAGAGTGGAGGTCAATTAAGCTATATATATATATATATATATATATATATATATATATATATATATATCTATGTGGGCTATAGTACCAAGAGGAGTGCCACAGGGTTGTTTATAAATGACTTAGAAGTGTGTATTGAGAGCAAGGTCTCTGTGTTTGCTGATGACATAAAGCTATGAAGAAAATTCAAATGATGCACAATTGCATGCATTTGGGGTTTAACAATCCTTTTGGCACCTACACCATAAATGACTCTGTTCTAAGTGAATCTATGCTGAAAAAAACATTTAGGGGCTCTAGTAGATAACAGTCTTAGCTATGGCAAGCAGTGCCAGACAGCATCTGCTAGAGCTAGCAAGATATTGTCTTGTATAAAGAGGGGAATAGTGTATGGTGTATTCCCTTCCCACCCCCTTCTTTCAGTGTTAGTTGTTGTTGGCTTCCTCCTCCATGGTAATATGGCTCCTAAGACCGCCCCACAAGATTTGGACTGCCAAACCAAAGAATCTGGTTGAAGAACCTAGCTGCTGCTTGCGCATGCTGATTACGTCACCATGCCCTTGATATAATGCTGCCATTTCTCGCGTCATCCTCTTTTGCTGGAGAGGTGGCGTGACAAACCCTGGAAGTTGCAGACAGTTAGCTGACATGGTAAAACGTGGACTGGATCGTGCCACTGTATGTCATAGCACAAGTCTCCTTCTCAATCTTTCTAAGACTGACTTAATCATTCCCCCCAAAACTAGGACCCACCCTTCTCCATCTCCACTGACAATATGGTCAGCCTGTCATCTGTCCCCTCTTCAGTCTAACTTAAATTCAGCAATTCAAATCATTTCATTCTCCTCCAAGAGAGAACCTGCAATCTCTAAACTGCAGTCTATAGGATGGCTTCCCCTCAAACAAAGAATCAATTCAATACCCTTCTTTTAACCTTTAAATCCCTTCATTCTGCTGTGCCTCCCTACATATGTTCTCTTTTGGTCCCTTATGTTCCTGGATGTGCCTTGAGCTCCTCACAAGTCAATCTTCTCCACAAATCATCAATTAGCACTGCTTCCTCCCATCTCAAACCATTCTGTCTTGCTGCTTGCTACCTTTAGAACTCTTTCCCTCTCTCACTTATTTCTAAGTGCAATTGCTAAGTTAATAGTAATTAAGGTTGAATAAAGACAGACGTCCATCAAGTCCAACCTAATCACTTTTTTTTTTATTTTAACCCTACCTAACAGTTGATCCAGAGGAAGGCATAAAACCCCAGCTAAAAAGGGGGGGGGAAATTCCTTCCTGACTCCAAACGGCAATCGGAAAGTATCTCTGGATCAACCAGATCTATATGCATTAATACCAGTAATTCTCAATATTTTTTAGTTTTAGAAACTTATCCAGGCCTTTTTTAAAGTTATTCAATGAACTTGCCATTACCACATCTGCTGGAAGACAGTTCCACAGTTTCACCGTTCTCACTGTAAAGAAACCTTTCCTAACCTGAAGATGAAACTTCTTTTCATCCAACCTTAAAGGATGTCCACGTGTCCTCTGATATGACCTATTAGTGAACAATGCACCAGAGAGTTCATTGTATGGGCCATTAATATATTTGTATAAGGTTATCATGTCCCCCACGCAACCGCCCGCGCTTTTCCAATGTAAACAGCCCTAACTTGTCTAATCTGCCTGCATATTCAAGCCCCTCCATTCCCCTTATAATTTAGTTGCCCTTCTCTGAACTGCCTCAATTTCCAAGATGTCCCTTTTGTATATGGGATTCCAAAACTGCACCGCATATTCCAAATGAGGCCTTACCAGTGCCTTGTAAAGAGGGAGAATATAATTTTTCTCTCTTGAATCTATTCCCCTTTTTATACAAGACAATATCTTGCTAGCTCTTATCTAAGGAAGGCTAAATCCATTATTACTATTAAATCTAAAATTTTAGGCTGGGTACACACAGGCAGGTTTTTCGGCCCAATTGACCAATACTTCCGTGTATCGACTGTTTAAGCCGAAAAATCTGTTCTGCTTTCTCCCGCCGCCGTCGTTCGTCTGGATTGGACGAAAGGAAGAACAGACATGTTTGTAAATCATGGCCGATCGTGCGGTTCCCTATGGGGCCGCACTATCGGTCGCACAAACTGTTGCCCATGACCACTATTGCCGCGACTAACAGACATCTGTCCCAGCCAAGCGCGCGCTCATAGCGAGAGCTCGGTCGGGACAAATAGTCCCTTTGTGTGTACCCAGCCTTAGGCTGCTTTACAGCACAATAAATGATTGTTAACAATCTTGTGCTCTTCTCCCCTTCCCCCACTTGTTTCTGTATGTTGTCCCTCCCACTTAGATTGTAAGCTCTTTAGGGCAGGGATATCATTCCTAATGTGTCAAGGCACATGACACTTACATAATCTTAACCTATGTATGAAACTGTGTCATTTTAATTTATCTGTTTAAATGCTTGCACTTATCTCCGTGTTTGTATACCATGTACAGCACTGCATACCCAAGTACATACACACATAATTGTAAAAAGTTCTCTAATCAGTTACCTTGTTTTTTCCTTTCCAAGAGAAGAAATAAAAAACAAAATAAAAGTAACTAACTGCAGAGTTTGCTGTGGTGTGAGGTATTTTACACAGCGAAGAGACAGACACTGAGACAAGTGATGAATTAATAGATGAATTGTTCGACTTGCTGTTTACAAAGAATTTAAAACTAGCAAATTAAAATATATAAACAACTGTATGTATAAACGTATATAAAGTTTTATGATGTTTTTAAAACAGGAACATTATATACTATGTAAGGAAGCAGACGTTTAATGGACATAGAATTTCAGTGAATTAAGATAAAAGAGAGATAAATATTTCAGATGATTTAAAGACACAGCAGTAAAAGGAAAAGAAAAAGCCAGCCAAAGCCTTGATTGCAAAGAGAGAGGTATTACCAGCAAAGACAGATACATGATAATCACCAGTAATAAGACCTTAGTACCTAAATTACTGTAATGGGAATAAATTTGAAAAGAAAAATGGAAAGACGAAATGTAAAATAAATGTTCACATACATTAAGGTATTTAATGAAACATGACAGTGAAAGTATTTTTGAGGGAAAGTTCAGCTGAATATCTACTGAAGGAGAAAATGCTAAAATTATGAAAATAAACACAAGCAAATCCACAAATGTAAATGTGATTTCTATATTACAGAAAATAATACGCTCTGTGAAATATGGTAGATAATATAATAATATAGTAAGATGAGTTAAAATAAGGTTTTGGAAATGTCTACAGGGATCTTACAGTGATTTTAATACTAGAGCACCAATGTATACAGCTGTTTTATGACTAAAGTACCGTTTATCTCTGTTTATTAGATAAGCTTATTTACACCCCATTGCTAAACTGCACTGAATATTATAAATGGCTTTGTAAAGAGGTAACTAGAACCAATATTTCTGGTTGGGTTAAATACCAGCTAATAAAGTGCCATAATAAAAAAAAACGCCAGTTAGCGTCTCTTGGTGCATCGCCCTGTCTGTCATTAAATAAGATAGGGAGAATATAAAGCATTAGAGCTCCCTTTCTCAAATGAAAATTAGGAATGGAGACTTCTGGGTAATTTCCATGTTTCCATACATGCATGAAATTAAAGGGGATGTCCACCCAAAAATACTACTTTTAATATACTGTTCCTCTGGCTTGCTGACCCCCAAACGCTGTGTTAAAACTGTGTTATTAGATATCCTTATATACACACCATTGCTAAACTGCACTGAATATTATAAATGGCTTAGTAAAGAGGTAACTAGAACCAATATTTCTGGTTGGGTTTCCCCAAGTTTCAGACTACTAGGATGAGTGTATTTTCACAGTGTGAGTAGTATGAGTGTCTTTGCAGTGCACAGGTCAGAGTCCATTTAGTTCTCAAATGAGTCGGTTTCTGTACACGGGATAACTTATGTTTTAGTATAAAATGCTGTAGGCACTCATGTGTATGAAAATCATGAACTTAAAAATGAAACCAAGAATATCCTTATATTTTATCTACATGCTGATTAAAAATATTAAAATTTTTATGGGATGTACTGTATATATTTGATTTTTCTCTTCCTATGGAATATTAGGCTCATGTTTAAAATGTGTCTGACACTAGATATATTCACTTCGGTTGAAGTTCTCTGAATAGCATAGAAGTACTGTATACTGATTATTAGTGCTTAAAGCTTATACAGTCTATAAAAACAGTAAAATTAAATGTGTCAAAGGGAATTTCCACTAAATTCACTTTAATTTAAGAACGGGAGGTAAAGGAGCAGTATTAAGTTGGATCAACTGGACTTAAAGTTTAATTCTTGATCTAACTGAATACCACACCATGACCATTATTAATAAGAACCTTCACAAGTTAATGCAAAAAAGTAATGAAATTCATTCTGGGCCTTTAGAGCAGTTTCCACTTATAAAATAATTGTTCTACAACATGCTTGTGAAGGTTCTCATTCATCCAGGTCATGGTATATCTGTTGTATTCAGTTAGATCAACTGGACTTGAAATTAAGCTCTTTATCCGACTAGCTTTTTCTCAACTTAGAATGACTCGTACAAAAATCTGTTGGCAATAGATACCCTGGAAAGACCCAATTAGCATATAACAGCCAGGTGTTAGGGACCTGCTGAATATTGTTGATTGCATTGTGGTTAAGAGGTGTTATCAAAACTGCCCAAGGTAAGGTGTTAAAATAGCATTGTGCATGGCAGACAGTTGGTGTTGAAACAAACCCCTCCCCTAATTCAGGCTTGGTGTCTTTATTTTGACATGGCCTCCTTGACACCTCTCTTGAACCAGTCCTGTAAGGAAGCATGTCATACAGACGGTGCACTAATTTATTTCTCACAAACCATAAACACATCTGGACTCACTGACGCATTTGGATCTATCAGCACTTAGAACTCCACCTGTAAATGGCATGTTGTGATTGATTTAATTATTTATTGTCACTTATGTCTGTAGGGAATAGTATATGAATGCACCCTTTAAAACTATTAGAAGTAAAAACCAATATAAATATACAGTGACAGGTCTGGGGCATAGCACCCGGACCAGACAGATGTCTAAGTGAGTTTCTGTTAATGACACAGCCACCTACTTTTATTAATGTGTTGTATCTGTATATATTAATATATTAATCCACTGTTATGTACTTTTTTTTACTATACATCAATAATGTGTTGATTTTTGGAATACATTATTTTACAGAGGATGTCAAAGGATAGGGAGAGTATAAGGCATTCAAACCTTCCATTCTCATATGCAAATAAGGAACTGAGACTTTTGGTTAATTTTATGGTAGCCCTTTAGGAAATGCTACACCTTCTAAGAGGCTTTGACCGAATTACACAAACTACAGTAATTACAAAACCAGAGAAACAGCTACAGACAGTTTTCAGCTTTATTGAGCGATCATCTGTGCAATATAGGCCACTAGGACAGACGTCACTAAGACAACTGGTGCACCGCTCCTGTACTGGAGTTTAAGTCACGCTAGCCGATGTTATATCGGTTAGTGTGACTTAAATGCCTTCATTGTGGCATGCAGCATTACAGCACTTTAAACACCAGCTAATAAAGTGCCGTAATAGAAAAAACGCCAGTTAGCGTCTTTCGGTGCATCGTCCTGACATTAAATAAGATAGGGAGAGTATAAAGCATTAGAGCTCCCTTTCTCAAATTAACATTAGGAATGGAGACTTCTGAGTAATTTCTATGTTTCCATACAGAAGGCATGAAATTAAAGGGGATGTCCACCCAAATATACTACTTTTAATATACTGTCCCTTTGCCTTGCTGACCCTCAACCGCTGAACTTTCCGATTAATACTTCCCTTCATTCCTGTGGCTATCTTCTCCCCCTCTCTGCTAACTGGAAAGAGCAGAGAGGGGCCGGACTGATAGCCTCATCTGTGATTGGCTGCCAGTTACCCAATCATAGACACGTTTGCCGGCAGTGAAGATAGCCGTGGGAGCGAAGGGCTGTAAGTAAGAATTAGAAACTTTTTTTTTTATCCAACACGGCTGTTGGAGGTGGGCAAGACAGAGGAACACTATATTAACAGGGTTTGATAATAGGTAGAAGGGCAGATAGATAGGATCCAGAGGGAGGGAGGGGGGGAAAGGGCTCCCCTACGCATTTCACCATCCCTCCTGGAAGCAATACAGGAGGCAGAGACCTTTGGACAGTAAGACAGCTCCTAAACATTCCTGGACATTGGACATGGACTGCAGGAGAACTAAAGGGGCAGATATTTAATATAAGATTTTTTTTAAAACTATACAATGGGGACAGCACTGGAGCAAATTTTAGATTTTGTGTGGAAATGCCCTTTAAGCAAAATGTTGAAACATTTTAGTTACAAAAATTAAGTACAGGTAACACAAGGGATTGTATCTTATAGTATAACAGTATTCACTTGCATATTATAAGGTTGTTTACATTTTTAGTGAATGTGTCTGATAGTGTTCTGTATTCTTGATTGACTCTTGAAAAACCCACCCAGAAGATGTTAGGTCTCTTATTATAAAGAGTAAATACTAGAAATCAGTATTTAGCAATTTATGGGATGTGGACTAAAAAACAGTTTCCTCTAAAGGGCATATTCACCCCCATGGCTACTTGTATGTAATGAAATGCCCATGGCTACCAGTAAAGAAATGCTCATGGCTACCAATATAAAATCCCCATGGCTACCAGTATGTAATGAAATGCCCATGGCTACCATTAGGAATGAAATGCCCATGGCTACCAGTAAAGAAATGCTCATGGCTACCAGTATAAAATTCCCATGGCTACCAGTATGTAATGAAATGCCCATGGCTACCAGTATGTGATGAAATGCCCATGGCTACCAGTATACAATCCCCATGGCTACCAGTATGTAATGAAATGCCCATGGCTACCAGTATGTAATGAAATGCCCATGGCTACTATTATGTAATGAAATGCCTATGGCTACCAGTGTGTGAAGAAATGTCCATGGCTACCAGTATGTGATGAAATGCCCATGGCTACCAGTATAAATTCCCCATGGCTATCAGTATGTAATAAAATGCTCATGGCTAACAGTATGTGATAAAATTCCCATGCTACCAGTGTGTGATAAAATGCCCATGGCTATCAGTCTGTAATGAAATGCCCATGACAACCAGTGTGTAATGAAATGCCCATGGCTACCAGTATGTGATAAAATTCCCATGGCTACCAGTATGTAATGAAATGCCCATGACTACCAGTGTTTAATGAAATGCCCATGACTACCAGTATGTGATTAAATTCCCATGTCTACCAGTATGTATTGCCAGTTGGCTACCAGTATATAATGAAATTGCCAGTGTGCTACCAGTATATAATGAGAATGCCAGTCTGCTACCAGTATATACTTAAATTGCCAGTTTGCTACCAGTATATAATGAAAATGCCAGTCTGCTACCAGTGATGAGAATGACAGTTAGCTAGCAGTATATACTGAACTTGCCAGTTTGCTACCAGTATATAAAAAAAGACAGTTTGTTAGCAGTATATACTGAAATTTTACGTTTGCTACCAATTATATACTCAAATTGACAGTAAATTGACAGTATAATGAAATACTATGCCTCTGTGTCATTAATTAGTGTATTGCTGTCTACACCTCTGTCTGTCTATTTCTCTGTCTTTCTATTCACAAGTGGGAGGGGCCATGGCACCCATGGGCGGGCGGGGTCACATGGGACTGCAAGAGAATGGGCCAAGGAGGGCCTGCAACTGGAGGGACCGTGGGGTCCACGAGTGGGAGGGACCAGGGGTGCTGCAAAGGGGAGGAGGAGACACAGGGCTGATTGACTGACATAGTTTCAGAGCAGGAAGCAGGAAGTGCAGAGGACGTGGTGATGCTGCTGCCATATCACACACAAAAATGTAAATATCTTCAAAACTATGCAAAATAAACAATGAAAATAAATTGCAAAAATTCTCAGGACAGCAATTCCTATCAATTTACTTAAAGTCATTTTTGGACCACAGTTCCTCTTTAAATTAGTCTGCTTTCTGTGATTTTGAGATACATGTATCTATTACTATGCCCTAACATTGCTACTTTAATATGTTACAAAATGTTTTAGCCTTTTCTAGCAACAGTTATTTCTTTTCCTATTCCTTTTCTTTAAAGAATTCTCTTTTTTGTTTCTATTTTCTATTAATTCTCTGATGCTGGCGCCATCTTTTGGACATATCGAAATACGATGATTTATGATTTTTTTAAGAAGGTTCATATTCTATATTTAGCCAGCTTTAATTTAAATTGTTATACACTTATGCACTTTAAACACAGAGTACCTTTTAGAAAAGAGAATAGGGACTCAGTTTTTTGAAAGGAGTATTTTATTGTACATTTTATAGCACTTATTTCATTATATATCATATTTATTTCACTAAATGGTCACGTCACTTTTATTGTGCTTGTACTAATGTATTAATGTTTTTAATGAATATATTGTCAAATTTTATGTACTATTGAAATGGATTATATTAGCACTTTATTGTATATGTATCAGCATTTACTTGTATGATTGTACACTTTGCACTTTTTCCTGGCCGTAACTGGATCATCCCACTTTTGGTGTTGGACTTCAGATTAGGCAAGGCTTTTTATTCCCTGTACACTGTTGCACTAACATCACCTGAAGAAGGGGGCATGTAAACCCCCGAAATGTTGTGATATGTGTGGTGTGGTCTTCAATAAATTAAGTGCGACCCTTTGTTCCATTTCTTCTTGTCTGTCTGTTTGTCTCTCTGTCTATCTCTATTAAGTACCTAGTGGGTGTGGCTTAATTTGACTGGAGAAGAGGGCATGGCCTAAAAATGTCAACATGTTGCGCGCGGCACATTGGGTGCCTCGGATCTTCTCAAACTCTAGAGACCCCCCTGTTACTTAAGGCCAAAAAAGCTGACCGACGTTGGGCTAATCAGTTATGCAGCAAATTTGTGCTCTCCCCCTTTCCTGCCTCTCTAAAATTTCTGCCTGCTCTTCAAGCTTACCAAGCTTTTTTACAAGCTTTTACATGCTCAGATGTGGCAGCTAGGGGAGTAGCACTCAGCCATTGGCTGTGATGTCTTCTGCTACAAACATGACTGACAGCTTCTAACTTGAAGTATCAGAAAACAAAAAGAGAAACTTGCTGTTTAAGCGCTCATTTATATGCTAAAACATTTAATTTGTAGAATACATGTTACAAAAATGGAGCGATATTTTTTTACCATAAGAAAAACTTTCTCTAGTGTTAGCACTTGTAAGATGCCTTTGCGGTGCAATTCAGTACAATTCTTGAAATGCACGCTGCACGCATTTATATGTGAAAATAACTGTTTTTCTGGTTCCTTTGAAGGGCACTTTGACTTGACTTATTTTAAGATGGTGGGGGTAGAATACTATATGGGTTGTATGGGGCAGACAAGACATCATCTTTCTGTGGAAATGATTCAGGCTTTCTACTTTACATATACCCCATAGCCATTTAACTTTGTGAAATATTTCCACACGTATACAGTTTTCATGCACATGCTTCTCATATTTACAATGGCTTATATCATGAAATTGCCTTTTATCGCTACATGAAAGCATATTTCACAACTTTACCTGTGGTCTGCTCCTGATATTTATTTTAAAAGCATAATAGGGTTTCTTATAATTATTACTGTATATTCTTAAATAAACAGTCCTTTAATTCAGAACAGTATGAAAGGTTTGCAGCTGCGCTTAACAAAAATCCATTGACAGACAGGACCGATTTATACTCTAAAACAACATGCATTAAACTGAAGCCCTTAGCCAACCACAAAATCAATAACTGGAACAAAATGACAAGGGGATTACCAGGCAAAATAAGTTCTGCCTGTGGATACATAATATAACTTAGTATATAATAGCAGATTTCATCCTAAATGGTATTGACAAATTAAAGTGGGGACATTTGTTTAATGTGATACAGTCTAATAGAATAAAGGGTTATTCATTAATACAGTCAAACAGACACACTGCTATTATGGCTAAAGATTTTAGAACTGATATGAATAATAATGAAAAAGATGCAGTAAATATTAAACCATATATTAAAAAGGGAAATAGTCTCTTGAGCATGTCTTCACTGGCAGCTAACAAGCTTGCCCATGGATATTAATTTTCTTACTTTAAACCTTTTACAAAATAAATCCGATAAACTGAAAAAAAATAATGAAGGAATTCCCCATAAAATAACTTATTCAGGTCACCTGCTCCCAGTGGAACTATTTTGTAATTGTTATATTTGTGCCATGGATGTGCAGAAAGATGGATTCAAAAACCAAGATTGTAGTTAAATTAGCCACTGAAGGTAAAGAATTGATTCTACTAGCAAATCTATTTAACCTAAGTACAAGATATGAATTATAATACTAAAGCTGGGTACACACTTGCAGATCCTATCTGTCATTTTTCAAAGATCTGCATACACAATCCTCCTATAAGGAGAACGCTCGGGACTGTGTGTTTCCCTCGGCCGCGGCAGACTCCCCTATATAGAGTCTACTGTGGGCGAGGGAAATTTTCCCTCTTTTTTGAAAAGAGCGCCAGGCGCGTGCTCATTCAGAAAGCCAAGGTACACACAGTACTGATAAAGCCCAGATACTGTCGGATCCAATGGTGTCGGGGCTTTAGCGGTACTGTATGTACCCATCTTTATGTATGTATGTATTTTATTTCTTACATAGCTCTACATATTCTGCAGCTGTTTACAATTATTTACTCAATTCACATCAGGCCCTGCCCCGAAAAGCTTACAATCTAATCACTTTATGTACACATACAACCTATCAGTATGTCTTTATGATTGTGGGGGAAACCGGAATGCCCGGAGGAAACCCATGCAAGCACGAGGAGAACAAACAATCTCCTTGCAAATGTGTCGAACTCAGGACCTCAGGGCTGCAAGGCATCAGTGCTAACCACTGAGCCGCCGTGCTTCTACACAAACAAATGTACAGTATGTTAGAGGGTAGATATCACATCTATACATAACTAAGACTTCTATCATTTTATACATCATTTCAGAATTTGAACAAACCTATTTAAACTACACCCAGGTCAACCTAGGTCATGAGTATCCGTACAAGCTCTTTAAACTGTACTCTGTCATCAAAAATAGAACAGAATATCTGCTCTAAAAATGCGTATGGCCTGTGAATGGAACTTGGATCCAGCTGAATAGAGGCAGCAATTGGCATAGAAGACAAATATAGAGAAACCATTTAGTTCCGTTTTACTTGTTGTTCATTTTGCACCTGAACCTCTGCTCAGAGACCAATGCAAGTAAGTATTGTTTTCTCATTGCAAGTGCACACTTGTCAAATGTGGAAGTAATATAACATTTTATTTGTATTACTGAACCAGACTTGGCGTCATATTACAATTACAGGATATTATATGACACCATTAT
Organism: Hymenochirus boettgeri; assembly: GCA_019447015.1. Classification (NCBI taxonomy): domain Eukaryota; kingdom Metazoa; phylum Chordata; class Amphibia; order Anura; family Pipidae; genus Hymenochirus; species Hymenochirus boettgeri. The sequence goes on along the minus strand of CM033475.1, from coordinate 141,343,775 downwards.
CAGAGGTATTTACATATGTCTTGAATTAATGTATGGGGGGCAGTAATGTGGAAAATGTGCCAGAATAAAGAGCATGTCACCCTAATGCTGTGTTATAAATGCAGGAGAGAATTTAAGAGCAATTAGAGAGATAAAATTTGCATGGTGGAAGCTGCAGTAGAAAAACTTATTACCAACAAAGGTTCTATAGGCCTGATTTACCCAGAGCCACAATCTCTCCAAGTAAATGTCCGTACACAATTCACTATTGTGTCTGAGCCTCCCTGTGAATTGGGAAATGGCCATGTCATTTGCGGACTTTTAACACTAAATATTAGGCGATGTTAAAAAAGCACAGATAAATGGCGCAAGAGCAATATTGAGTAGATTATGCAGGCTGCGTGGAGTCACGCTAACAAATATTAAATCATTTAAATTATAAAAAGGATAAACAAGCCTAAATATATTCCAGGATCTCACAGGTTTGATGCACGTGATGACTTTGTCAGCCAATCTAAAAAAAAGTTTTATTTGCATTCTACAAAGACATGTCAACATTTCTGGGTGGGCAGGGCTAATGACGTTCATTTAAAAAAGGGAGATATTGCTACAAAATGGGTTGAAACCTGCATTTTCTTTAAACCCAACACTACATATGTCCCTTCTACTTAGAAAAAAGATTTGTGCCTGTATAACATTTCACCCTTCAAATAATCTTTTTCTAAAGGTACAGACACACATGCGATCCCAGGGGCCGATGAAACACCCCTGATCGCACTTGTGAATGAGGCTTAACACACCACTAAATCACTCACCTCCATTGTTTACTTAGACTGTGTAGACTTCTTTATATTTATAAATGATTTTATATAATAAGTGAGTATATATAATAACATAAAGCGAATGGCTAGTTAAAACAAGTCTCACCTTTTCCTTGAGTGAAGTCTTTTTCTCTATTGCCTGGCAATTGTCTGGAGCAGGTGTTGTTTGTTTTATTGCATTATTTTCCATGTACATATTGAAAGTGCCATTTTGGTTTTGCAAAATTGTTCCAAAGGGGTCATTACGAAATGTATTGACTGTAAATAGTTCATGTCCCAGGTGAATGCAATCTTGATTCAATATCCTGTTATGAAAACAAAAGTTTAAATTTAAAAAAAGTTTTTTATCCTTTACAATTCCTTTACAAGTATGAAAAACCTTTATTAAAGGGACCATCCACCCCTCTTTTCAAAAACTGATATTATGTAGATAACCCCCCAAAACCTTAACTTCGTTTTAGTAAAAATTTAGAAATCCGCTCCCACACAGAGATATTATACTTACATGCTCCTCCTCGCTCCACCGCCGCGGCTCTGCACTTCCGGGTAAGGCAGTCAGTGTCGGCCGTGACTGTGACGTCATGGCCAATCACTGACTGCCATTCCCGGAGCAGTCTCCACTGCGGCTGCTAAAGAACACAAAAAGAACAAAGCAGCCACAGTGGAGACTGGGAGAAGAACCTGGAAGCAGCAGTGGAGCGAGGAGCTTGTGAGTATAATAACTCTGTGTGGGAGCTGATTTCTAAATTTTTACTAAAACGAAGTTAAGGTTTTAGGGGGTAATCTACATTATATCAGTTTTTGAAAAGAGGGGTGGACAGTCTCTTTAAATATATATTTACAGTAACAAGACTACATTGTGAGCAATATGACCACAATATTTACACTAATACTACACTATTATAAACGTCTTTTATCCTTCGTAGTGTTTAGGACATGTCTAACTAATACAATGATCTCCTATAGATCAGATAAAATTCAGTGCTAATGATACAATTCTTGTGTTCAAGTTCATTTACGATAGTGTGTGAGAAGAACAAAAATGGTTCAAACTATCTTTAAGTATGTAAAAATAAGGGAATGGACTGTGTCAGTAAAGGAAACAAAAATGCCCAATGGGAGCTTGAATTGCTAAACTTACAACAGACCAATTGCTAGTGGCAAACGGTCGGTTGGGACAAAAATCCCTCCATGTGTACCCCTACATTTATATAGTTTCTCACCTCTCTGTGGTCCCTGAAGCCCAGAAGACCCCTTTGCAAGAAAACCAAAATCTGTGCAAGATGCAAGCTTTCTTCCCGAACACAGAACTCAGTCTTGGCCATGTCTAATTTTGCATATGGTTGCACATCCCATGTCCCACATTTCTCCTCTAAAAAGATTTGTGAGCATACAGAGAAAAAGCATAGCGGGGAAAGGTACGTTTACAGGTCCTTAGGGATCACAGAGAGGTAAGTAACTATAATGGGTTGGGAGTGAAGATGGTAGGTATAGAATTTTATTCTAGGGATGGACATGTAAATGACAACAATACCAATCCCCACCATACCTGTCCTATCTAATGTTACCCAGTAAAGTACCCCAAAACCACTAGGTCCTCACCTCTGGATTTAGGCTATTTGGACTCACAAATGCAACTTCTATGCTTGATTACAGCCCAACAAACCCAAACACAGAGGTGAGGACCTGGCGGTTTGGATCTTTAACATGGGTAATTTGGATAGGATGGGGTTGGTGGTATTGTTGTCCTACAGCATGCAAAATATACTTCATCAGACATTCTTACCTTTCATTGTTACTGACTTCACCCCATTCAAATTTTTCAATTTCTGCTGCACATGTAGTGTTTCTGTTTGGATTTTGAAGCAATTTTCTGTGTTTGTCAGGTACTGCATATGAATGCTGCCATTGGGGGGCATAACGGTCATCAGGAGCAATGTTGGCATTTAGTAAGTCTCCAGAATAATAACAACTTTTGTCATAATTAGGTTTTTGTTCCTGTCTATACAATTTATCAGAAAAGTGTTTGATTGCAAAGGGTTGTGCAGTATTACACTTTAGTTCTGATGGCTTAATGTTTGACATTGGTGCTGATATGCTTGTTGGAAAATTTAGTTTAGCCTGAGATGTTTCTTTACAGCTGAAGCACCGAGCCATTTCTGCTTGTGTGTGTGTGAATTTAGGTTCCAGTGCTTCCTTTTGTTTCCTAGATGGATTCTGTAGATCTACATCCTGATTTTCAGGTTCTGTTTCCTTGGGTGACTGGGAATCTTCATTTTTTTTGCTCTAAAACAGATAAAGAATTATAATAAATACAATAAACACATCAAAGGCTATTGTTGAAGGAACTTCTCATGTTTCAGTGGCAAGTGCAGGATTTTCAAGGGGGGGGATTCCTAAATGGGTTACCACTGAACAATGTCGGTCGCCTGTTTCCCTGGATCAGACGAACAGGCAATATGACATGCTGGTAAATCATAGCCAATCATGTGGTCCATAGGAGCAATTTGCCGTGGGCCAACCATTCTATAGCAGCGAATGTTTGGGACAGAAAATTTGTCCATGTGTACCCTGCCTACTGTTCTGTTTCACTGACAAATCCACATTTGCACTACATTACTATTAGGATCTTTCAGTCAGAGCTGTGACACTGACAGTGGATCTGACAGAAATTGCTGAATTTTGTCAGTTTCGGGACCTATTGGGCAAGACGGAAAATTTCCATTACCAGTTCCCTTTACTACAGTAGAAGAAGACAATAAGATCAGATCATGTATGGGCACACTGAATGATCATTCTTTACAAAGAATTCATGGAACAATCCCTCCTGGGTATGTGTAAACAGTCAGTACTAAATATAAATTCAGCCTCAGCATTTACCTCAGGCAGCTGCAGGGTTAATATTCATTCAGATCTCTATGCTGCTGTCAATCACAGGGCAGACTGGATACATTTTTGAAACATACAAATGCTGCTTCTCACTCAAAGCTCAATTGACAATGTAAAAATCTATGTAACAGTCTATGTAACAATCTATGAAAACAGTCTATGTAACAATCTATGTAGCAATCTATGTAACAGTCTATGTAACAATCTATGAAACAGTTTATGTAACAATCTATGTAGCAATCTATGTAACAGTCTATGTAACAATCTATGTAGCAATCCATGTAACAGTCTATGTAATACTCTATGTAACAATCTATGTAACAGTCTATGTAACAATCTATGTAGCAATCGATGTAACAGTCTATATAACAATCTATGTAACAGTCTATGTAACCCTCTATGTAATAATCTATGTAACAGTCTATGTAACAATCTATGTAACAGTCTATGGACACCAGGAGAAGTGGAACAACAGACTGCTCTGAGCAGGCAGAAAGGTGGGATTCCAGGCATCATAAATCCCCCCCCCCCCAAACATGCCCCAGTGTTTTCTGGAAACATTTTACAGTATCCAATAGCACATTTGCACTACACCGGTTTGCCTTCTCCTGTTTCACAATTCTCTCACCGCAAATAATATTAGGTAAAACCACCGGCTGCATTTTACTTAACAACCTGTGTCCCCCTGCCTATCCATTACTACAAAACAGAAAAAAACTGTCCAAGAGAGAGAAAAGGCATAAAAGTGGATGTAAAATGGCAAAGTGGTAGCTTTCTCCATGGTGAACTAAATATAGAAATGGTGGTGTATCATTTATTTCTACAAATTGAAAATATAAGCGGAATCGGTTTGCTGTATTTATTCGGATGTGCTGTATGCTGAATTTTGCTGAAAATGTACATCGTGTTTCAATATTAAAACTGAAAAACATTTCCATTGTATTGTACTGAAAGAATCTTAAATTTGAAACCCAAATAGCATTTAAAGGGCAAGTCCACCCTAAAACAAAGTTTTAATATAATGTAGCTCCCCCCTGCCCAGACCCAAACACAGTATTATTTCTTTAAAAAACAAATCCAAAGCATACTTACAGCCCTTCAATCTAGCATGGTGCTCCTCATGGCTCCCTGTTTGCAGGAAGTTGCAAACAGGAGCCAGACTGGCAGCCACGTGTGTGATTGTCTGAGAGGCAGCCAATCACAGATGCGGCTGCTGGCAATGGAGAGCATCCCGGAATCTAAGGCATGTAAGGATGATTCAGATTGTTTTTTTTTATTAAATAATGCAGCATTTAGGTCTGGGCAGGGGGGAGCTACATTATATTAAAAGGATTACACGTTAGAAATATCCACCACTGATGATGGATCCTACTGGTGGGAGGGAGTGGGAAAGGGCTTCCCTGTGCATGCCAGAAACCCCTCAGAGGATGCATCAGAGGCAGAAACCTTTCCCACAGGAAGACAGCTCCAACTCCTCAGTTTCCTGGACTTTGGAAAGTCACTGCAGAAGAACCCTAAGGAGCTGGAATGTAAAGTAAGGATAATTTTAAACTACACAGAGGGGCCAGAAGTGGGTTAAATTATGGTTTTGGGGGGGACATTCCCCAAATTACTGTTCTTTCTATTTCTTCTTCTTCTTTTTCTTCTTCCGTTTTATTCTTCCGCTTTTTTGGACCGTATCTTCTCCCACAGTTTTTGAGCCAGAGACATGAAAATTCGGTACAGACGTGCGGGGCATATTCCGGGTGCTATCTTCTAGCTAAGGAATCCGCGGAAGCGTTACGGCGTTATCTGCGAATTTCCGGACATTTTTTCCCATAGACTATAATGGTAACAATTTTTCAAATGTGGATATTTCAAAACAGTTTTTTTCATGGTCATAAATACAAATGGTGATACCCCCAACCCCCCACACAGACCCAGGTACACCCACCTACTGACCTACCTTTCCATTCCCATGGAAGCTATATTTAAAGGGTAACTAAAGTAAAAAAAAACTAATTTAGATTTATCCTCAATAAAAGATAGTTTTATAGTTATAAACACAAAAAAGACATACCCCCTCTACCAGACCCAGGTACACACACCTACTGATCTACTTATCCATTACAGTGGCAGCCATACGTAAAGGGTAACTAAAGTAAAAAAAACTAATTTTGACCAATCATCAAAAAAGTTAGTATTTTATCCCCCAACCTGATATGAATACACACACACTAACTGACCTACCTTTAATGCATGTGACATATTTAAAGGTAAGTAAAAAACAACAATGTCCTCTTCATTGACATTATTGAGCTTTAAAATCTGCAGCACAAACACACAAATTCCCTTCCAAAATGCAAAGTTTATACTTATACTTTCCCTTTCTAGTTACATTTGTATTCCATTTAAACAAGCTCTAATAGTTGATATAGGTTCTACGAATGCCTAGAATATTCCAATATATAGATTTATCAGCAGTTAGTAATCAATTGGAATAGTCTTTTATTGGCAAATCTGCTATTGACTGGGATTGAGAAAGCAGAAGTTAAAGATCTGTTTACCGTAGCTCTGAAGGCAAGAATAGTATACTACTGCTAAAAAAATAGAATATCGTTTGGCTTGGCAGCACCGCTGAAATGATTTTACCTTCTTTTCCTATAATTCCAGTGCTGCTTTTTAAAATGAGGAAATTAAAGAGTCTATGTACACACTGTTTTTTTCACAGGCATATGAATAACAATCAACACAATATATTCAATATAATTATCTGGCCATTGCCAGTAAATTTTGAGATATTTTAGTGGAAAATCCAGAATACAATATATATAATAAAAAAAAGTTTGTTCTAGCTTATCACAAGTTCAATATCAGGGTGCTATCAGAAGGAACATAATTCCAATTATCAAAGTACTGAGCACTCACTGGACTTATTCGAATAGTTTATTTTCTTACAAACACACCAGTCTATATGTTTCAGCCATATTGTTAGCCGTCATGATGTCCTAATAACGGCTATCGAGATAGACGAAACACGTAGACTGGTGTTTATAAGAAAATAAAATTATTTAAATAAGTCCAGTGAGTGTTTAAATGCGTGCACTCAGCCTTCAGCCCAGGTACTGTATTATAGTGATGGACACAAAACCAAACTCGAACCCAAGTTCAAGCCGAACTTTATGAGTTCAGACAAGCTCGAACTATTCAAACTAGTTCAGGTTCGTTTTTTTGGGCTCGTGGCTGTATTTTCGATTTATTATCATAAATTCGATAATAGAGTGAAGTATTTTTATCTGTTTTTAATCGTATCCCTATATGTAAATAAATGATGATTTTTTTTTCTACTTATACAGTAACTTGGGAATGAAACCTGTTCTGTTCTCTTTCACTCTCTTGCATTATATGATCTTTATGTGGCTTGCACCCACCCCACTTGAGGTATACTCTTTCTTGTTTTTCTACAGTGAGCAGTGGTGTGATGTAAATTAATTTGGCCTTTGTTCTGTCTTTGATGGAGGCACTGCATAGGAGCGCTGGTAACCTGTCACCATGACATGCCACATAGCACGCTCTTTCTAACTGTGGCCATGAGAAGTAACTAGTTATTAGCATTTTGGTGCAAATAGATTTACCTGTAGCTTTCATCAAAGTTCTGTTCACTATGGCAGCTCTCATTGAGTTAAACTAATATGGTAAGTAATTTATCATGTACCTTGGTCTATATTTTTCTATAAATTCAATAATCTGAGAGATTTCTCCATCTTAAATATTCACTGGCCAGTACTACCCAACTCTGATTGGTGCACTAATTGGGAGAGGCGGGACTACACCAGCTCATCTGGCTGTTACCCAAAGAAAAGGGTAACAGAAGGGCTGTGTGAAGGGATGTTTTTTTTATCAACTAGACACGAATAATGGCAATCATTTCTAATACAGAAAATACACATTAACTTATACACTATAACTGGTCTCAATGGAATATTTATTGTGCAAGGTCATGCTTCTTTTGTAAATATTCAGATTTGTTTATACTTTTAGGATTATTCACATTATCAAGTAAACATTATCAATTTTGTTAAAAGAAAGGAAGAACTTTCATTGAATCTCTTTCCATCTCCTTGTGATTATGTTGTTTTGGAAAACACATTGTATCAGTGCTGTGATAGTTTACAGGGCCAGTAAAGCATGCATCTACATTATCCCTTTGAAAGTGGAACAGGACACAACCTCTGGCAGCATTTTTTGTGAACTATTCTATTAATACCAATCAAATTGAGAAAATGATCAAATGAAATTGCATTTTGAGCATCATAAGCTGTGTAATGTCTATTCTGTTAAATTGAGGCCTATAATTGCTTCTCTACAGAAAAGGTACAACAAAGACAGCAATCATGTCATGTCATTATCCAAGACTAGAAAACTGGCCTTAGCAGCCAAGACTTCAAAGGCTTGTGGTTCTCGAATTGCATTTGGCTGCTATTGTAGAAGCGCAGGCAATCTTGATTAGGTGTTTACACGGAGGCAAGCCGCAGTGCACAGAGAGTCTGAGTGCCTTGGTCTAGAGCCATTAAAAATTTGTACATTATGTTCCTCCCTTTGAAGTGAAGGTTTGTAGGTAGGAAAGCAACTCATTTTGAGTACAGCTGAGCTAGATTGGACATCTACTTCTTTTTCTCTCAAAGAAACTCATATGGTTCTTAGAAAATAAGAAAACACTAAAAAGTTCATATTGTGCTGAATATTAGGAGTTGACAAATGTGCACAAAATACCCATAAACACACTCAGCATCGGAAAACCACTAAGAACAATTATGCTTTTGTGGAATCAATGTAAATGTCATCTTTGTGTGAATGGCAAAATATCTTTTAAAACTATATAATTGGACAATATGAATTTAGATATAATTTACGGTAAATAGAAATGCATTCTTACTCTTTAACACAGTGTTCCATCTATGACACAATAAAAAAAACATTTTTAGGACTATTTTAATTCAATACAAATAATTATTTTCATTTAGATCACGTTTTACTCATTGTATTTTTATTATTTAGGTAATGCAATCTTGTTAAATGCATACAACTTTCTAAAAACAGAACAGCATTTAAAGAGCATGTCCGCCCCCACTATACCCCCCCAATCGATACCTACCTTCCACACCACACCCTAAACATTAAGATCATTTTACTTACCTCTCCTAAAGTTCCTTTTACCCACTTTTATCTTCCATGGTCTTCCCCTGGCTCCAGCTTACATCCTGGTTGCAGCCATTAGACACAGCCAGGATGTTGATGTCACAATCAATGACTTACCATTGCACCATCTCTAAAGCTGCATGAGCTCTGTAAGAGCTTGGGGGTACAGGTCTAGTAATTGTGTATGTGGGGCCTTCCCCTAAGACCAGCCCCTTTTCCACACAGAAAAAATAGACATTTCTAAAGTTTTAATACTACTAATAATAATTAGCAGTTTAATGATTAGCAGTTAAAGGCTTATTCTTGGCTTAAACCCATTACAGATTTATTTGGTCATAAGATGGAACAAAGCACTATAAGATGCTTTAGGGACACTTGCATTTAGAATAAATATAAAACTAGCCATGTAGGACATTCTGTTACAAAACCAGGTCAATTCATTATTTAACCACACCCCTGTGACTGTTAAGGGGTCTCCATGTGGATACTGAAGGGAAGTGGTAATGTCAGTATAACATCCAATGGTGAGCTGTATATAAAACATGTCTTAGCCAATCAAAAAAAACTTTCTGTATGCACAGGAAGTGATGTGTATATAGGAAAGAGGATATAAAGGAAAGATACTTTGCATGTAGCTGGGAGGGAGAAATATGTTTATATATGTTAGATTATTTGGGCAATACAGGTTTATTCCACCTAGACCCCCCTGGATTCTAGTTGGCAGGTAGGTGGAATATGAAAGGGAGGGCACATTTATTAAGGTTCATGACTCCTACTGCCTAAATTGACCTATATTATTCTTTCCTATTCCAATAGTGTAATAGCAATGGATGTAATGGAAAGGCAGATGGAATTGCTAAAACACGACCATGGGCTTTTAATGTCTGTAAGTCAGAAAAATGGCTTTATTCCAGGGAATGTGAAAATGGTTAATTCATTAACCAATGGACATAAAGAAGAAACTTACTGCTAACAGGGAATGCTGGGATTTGTAGTTTTCAAACATGTGAAAGGTCCCAAGTTTAACACACCTGCTCCATACCATTAGGCTGTCTTGCACTCTGACACATGCCTTAGCTACAGGACATTAAGAAGTAACTTACTGTAAACAGAGAATGCTGGGATTTGTAGTTTTCAAAAATGTGAAAGGTCCCAAGTTTAACAACCCTGCTCTATACCATTAGGCTGTATTGCATCTGGACACATGGCTTAGGTACAGGAGAATAAGAGGAAACTGCAAACAGAGAATGCTGGGATTTGTAGTTTTGAAACATGTGAAAGGTCCCAAGTTTAACACCCCTGCTCTATACCATTAGGCTGTATTACATCTAGACAAATGCCTTGGCCACAGGCTATACATGAGATACATTGCATGTCTCCAACCATTTCTCTGGGTGTGAGAAATATGTGTTTTTATGTTAGATTGTTAGGACAATGCTGTTATAATAACATGAGGTTGTAAGGTACCTTCTGTTAGAAGAAGGCTCTATTTCATTTTATACTCTATGGGGAGCTATTTACTCTTTTACCCCCACCTCACCTTAATCTTTTTGGTTCCCCTGTATGCAGATGATAGTTTGACTAACAGATACATTTATCCCTGTGTAAAGACTTTATATCCACTGAATCCACACACAAAACATACACATACAAAATTTACACTCAGCACCAAAGGGAACACGTTTGCTATTTTTTTTTTTTTAACGGAACGTGCTATACATAAGGTTTCAGTATTTATAGAGGAACTAAAGTAACCAGATAACATGTCGTAATAGACAGAGTACATTCACAAAGATATAACAAGCTCTATCCTATCTCTAGCTTTGCTGTGGCAGCTGGATGATTTTAAATTAACCTGTGGGTAGCAGGGGTCATCTTCCATAACTAAAATAGTAGTCCACTAACCCACCACAACAAATACAGTACATAAAAAGTCTGTACATTTATAAACTTTATATTGCTAGGAACAGAATAGGAACAAAAAGTTAAATAAGCTCACTATATAGTGTTCCTGGTAGGATGTTATTTATGCAACTTATGCTAGCTGAAACATAAACTGCAGTAACAGGAGCTTTCAAAATCTTATCAGGGACTTTCATATTGGTGTAAAGACATCTGTAAAGTAAACAATGTGTCTAGAGACAGTGAGAACTGTTGTCACTGTGCGGCCATAGGTGCACATGCACACAAGGCTGTTTGAAGATTACATGGACAGAGACATGAATGGGCAACAAAATGGATGCCTTCTCAGTTACAGAATCCAGTTCTTACATGTACGTAAATGCAACTTACTACTTAATGCTTTTACATAAAACAATATTTAGTATTTATTTGAATCAGTATTGACATAAGAGTGTAATAATTATTTACTAATAAACTATTCACTCGAATGTAGACAATACAGTATTTAACACAGTACTTTTGAATTAAGGATACTGATATGCAACTATTGTAAGCCTATAAAATAAACGTATTACTGGCAACCAAACAACAGGTTTACATAAAACACTCCTCAAGTTTATTAGGTGTGGCTTACAATTAATTGTTTCTGATTCTGAAAAGAAATGCCAAGTTCCCAATTTTCTGTAGCTTTTAGAATCCTATTTACTAAATAAATCCTTTCTCTAGTTTGACAAATATCATCTGTTTTTCACTTTCAAGATCCTTAAGCAATTTATCCAGTAGCTTCTTATTCAACCCCATAGCATCTGGGTTTGTACAAAATCATTCTACAATGTTCTAACTGCTCCTTTCTTCCAATCCATTTAGTGTTGTTAAAGCTTTTGACACTGTCAGTCATCCACTGTTCTGGACTCCAGCAGTCTTATCTCAGCTTGACATTTAAACCCTACATCTAATTCAAATCCCCCTTTCACAAGTTCGTAACCATTAAACTCCTTCCTTTTGTTAAAAAGGGAATAAAATGTGCAATCTTTTTAGGGAAAGAAGGTATATATGTTGCATTATTAAATGAGAATTAAAATGTAAAATGAGGAATGATCCTAATGATGCAATTGGCAAGCCTATGACTTTAAAAGATTGTAATATTGAAAGATTCCCTATACTTGCTTACATGCACATTTCCAGTCTTCTATGGCCATCATTGCACATTTTTGCCAGGGTATAGTAAACATAGTATTTGAGGTTGAAAAAAGACAAACATCCATCTGGTCCAACTTACTCAGCAACAGACACATTTCCTGCCTGTTGATTCAGAGAAAGGCAAAAAAAAAACCTACCAGAATTATCAAGCTAACTCCAAGTGGCAATCGGAAATATCCCTGGATCAACTCTACTTTATTTGTCAATACCAGTAACCTGCAACATTCCTTGTTTTCAGAAACTCATCCAGCTTTCTTTTGAAACTATCCAATGAACCTGCCATCATAACGTGCAATGGAAGACAGTTCCATAGTTTTACCTTTCTCACAGTTAAAAACCCTTTCCGAACTTGAAGACTAAAATTATTTTCTTCAAGTCTTAAGGGATGTCCGCAGATAGTGTATTATATGGCCGTTAATGTATTTATACACAGTAATGATATCCACACACCAACACCTTTTCTCTGTTTACTTAATTGTAACTTATCCAATCTGTCTTCATATTCAAGCTCCCCTATTCCGTTTATTATTTTAGTTGCCCTCTGAACCCTTTCCATTTCCAACATGTCCTTTTTGTACACAGGATTCCAAAATTGCACTCCATATTCCAAATGTGGCCTTACCAATGCTTTGTAAAGAGGGAGAATAACATTCTTCTCCCTTGAATCCATACCTCTCTTTATACAAGACAATATCTTGCTGTCTCTAGCTGTTGCTGCCTGGCACTGCTTGCTACTTTAAGTTTGTTATCCACCAAAACTCCAAGATCCTTTTCCAACACGGAGCCATTTATAGTATAAGTAGCACAAGAATTAAGTAAAAGATGCATCACCTTACATTTATCAACGTTGAATCTCATCTGCAACTTAGCGGCCCAATGTGACAATCGATCTAGATTCACTCGCAACAATTGCACATCCTCTGAAGTTTTTAATGGTCGACAAAGTTTTGTGTCGCCAGAAAACACAGAAACTTGACAATACCCACTTCCAAATCATTAATAAACAGATTAAATGGCCCCAACACAGTGGCCCCAACACAGAACCCTGTGGCACTCCACTTTAGTCCATATTGATGAAGCCCCATTAACAACTACTCTCTGCATCCTATCCATCAACCAACTTTCTATCCATGTACAAATTTGCCTCCCCAGACCAACAGACCTTAGCTTATACATAAGTCACCTATGGGGGACTGTATCAAAAGCCATAGCAAAATCCAAGTATACTACATCTACTTCTATGCCAGTCTAAATTCCTACTCACTTCCTCATAAAAGCCAAGCAAGTTAGTTTGACAAGATCTATTCCTCCTAAATCCATGTTGATTATTTCTTATAAGTTCATTCCTTGAAACATACTCTAGAATATGTTCCAGTCTCAAACTTTCCAGTTTCTTCCCCCTCACTGAAGTTAAACTTAAAAGTCTGTAATTACCAGGCTGTGAACGACTACCCTTTTTGAATATTGGAATTATATCAGCCTTTTTCCAATCCAGAGGCACACTCCCTGACATGAGGGAATATGAAAAAATTAGAAACAATGGCCTAGATAAAACTGACTTTAGCACCCTAAGGCGTAAATTTTGGTTTATTGCATTCTTTCAGTAGTGCCACAGTGCCAACCATGGTATTAGTAACATTCACATGTATGTCCCCTTGTAAGCCTACCCATCATCCAGGCAGCAAATTGGTATAGGTCAGGGAAATGGCATCACCGTCAATTATGGATAAGGTAAAGTTTTTAGCTCCATCATATATCATAGATCCACAATTGTCTAGAGGAGGTTGTTGGTTTATTTTGACTAGGCTTTGCCTTTAAATAACACAGATAAATATGGGATGAACCATTTTAAGTCCAATGCTCTATGCTTCTGGTTTCATTTGTCTAATTTGCTGCATTAATTTACGGCAAGTTTTCACAAGTTATTTTCATCTCTTTTAAAAATTTGGCACTTATGTATACAGCAACATATTTTTAAATATGTTTGTTTTTTTTTCTTTTGGCAATCAATGGTGGAAAACACCAACCTCTCCTACCCACACTATTTACATCTATTTACCTTTTCTTTGCTACCAGTAGAGCATCCTGATTACAGGGAGAGTCCAACTTCTTAATATTTCTCCCACAGATAAAACCCCTAGGCAACTGCTGTAGAGGGATCAGAAAGGGGGTCCTTTAAAAATGATTTGCTGAATGTTACAGCAATTTATAACTATGTCCCCTAGTTATGCCTCCTGCTTTGAACTTCATTTTGCAGTTTTCTTTCTTCAAGGCCCATATTGGCAAATTTCCCATATGTTTACAGCCTACCTCCCTCACTTACATTCTTCTGGTTAGTTGGAAAATTGTATCTAGGTAAATAACCCCTAAAACACCAAACCAGCAATAGTTAAAAATCTGAGAAATGTAAGACTAACTAAAAATGTCCCAGTGTAAATATCCTTTAACACCTAAAATACATTGCTTTCCTCCTAAACTCCTCTACAGCTGGTAAGAGGAGTGTGGGGAAAAAAGGTCTTTAGCATTGCATTCATATGTTAGTATTGCAATGTGTTAGCATTATTATTCATCCCATCACAGGTCTTACCTTATCTGGTACATTATCATTTTTCTTCCTGTGCATATGAAGATATGACTGTTGCTTTTGATTGGCTCGAACCCCAAGAGAAATTTTATTGTCCTCTATGAAATCTTTCGGCTGGTTAATGACAGAATCCTTGCGGAATGAAATGCTGGATTCCCCACTTGCATCATTTTTATTGCAGCTTACATTTTTTTCAACACAAATATTTTTATATTTATTTGGTAACTTGGCTGATGATTCCATTTTACATTTATCATAAATAATACGATCACTAGTTATCAGTCTGACCATTATGTTATTGTTCTTTCCTTCATTTGTTGAATTGTAATCTGTGTAATCGAAAGAATCATCAGAGAGTACATCCTCTTCTATGTAAGTTGCACTGCCGTGTGCAAAGTTTTGGTACTTCTTCCAGTTAGGGTCATATCTCAAGTGAGCATAGTTGCTATATTCTTTCGGAAGGCTGTACGAAATATTAGAAAAAAAGAACTATCATTCAAACAGAAAACTATATCATTGCACGTAATTGAATGTTGGTGAATGTTGTCATTCAGCATTACAGCTGTAATATTGGCCACCCGTATACAGTATAACCAGTGTATGGGCACCTTTACAGGAGAATAAAGAAAAAACTAAATATGGGCTCAGGTGATTCCACCCATACTGGGGTGTAAGGTGCTAGAGTAAACAAAAGTTAAATAAATATGCTTTAACTTCCTAATCCACACAATTCATTCCTAGTATTCCTTTTTAATGATCTATTCCTGTACAGGAAGATTCAGGTTGATCACCATAGAATTATATGAGGTGATCATTCATTTAACCAGACATTAAATTGGGAGGCATCCATTAATAGATCTAAAACGTTTTCTTAACATATTTCTAAACCACTTTATTGTAGCCTACCCAAATATACATAAACTAGCAATATCAAATGAGAACCAACAGGCACACCTGCTAGGGTATATGGATGTATTTAATGTATGTATACTGTATATTGTATATATCGTCCAAAGCAGCCATCAGTGCACACATGGGTCTTCAAGTGCTATATTAATTTTTTTTCACACATTGTACAAACAGCCAACATTTCAGACCTTTTCCAGGCTTGATAAAGGTCCAGGGAAAAGGACCAAAGCATTGCCTCCAAAGAAAGAGAAATATTACCAGTGCAGAAAAAATAATGTTTAGTAACAATGAGGTATTAATGTCACCTTGTAGTACCTAAGTAGTTAAGGTGGTTTGGTAAAGACAATGTATGTATGTATTAAGTTAAAAAAGATGCTGGTTGGGCAGGGTACTCGGGTATATTATTAAATAGCCATAGAAAGAATAGAAAAAAATATAAAAGCTTGTGTTAAGATCAAGTAGCATAATCTAGTTAAAATCACCTTAAAAATATATATTAAAATGAATCAAAAGCACTTACACTTTGCTGGTTGATTCATTTTAATATATGTTTTTAAGCTGATTTTAACTAGATATACTACTTGATCTTAACACAAGCTTTTATATTTTTTTCTATTCTTTCTATGGCTATTTAACTATATACATGAGTACCCCGCCACAACCAGCATCTTTATTAACTTAAAACTTTCGGAACAGTGTGGACTGGTCTGGTATGCTGCAACTTGACATTCCATTAGTGCTGAGGGAATTACTACTGTAGACATGTATTTATGTATGTATGTATGTATGTATAGTTTATTAATTAAGTGCCACTTGGAGATGCATCACTGTACAGTGACAAAATCCAATAAACTCATACAAGGGGGAAGAATACATAGATAGTTAAGTACATAAATATATAAATTATACAAATATAAGTGCTAGAGCTTTGCCACAAGAAGAAAGGAGGTCCCTGCCCCATAGAGCTTTAAATCTAGTTAGGTGGGAAACATACAGATATAATGCAATGAGTATAAGTGCTGGAGTGAGACGTATGCAGTGCAAATAAAACAATAATATAATGTGCTGGTTACCAGATAGGTAAGACGTAAGGCAAAATTTAAATCTGCTAATTGAGATTTCTTGATGTAGAGAGAAGGGAATACAATTCCAAAGGATATAGAGATAGAAAGGTTTAAGGCGAGAGGAAGCAGTACGTGTGTGTGTGGGTGGGTGGGTGGGGGGGGTACAGGAGCTGGTTCTGTGATGAGTGGAGGGTATGGACAGGAATATATGGGGACACTAGAAAGCAGCAGAGCGAGAGGATTTAAAGGTTAGGTGAATGATTTTGTATACAATGCGCTGTTTAACGGGGAGCCAGGTTGTTTTCCCTACAGGGGAGATTAGGGATCCCGTTTATTAGAGAGTGAAACAATATGTGTGAGTTAAGTATAGACTGAAGATGAGAGAGGTGGAAAGCAGGAAGACCAGTAAGTAGTAGGTTGCAATAGTCCAGGCATGATAGGGTGAAAGCATACATAAGCATATAGGTGGTCGGGAGGGAATGGAACCTGCGGATTGTCACTATATTGCGAAGGAAAAAGCGTCAGGTTTTCGCAACATAGTTAATGTGGTTAGAAAAGGAGAGAGAGGAGTCAATAATTACCCCTAGGCAGTGTGGGAAATGAGGGTATTGTCAACAGAAATATAGAAAGACGGGACAGGACTAGGTTTAGGTGGGAAAACGATCAGTTCAGTTTTAGAAAGATTTAATTTGAGACATCCAGGAGGAAATGGAAAGGAGGCAGTCGGAGGCAGGTGATTGGATATCAGGAGTAAGCGTTGGTGTGGACAAGTAGATTTGTGTATCATTTGCATATAAATGGTACTTGCAGCCAAAAGAGTTAATGACTTCTCCCACCGAAATAGTGTAGAGTGAGAACAATAAGGGTCTAAGAACAGATCCCTGCGGCACCCCCACACTAAGAGGAACCAGAGAAGAGGTGTTGTTAGCATAAGATACAGACTAAGTTCGGTTAGAGAGATAGGATAGAAACCAAGATGCTACTTCATTCTGAATGCCCAAGGAGTGAAGTATCTGCATTAGAAGGGAATGATTGACTGTGTCAAAAGTAGAGGAGAGATCAAGGAGGATAGGAAAAGAAAAGTGGCCATTGGCCTTTGCAACCAGCAGATCATTCACAACCTTACACAGGGCCGTCTTAGATAGTAAATATAAATAATAAAGTAAATATAAACATAGTTAAGGGATTTTATCCTTTAACTTAATCCATTGGAATTTGTCATTTGTATTTAATCATTTTTAGTGGTTTAATATTATTTTTACTGGTATATGGCTTTGATCTGTATATTTTGGACATATTGCACTGGGATAGAAGATGAAAAACTTGCTAATGATGTAAGCAGGGGCATAACTACCATGGGAGCAACTGCAGGGGGGGCTTGGGAGCTATTTATCTTATGACAGATATACCCTCCTCCCAGAAAACAAATGTGGATGAAGCATATATAAGGCCCCCTCATAGTTTCGCTGCAGGGCCCAGTGATTCCTAGTTATGCCACTGGATGTACATGATAATTTGTTGGGTAGACAAGAAAAAAGTTATAGGAAACTTCAGTTTGCAAGTTGAACTCAAAACCAAGCTATGTTTATTCCATTAGGTGTGTATAATTTGTAATCAACATAACATCTCCATTTTTATTCTAAACACACGACAAACTAAATTATAGTGAGATATCCAGACTTTTCCACTGTTTAAAGAATATCTTCTATTGAAATAACATCTGCCCATCTAGCCAATGTTTATAGATATTCACAGCCACAATTAAAATCTGAACTCAAGGGAAGCAGATGCTGCTGTTAGTTCCATCTGGAAATACAATCAGGGAGATTCAATAAAAGTTCTTATCGTTTAAAATGGTCATAATTTTGCCCCAACCAATCAGATCTTATTTAACATTTGAAAGCTAACATCTGATTGGTTAGGGCAAAATTAGCACCATTTTAAACGATAAGAACTTATATTGAATAACCCTACATGCTCTCTAGCCTAACGTGATACATTATGATATAAAGTGAGCATAGGTTTGGAACAGATTTTTTGGTATCCAATCAATCCCAGATTTAATCATTTGATCAGGTTTTCTGGGGACCGAAAGAAAAACAAAAAGCTGATTAACTAGCTTGATCTTTTTTTCTGTCAAATCTGGTCTTCCGGGACAATCAGAGGTGCTGATAAATAAAAGCCAACCATGCAAATCCCTAAATGCAAAGCAATATATCAACTGTTTCCTTTTTACTCTTGACCATCAGATGAAAGACCATTACTGACTGGTCAAAAATCTGCCATTGTGTACCTAAACCCCCTCCAACATAGCATTGTGAAATAAATCACAGAAATAGGGAACAAACCCTTGTTCCCTGAATACAATTGGACTGCCGTAAATTAAAGATTTATGTAAGTGAAATCTGTCCATGCAGCCTTTATTTCTACTTACATTGTGAATAGGATTCATGTAAACCTTAAAGGGCAGCTATAGTGAAAGTTATACATTGCTCCAATCTAGACATTAAAAAAGGTTAGTGTATGCTGCCTTATTCCCACCTTCCTCTGTGGCTCCGTGTTTGCACGCAGTCTGATTTACTGCAGAGCTCCTCACTCCCCCTCCCCTCTCTGTTCATTCTCCTGTTCACATAGTCCGGCTGTGATTCAAGCCTGTGAAACAAGCCGCTTATGCGCATTAATTCTCCCACACATCACTCTAAACTTTGTAAACAAAAAACCCCTCCGTATGTAAGCCTGTAGAGAGGAAGTCTCTCTGTTGTTCTAGATATACTGGCTACATAAGGAGCGGTGATTTAGGAGAGATTGAGTCCTGCCTTATCACTGAAGCCCAATCTCCCTTTGACAGACAATAAATTGGTGAAAGCTGCTTCATTCTCCTTCCTTTTACTTCTGTTTTTAACCAAGCATTTGCCAAGCATTTTAGTGAGCAGGAAGGAGTCATTGAGAGACTTGCTATAAAACTTGTGTAAGCCTACACTCTACACCGGCATGCTATTAGGGGATTTGATTGACAGCTCAAGCAGGAGTGGTGTATTGAAATCTTGATTTCTTTTAACTCATAAATCTCGGGACAAAGGAGGAAACTTAAGAAAATAAAGGTACACTGGGGGTTGAGGGGAATCTCCTCTCCTCCTCTGATAGTTGGTTTTACAATGTCCAGACCAAAGCATTTTAGACCTTTGGATGATCCCCCATGCTCCGTAAGGAAGTGTATAGCTACAGTTGTTACTTGTTTGTTGTCTTTTATATTTCTATTTGCTAATCATATGTCAGAGGGATGCTTACACAGACAAGCTTTTAGAGTCTGTGTGATCATCCCTACATATAATTTTTGACAGGGACATTGTAAACAGTAAACCATATTACTCTTTCTGCAGTTAAAATAGTGATTAATTTTAAATGGTAATACCCTGTTCTCAATACATTTTCCATTTTGTTAACCATACATTTTCAAAAAGAGCAATCTCCTCATGCATATGTACCTGTCAGACGTATTGCTCGATCTATCTGTTCTGTCTGCTTGGTGAAGTGACTGCTGGTAAGGATGTCTCCCAGGTTTTAAGCTCTTCTAGCTTTTCTAGCTAGTGTTGATGGAATCTCTTTTGTGAGGTAAATGTTAAAGGGATTTTGATTGAGAGTAATTATGAACATTACCAAAAGGGTCTTTGGACCTTTCCAAAGGATAAAATGTCATCAATAAAACACAACCAGATTTCTATATGTAGTGTATATTTCTGAAAGAAATCTGATTAAACATATTCAAGTTCCCACCATTCTGAAAAGATATCAGCATAGGATGGCACGCAACGTGCCCCCATAGCAGTTCCCCTTGTTTTTAAAAAGAACTTGTTGTCAAAGATAAAATAATTATGTGTGAGGGTGAATTCAATCAGTTTTAAAATGAATTGTATTTTATCTCTTTCCTCCACCTCTTTAAGATTAAGGAAATACTCAATAGCATTCAGGCCATCTTCACGTTTTATGTTCGTGTATAGAGTTGGCCGAAACTGTTAAGTTTGGATCCATTGTCGGATTTAAGGATTTCGGGAAAATCCGGAAGATCCAAAAATCTGAAAACGGAACATGCTTTCGGGACTTTGGATCCAATTTTCGAAAATTATCAAACATTCAAGCTATTTTTGATAATCCTCGAAAATACATTCGGAAACTACTTTTGAGTTTCCATTCATATTTTCGAGGATTATCAAAAATAGCTTGCACTTTCGTTAATTTTCGAAAATGTGATTCAAAGTCTTCCGGATTTTACCGAGATCCATAAATCCGAAAACTGTGACTCACCAGGTGAATTGCACCACCACAGTTTATGCATAGAATTTAGGTGCATTAGAGGCGTTATATTTTGCTAGGAACAGAATAATAAAAAAAGTCATACAGATGTCTCCACGCCAATATGGAAGTCACTGATAAGACTTTGAAAGTTGTTTGTTACCCTGCAGTTTATTTTTCAGCAACTCACACAGACTGGTAAATAAACTAGTCTTATAAGGGACTTTAATATTGGCGTGGAGACGTCTGTATACATAGATCCAGTGAATATTGGGGTCAGTCTTTGATGGATACATGGGTAGTGGGTTTTACTGGCAACAACATGGAAGCCTTCTTAGTTACAGAATCTATTACTCACAAGTACTAAATGCAACTTACTACAGAATCGTATCATGTATATGTGTAAATTGCTCACAAGTCTCATTGAAGACACATGGGCTGTGAGTTACATAGTAACATAGTAATAGAAGTTAAAAAAAGGCATAGGTCCATACCTTTAAAATAGCCCATTAAAAGCAGTACACTTCTGTTCATTATACCTAACTACTAATCCCTCCAGTGTATGGGCAGGAATGATTCCTTTAAAAGCCTAAAATTAGCTTTCCTAAAGTTAAAATCTTTTGTAAACCCAGTGCACTTTTGCTTTTTGCAACCAATTTTAAAGACACTATATCATGATCACTATTCCCTAAGCTTCCCATTACCGGCATCTCCAAAAGGAGCTCAGGGTTATTACAGTAGATATTACCAGTTTAATCTTTTAAACTAATTTAAGTAACATAGTTAATTAAGGTTAAATAAAGGCAAATGCCCATCTAGCACAACTTTTACACCCTTCTCTTTAACCCTAGGCAAAACAAAAACACATAAAACAAAAACTCCCCCCCTGGAAAATATCCCTGGATCAACCAAAACTACAGAACTACAGTATATGTAGATCCATCAACACATCCTGTCTAGTATGAACTTCTACAATCTGTGAAAGAAAACGCTCATATAGAATATTTAAGAACTTGATACCTTTTGAGGTGCTGGCAGTTCTATGCCAGGGTAATTGACTTGCGTTTGTAAACAAAAATTAAATAACTTCATTGTTTTATTAGCCCCTGGATTCCTAGCCCCTTTATCTACCCCTGTATATCCCAAAGTACCCTCCCTCTCATATCTAGTTTAAGCCTTTAAATGCCACAGACGGTATATATATGATCTGCATAGAATCTGCAAAGTGCCACAATATGTATATATACGTTCTGTGGCTGTAAAAAAAAATTGGTTTGAGCTAGGGGCAATCGGGGGTGGCATTCAAGTGCCCCCCGAGCCCTCTTGATCCCCCAAAGTGTGTGACTTTCCGGTAAGTGATTTTTCCGGTTGGATTTCAACTTGGGAAAAGGGCATTTGTGCATATGGAATACCATTTGATTCAGGACATTTGGGAGATTGATATTTGGTAACATTTTTTTTTCAGTACTTGTGGTTTGGCGTGATCTTTAACTTATTATCCTAATTTTTTTTTAATATCTGCTAATGGTACGAAATTCTACAAAAAACTTTTGAGGGGTAAGAGAGGTGTTAAGTGTGAAAAGTTGCTGTTATTGGGCCACTGTACATTGGCTCACTTTGTGACTAGTCGATTTCACGTCCGCGTGTATAACCATGCATATGGCATACCGTTTGATTCAGGACATTTAGGAGCAGGGCCGCCTCGCTAATGATGCAGGGTGCAGCGCAATGCAGAGCGGCACCCTGTAGGGAAGCGGCACTGCCGCACTGTCACGCACTGAATTTTTTTTTTTTTAAATGGAGGCCGGCATCCGACGTCTGCCCAACTTCCTCCCTAATCTGTTGGGGGGGGGGGTGAGCGCCGGACCTGTTACATTACCAGCACAGCCAGCACCACCAGGAAATTCAGCAACAAGTTACAACCTACTCAACTGTCCAGACTCCGAAGAGAAGACCGAAGTCCGATCTGACTGACTCCGCCTCCATCCTGAACCGACTCGTGACTCGTTGCGTGCGCTGCGTCGCCGTGACGTAGTGACGTCAGCGCCCAGCGCTGAAAGAAGAGCGCAAGTTGTTGAGCCCGCGCAGACCAGGACAGCAGTCTGCTGGAGCTGTGCTGAGCCTGCGCCGCCCACCTGTGCTTGGCCTGTTGCTGTCAGACAGTGACACAGTGAGTGTCTAGTGTGTCTCACTGTCTAATCTTGTGTATGTCCCGTCCGTCCGACTCCCGTCCGAGTGAATCTCCATATCATCTGACTGAGACTGACTCATTGCGGATTCAGTGACAGTGAGTGAGATTGTCTTGATAAATGATAATAATAATAATATATAAAAATATATGGCCCAGAGAGAGAACAGAACACGAACCCCCCCAGCTACCCCAGGCCCAGCCATCCCTAAAAGTTGTTTGATGGCTGTTGCCACAGTTGCCTTATTATTCTGGGCCCAGTGACTTGCAGCCTGCTGCCTGCAGGCAGCAACCAATAACATAATGTACCCAGGGCCCCAGGCAGCAGGCCTAGCATAAATAATTATAGCCAGATCATGATGAGATAGATTATAGATAGATGATATAGACAGATAGATAGATAGATAGATAGATAGATAGATAGATAGATAGATAGATAGATAGATAGATAGATAGATAGATAGATAGGATTATAGATGGATAGATAGATAGATAGATAGATAGATAGGATTATAGATGGATAGATAGATAGATAGATAGGATTATAGATGGATAGATAGATAGATAGATAGATAGATAGATAGATAGATAGATAGATAGATAGATAGATAGATAGATGATATAGACAGATAGATAGATAGGATTATAAATGGATAGATAGATAGATAGATAGATAGATAGATAGATGATATAGACAGATAGATAGATAGGATATAGATGGATAGATAGATAGATAGACAGATAGATAGATAGGATTATAGATGGGATAGATAGATAGATAGATAGATGAGATAGATAGATAGATAGATAGATAGATAGATAGATAGATAGATAGATAGATAGATAGATAGATAGATAGATAGATAGATAGATAGATAGATAGACAGATAGATAGATAGGATTATAGATGGATAGATAGATAGATAGATGAGATAGATAGATAGAGATAGATAGATAGATAGATAGATAGATAGATAGATAGATAGGATTATAAATGGATGATAGATAGATAGGATTAGAGATGGATAGATAGATAGATAGATAGATAGATAGATAGATAGATAGATAGATAGATAGATAGATAGATAGATAGATAGATAGATAGATGATATAGACAGATAGATAGATAGGATTATAAATGGATAGATAGATAGATAGATGATATAGACAGATAGATAGATAGGATTATAGATGGATAGATAGATAGGATTATAGATGGATAGATAGATAGATAGATAGAGAGACAGACAGACAGATAGATAGATAGATAGATAGATAGATAGATAGATAGATAGATAGATAGATAGATAGATAGAAGATAGATAGGATTATAGATGGATAGATAGATAGATAGATAGATAGATAGATAGGATTATAGATGGATAGATAGATAGATAGATAGATAGATAGATAGATAGATGATATAGACAGATAGATAGATAGGATTATAATGGATAGATAGATAGATGATATAGACAGATAGATAGATAGGATTATAGATGGATGTTAGATAGATAGATAGATAGATAGATAGATAGATAGATAGATAGATAGATAGACAGATAGACATAGGATTATAGATGGATAGATAGATAGATAGATAGATAGATAGATAGATAGATAGATAGATAGATAGATGTTATAGACAGATGATAGATAGGATTATAAATGGATAGATAGATAGATAGGATTATAGATGGATAGATAGATAGATAGATAGATGATGATATAGACAGATAGATAGATAGATAGATAGGATTTAAAATGGATAGATAGATAGATAGGATATAGACAGATAGATAGATAGGATATAGATGATAGATAGATAGATAGATAGATAGATGATATAGAGATAGATAGATGATAGATTAGATAGATAGATAGATATATGATAGATAGATGATAGATAGATAATAGATAGATATATATATGATAGATAGATAGATAGATAGATAGATAGATATATGTTAGATAAGATAGATAAGATAGATAGGTTGATAGAGAGATAGATAGATATATGATAGATAGATAGATAGATAGATAGATAGATAGATATATGATAGATAGATAGATAGATAGATATAAGATAGATAGATAGATGATAGATAGATAGATAGATAAGATAGATGATAGATAGATAGATAGATGATAGATTAGATATATGATAGATAGATGATAGACAGATGCTGATAGATAGATAGATAGATAGATAGATAGATAGATAGATAAAGAGATAGATAGATGATAGATAGATAAATAGATCATAGATAGACATGATGATAGATAGACAGATGAGATGATGATAGAGAGATAGATAGATCATAGATAGATAGACAGATGATGATAGAGAGATATATGATGATAGACAGATGATAGATAGATTTTATTTATATTATTAAATAAATAATTAATATAATTATTAATTGTGGGCTTGTGGCACTGCCCAGGCCTAGTCCAACAGATATAACATTATGTGCCTGCCCAGTCAGTCATAATAATTAAAACAATGTGCTCAGGGCCCAGTGCCTTGCAGGCAGCAACCATAAATAATATATATAATGTGCCCAGGTGGCAGGCCTAGCATAAATAATTAGACAAATAAATAGCCAGATGATGATAGATAGATAGATAGATGATAGATTAGATAGATAGATGAAAGATAGATAGATAGATAGATAGATAGACAGACAGATGATAGATTATTAGATAGATAGACAGACAGATGATAGATTATTAGATAGATAGATAGATAGATAGATTGATAGACAGACAGACAGATGATAGATTATTAGATAGATAGATAGACAGACAGACGATAAATTACTAGATATATAGATAGATGATAGATAGATAAAAAGATAGATGATAGATAAAGAGATAGATAGATAGATAGACAGATGATAGATAGATGATAGATAGACAGATGATGATAGATAGATAGACAGATGATCTTTTGGGGATACTATTCTAGAGGGTGGGTCCTTAAATGTATTGGAAATAAATGGAGGAATGATATGTAAATACAATGATAATGACACAAGTTAAATCAACGTGTATAAAACCCCTCCCACTTCTGGACAAGCCACATCCCACTTCCGGACAAAGCACCACCCACTTTCAATTATAAAACCACTTCCGGCGGCAAGGGGGGGGCGGCATTTGGAATTTTGTGTCAGGTGGCAAAAAGTCTAGAGACGGCCCTGTTTAGGAGGTTGACATTTGGTAAATTTTTTTACATTTAATGGGGTTTTGGCATGATTTCTACCTTTGAGAGTTGTCTTTTGTTAATTTTTTAAGAAAATCTGCAAAAAGTGAGTACTTCTACGAAGAACTGCGCTCACATCATTGATGGTATGAATGAACTAACTACACCGTTGCATAGCTGATGTGTGGATTCCAAGAATATATAGTTTTGAAGGGTATTTTTGAGGGGTAGGAGAAGTGTCCAGTGTTAAATCTCTGAAAAGGTGCTGTTTTTGAGCATTTTCTCGCTTTGTGGCTAGTCGCTTCCATGTCTGTGTGTGTAACCTTGCATATGGCATACCGTTTGATTCAGGACATTTAGGAGATTGATAATTGGCAGTTTGTTTTACATTCCATGGGGTTTTCTAGATTTTGAAAGTTGTTTTTTGTTAATGTTTTCTGAAAATCTGCTAAAAGTACAAACTTCTACACTGCGCTCACACCACCATTGATAGTATGAATAAACAAACTGCAGCTTTTCATAGATGAAGGTGTGTTGATTCCAGGAATATAAATTTTGTTGAGGGTATTTCTGAGTTAGGGGGGTGTTTTGTGGGAAAAACTGCAAACTGCTCAAATTCAGAGTTGCCTGAATATTTTTACTGTTTCTGAGCCATCATGCATTGTCTCAATTTGTGGTTAGTCGCTTCCACATGTGTAACCATACATATGGCATACCTTTGATTCAGAACATTTGGGAGATTGATAAAACTTTTTTTTACATCCCATGGGGTTTTGGCATGATTTCTACCTTTGAATGTTGTTTTTTTGTTAATTTTTTTCCGAAAATCTGCTAAGTGAATTTAGAGGGTACGCCTTGTTTAGGCAGGATAGAGAAAAAAGGAAAGGGGGACGAGTATGTGTTTATGTTAAAAAAGAATTGAAGCCAAATTTAAAAGAAGAGATAACTGGCGATATGGATGTTAAAGCGGAGGCAATATGGATGGAATTAGGAAACAGGAAAGGGAGTAATGTCATTGTTGATGTCTGCTATAAGCCGCCAAATGCTAGCAGGGGGGAAGTGAGTCAGCTTCATATGCAGATGGCAAGGGCTGCAACTTTGGGGAGTGTACTCATTGTGGGGGACTTTAATTACCCTGTCATTGATTGGTGGAGGGGAAATGCCAACACAGAAAAGGGCGAATGAGTTCCTGAATTTGCTGCAGGATAATTTTCTCTCACAGGTGGTTGAAGTTAGGTGGCTCTAGATAGAGTGACACATTGGGCTGCTAAGTGGCAGATGAGATTCAATGTTGAGGAATGTAAGGTGATGCATTTTGGACTTAAAAATCCTTGTGCTGCTTATACTATAAATGTCTCTGTGTTAAGTGAATCCCTGTTGGAAAGGGATCTTGGAGTTTTGGTGGAAAACAAACTTAGAGGAAGCAAGCAGTGGTAGGCAGCAACAACCAGAGCCACCATGGTATTGTTTTGTATAAAGAGAGGTATGGATTCAAGGGAGGAAAATGTTATTCTCCAAGCATTGGTAAGGCCTCATTTGGAATGTGCAGTGCAATTTTGGAATCCTGTGTACAAAAATGACATATTTTAAATGGAAAGGGTTCGGAGAAGGGCAACTAAATTAATAAGGGGTTTGGGGGAGCTTGAATATGAAGAGAGACTGAAAAAGTTACAATTATGTACGCTGGAGAAAAGGCACTTGCGTGGGGATATGATTACTGTGTATAAATACATTAACAGGGCCAATTAACTTGGGCATTGTTCACCAATAGAGCATGTCAGAGGACATGTGGCCATCCCTTAAGACTTGGAGAAAAAAGTTCAGAAAGGGTTTTTCACTGTGAAAACGTTAAAGCTATGGAACTGTCTTCCAGTGGACGTTGTTATGGCAGTTTCAGTGGTCATTTAAAAAGCTGGATGAGTTTCTGCAAACAAGGAATGTTTCAAGTCACTGGTATTGATACATAAAGTAGAGTTGATCCAGGGAAATTTCTCCGATTGCTGCTTGGAGTCAGGAAGGAATGTTTTTCCCCTTCATCAATTTGGTGGGGTTTTTTTGCCTTCCTCCGGATCAACAGTTAGGCAGTAAATGAGGATATTGCTAGATGGGTTGTACTGGATGTATGTATGTCTTTATTCAACCTCAAATACTATACTATACTATACTATACTGTTCTACTAGAAAAGGAGCTCTGTTGGATCTGGTAATATCTAACATTGTGGAGCGCATTATAGATATAAAGGTAACTGGAGGCTTCGGGAATAGTGACCATGAAATAGTGTCGTTTGAATATGTATGAAAGGAAAAGTGCGCTGGGTTAACAAAGACATTTAATTTCGGGAAAGCAAATTTTCCCAGGTTAAAAGTAGCTCTTCAGAATGTCAACTGGGATAAGGTATTATCAGGTAAAGGTACTGAACAGAAGTGGACTGTGTTTAAGAGGATTTTAAGCCATCTCAATTAATAGTAAGAAGATGAGGACTGAAAATGTGGCACCAATAATTAAAGTTAGTTACGGAGGATGGCACTTGGAGTCAGGAAGGAATTTTTTCCCCCTTCATAAATTTGGTGAAGCGGGAAGCTTACAAATCTTTTCTAGAGAAAGTATGTTTTTATGTGTTATAACTGTATAAATAAATGTTTTCAAATGCAAAATGATCAATTGTTGCCACACCCAGCAAAGAAGCCATGCTCACACACAAAGCCATGACCACTTTGCAACGGCAACACACAACCAGCTAGGGGGAGCATTTAAAAGTTCTTTCAGGTGTTGGCTGAATATTTTTGCTGTTTTTGAGACATTGTGGATTGTCTCACTTCGTGGCTAGTCCCTATGATGTCTGTGTGTGTAACATGCATATGGCATACCGTTTGATTCTGCTGGCATCGAAAGGGTTAAAATACCCCCCCCCAAAAAAACAGCTGCACCATCATCATTGAGGTGCAGACCATCCTTACTAAAGCACCTGTAGCTGACAGAAAAGTCTGTCCAGTTCTTTAAAACCCCAAACGCCATCTCATTACACCAACCGCTTAGCCACACATTAATACTCCTAAGCTGTAATGGAAGCCTTCTTAGTTACAGAATCTATTTCTCACATGTACGTAAAAGCTACTTATCTTAGAATGTATAGGTGCTCTAGGGCGAAAAGCATATATTTTAGGATTTTTAAAAATATAAGTTTAGTTCTCCTAAGCATAGAAGAAATGCCCAGGGAAATCTTTAGCACTGGAATGTTACTGCTTTGGACTATTACTTAATTTAAAAGTATGTCCACCCTAAAATTAAAGATTTGCTGTAGTGTAGTTTCTCCCCTCCCAACCCTAACCACATTGTGTTTGTAAAACAAGTCCGCACAAACTTCCTTACCTACTTACCAAACCGGGTTCCCTCAGCTTCTGCCTCCAAAGCAACTTCTGAGAATGAAGTTACATTGGGGGTTTGGCCGGCAGTGGCGTCTGTGATTGGCTAACTTTCAGCTGCTGGCTATTGATTTAGCCATGGTATCCCAGGATAGTGAGTGAGTTTGTGCGGACTTTTTTTACAAACAGACAATGCGGTTAGGGTTGAACTACACTACACTACAGAAAAAGTATTATATATATATATATATATATATATATATATATATATGCACCTTACTTACAAAAGTTAAGCAGGTTTCGTTTCGAAAAGGCAAAGCCCTCACTCACTCACTCACTCATCACTCACTCATCACTAATTCTCCAACTTGCCGTGGAGGCAGACGGCTTAAATTTGGCAGGCTCATTCATTGCACCTTACTTACAAAAGTTAAGCAGGTTTCGTTTCGAAAAGGCAAAGCCCTCACTCACTCACTCACTCACTCATCACTAATTCTCCAACTTGCCGTGGAGGCAGACGGCTTAAATTTGGCAGGCTCATTCATTGCACCTTACTTACAAAAGTTAAGCAGGTTTCATTTCGAAATTCCACCTGTAACGGTGAGTATCTGACATTGCACCTGTAACGGTGAGTATCTGACATTGCACAGACTGGTTGGTCCGATTTCAACCAAATTTTGTATGCATATACTCCTTTACCAGTAAAAGGTTAACAAAATATTTTTTTTAGGGTGGGAGTGAATGGGGGGGGAATAGAATTTTGAACTCCTGCACACTAACGGCTGGACCGATTTTTACCAAAATTTCAGGGTGTGTGCGGGGACTGGCTGAGGTGTAAGGGGAAGGGTTTGGAGGGTGGACAGAGAGGAATAGTGGGGGGTAATTGGGGGCGGACGGGGAGGGGTGGTGGGGGTTATTTTCACCAAAATTTCATAGTTGAATAAAAAATATAATATTAAATTAAAGTTAATGAGTGTTGCATTATCGTAAAGCTTATTGAATTGTCTTTCTTTAATATATCAAGTGCAGAGTGATTACAGCAATCTTGATACATTATTGCTTTCTTACTAAAAAGGTTATTTCAATACATCTCCGCTGCGAAGCGCGGGTATTTTGCTAGTATATATATATAGTAAGAAATCTAAAGCTGCACAGATGATGGATCTGGATACCTAAAGCTGTACAGACGATGGATCTGGATGGAGGGGGGGGGGTCGTCTCCACAGTGCATGCCTGTGTACCTCTTGGAGGACAGAAAAAAGCCAGAAAACCTTTTCACAGGCAGATAGCTACTACTCTTCACTTTCCTGGACTTTGGACAAGCACTGTAGGAGAACCATTTGGAGCAGAGGAGTATGGTAAAGATTTTTTATACAGTAGGGCCAGCATGGGGTTTAAAGGGGAGCTGTGGTCCAAAAATGACTTTCGGTAAATTGATAGGAATTGCTCCCCTGAGAATTTTTGCAATTTATTTCCATTGTTTATTTTGAATAGCTTTTTAAGGTATTTACATATTTGTGTGTGATATGGCAGCAGCATCACTAGGTCCCCTGCACTTCCTGCTCTGAAACTGTCAGTCAATCTGTCCTGTGTCTCCTCCTCCCCTTTGCAGCCCCCCTGGTCCCTCCCACTCATGGACCTCATGGTCCCTCCAGTTGCAGGCCCCCCATGGCCCATTATCTTACAGACCCATGTGGCCCTGCCCCCCCACGGGAGCCGTGGCCTCGCTCACTCGCGGGTGCCGTTTGTTACTCAGACCCCCCCACAGAAAACTCTGTGGAATCAGGCTGTTTTCACACAGTGAAAGAGAAGGGCTGTAGATTCCCTTACCTTCTCTGTCAGGACTTTACACAGCAGAGAGGAGGAGGGACTTCCTGTCTCCCTCACACACTGAGG
Organism: Hymenochirus boettgeri; assembly: GCA_019447015.1. NCBI lineage: Eukaryota > Metazoa > Chordata > Amphibia > Anura > Pipidae > Hymenochirus > Hymenochirus boettgeri. The sequence continues at coordinate 141,312,307 of CM033475.1, read as the reverse complement.
GAGTCTGAGGCTGTGCTCGCCAGCGGCACTGTGCAGGAGAAGCCTCAGGAATGTCACAAGTCAGCCTCCCACCCATTAACTTTCTGGTCAGTCATTTCTATATATCTTGGGCTGTGGAGCACGGAGAGAGGTGGTTGATGGCTCGTTTTAAACTTCACTTGTTTGGAGACCACAGTTCCCCTATAATTTTAGTTTTGAGGGTGGACATAATTATTGCTGCAGTACCCAAATACCCCTAAATGTAATTTAAACACATTTAAATATACTGTATCTTAAATATCTTGTTTTAAGTAATTATCTACTTTTATTCCTAATGATAATTATGTTTACAAAGATAATTATGTTACTTAAAGTCAAGTTCTTCTCTCTATTGTACGTGAATTTTTCAATAAATCCTAAATAAATAGACAGGATTACATTCAGTGTTACATTACCAAATTTGCTTGTATCAATTCAATTTCTTTTTTCCTGTCTGATAAGAAATAATACTTACTGCACATTACGTAATTAATTTGCCAGCCAAGTCTTTTGATAGATTATGTAATAACTCAACAGGTAGAGAAAATGGATGTTTAAGTGATCATTGCTAGCTCAGTTCCCCACAGATATTTGTATTATTTCCATTCCATTAGTCTTCATGAGAGCAATGCAGAACTGCATGGGGTCTTAATGACAACTTCTTTCATAGGGATATATTCAACAAGATTATAAAGCTGTGTCTTTTTCATAGGAAAAGGCATTTTCACACTTAAAAGACATGTAGGAGCTATATAGAAATATATAAAAAATTTCCTCTTTTATGGTTTGTAGTTACATTTCTGATTATTAAAAGCTGAATAAAATACTTTTTACAATTTCTGTATATCAATTTTTGTAAAACTCTTAAAGAAATTTAGGTCTTTAAATTTCACATTTAGTTTTTTTTCTCGCTACAACATTAAAGGGAATGTTTGCCACAAAACCAAATTTTATATATAGATTTATCTCACAACCCCCCCAACCTAGACCATGTATGGGTTAAAGATCCATGTGCGGCTTCTAAATATACTTAACAGCCCTTGTTTCCTTGGCTGCTGCTGCTCTGTGCTTTTTCCGTGCACAGAAGAAGCAGAAGGGGCCAGACTGGCAGTGACATCAGTGATTGGCTGAGACATCACGTCTCAGTGATTGGGTGGATGATAAAAGCTATAAAGAATTTACATTTTGGGGGTTGATATTTTTTTTAAGGTCTTCGACGTTGAAAAAGTGCAATCAGGTTCACAATGTTATAAAGCGTTGGTGGCATCTTGATGCAATGCTATCCCATTTTTACCTTCTTACACATTTCATTTCCAGCTTTTTGGCTTTTTGAAATGAGGGAAGAGGCCATCCAGTGCTTTATATCAAAGGCATAGGACCTCCCATAAAAGGGTTATATGGTTATATGGGTCCAGTGTGTAAGAATGAGAAATGCAAAAGTTTGCTAATCGTAATTGAAGTAAAAGAAATTTAAAAGGTTAGACGTTAGGACCTTCCAGACTGGGGTTACCTTGATGTGGTTGGAAGGCTTTTCATTCATGTGATCACAGTAATGTATACCAAAACCCATTTGTTTATAAAGAATGCCAGTGTGCAGATAATATATTTTATGGGACCTAGGAATGTGCATTGATTATCTTTTTCTATGAATCTCCCTGTATGCGTTTAATTTACACAGAATTCAGAACAATGGTATTGGTATATGCACAGATGGGAGGAAGGAAATAATGTCACAAGATATGATGTATTATATGTACTTACAAAAAAATAGAAAGTATACGGGGTTATTCAATAAAGTTTCTTATTGTTTAATATGGTGCTAATTTTGCCCCAACCAATCAGATGTTAGCTTTCAAATGTTAAATAAGTTCTGATTGGTTGGGGCAAAATTATCACCATTTTAAACGATAAGAACTTTTATTGAATCTCCCTGATAGTATGTGATACTCTTTTTATTTGCACTAAACAATAGTTTTCTTAATAGATTAGCTTTCAGGAGTTTCCTTCCTTTTTCAAATCTCCCGCTTCTCCAATGTAAACAACCCTAATTTGTCTAATCTGCCTGCATAGTCAAGCCTCTCCATTCCCTTTATTTATTTAGTTGCCCTTCTCTGAACTTCTTCCATTTCTAAGATGTCCCTTTTGTATATGGGTTCCCAAAACTGCACCACATATTCCAAATGAGCTTTTCCTGAAAACTCAGTTTAGATTAGTGAGTCTACTAATCTGGAATGTAATGGGATAGGCAAGAAATTACAAGTGGGCTTGTAACGATCAGCAAATAATCTGAATGATAGTGTATTGTTGGAAAATAAAGCACACACTCCATGTTACTGAGGTAAATTCCCCATAACCCCCATTTAAATGAGAGGTGAGACACAGATTGCTGTCTTTATGTCAAGGTGTTCTGCCAGTGGCGGGACCTTGGGGAGCGGTAGGTATTATTAGTAGGGGAGATTGGGGAGAAGATGGGGTTGTCAGGGGCCTGGCGCATGGCCCCTGCAGCAGGACCATTTCTAGCCATCTCGGTGCCCTAGATGCCCTCTCGCTTTTATAATTGGTAAGAGGTGCACATTGTAAAAGGCCGGGGGGCCTGCATACATACATACAGTATGTTCCTGCGTACGCAGTATCACTGGCCACCAATGAAATACTGATCGGAAGGACAGGATAGGTTTTCAGTGTACATTATGTGGCACCAGTGTTCTCACCAGAATTTTTTTCAGGCCGTGTGGCATGAAAAAGTAGCCGGGTGGGATGGAGCAGGGAAATTTGTGAGATCTAAGATGTTAAATTAAAGGGACACTAAACTAAAAAAAATGACTTGCCTTTATCCTTTTCTATATTTTTAATGCTGCTGGGAACATGATCCATTTTTGCTCTCAGTGCTCCCTGTCACTAGATCTCCTCATGTCCTGTTCAGCTCACACCCAGTTTGAATGCATGTCTCCTCTCTATGTATCCACCCTGCATGTCTCCTCTCTATGTATCCACCCCCTCTTAAAACTGAGGCACAAATGGAGTGTGGAGCATGTGCAGTGGAGATGATCTGTGCCTCACTACAGCCAATAGAATTCACCCAGTCATTCAGTGTTATACTGAAAGTAATACTGCTTTGCTATGGGAAGGTAAGCAGCACTGGGAGCTGTAATCACTGCTTGAAGCAAGCAAGAATTTCTTTTAACTGTAGGAGTTTGAAGGTGTGTGTGTGTATGTGTGTGTGTGTGTGTGTGGGGGGGGGTGTAATTGATTTCTTTAGGTACAGTGCTACATTAGACCTTAACTAACACAGACAGCAGCTAACTGCAGGATTGGGTTTATCTGCACAGAAAGAGGACAGAGAAACAGATAAATAGAAAGGGAAAGTTTAAGTATAAACTTTAAATTTGGCTTGAAAGACTGCATTTTGGAATTAAATTTGTGTGTTTGTGCTTCAGATTTTAAAACTCAATAATGTCAATGAAGAGGGCATTGTTGTTTTTTACCTACCCTTTAAATATGTCACATGCATTAAAGATAGGTCAGTTGGTGTGTGTGTATTCATATCAGGTTGGGGGATAAAATACAAATTTTTGTGATGATTGGTCAAAATTAGGGATGGCATAGAACTCGAACTCGAACCCGAGTTCGAGCCGAACTGTTCGAGTTCGAACGGACCCGGACTTCTCGAACTATCTCGGACGCGGACTTTCGATATTTCCCGGACTTTCGATGATTTATCGAATGTTCGAACGTTCGAATCCGCGAGTAAAATGTACATGGTATCTAGGCGCGAACATCGAATCTGCGAGTAAAGTCTCCATTACAGCCTATACGCGAGCATCGAATCTGCGAGTAAAATGTCCATGTTACCTCGAACGTTCGAACGCGAAAGCTCGAAAGTAGCGCGCGTGAGAGTATAATCGATTTTACGAAAGTCCTGGATATTGGAACATGCTCCCCAGACCATTTCCCAGGTCCCACAGCCATTTACATTAAGTTACCATTAATTTTTTAGTTGTATTTGACTCGAACTTTTCAAACTATTTGCCTCCCATAGACTTTAATGGGTCCGTTTTTGAACTTTCGAACTTTCGAACTTTTACAATAGTTCGAAAGTTCGAAAACGGACCGAACTTTCAATAGTTCGACCATCTCTAGTCAAAATTTGTTTTTCTGACTATAGTTACCCTTTAAATATGGCTGCCATGTAAATGGAAGGGTGGGTCAATAGGTGTGTGTACCTGGATCAGGTTGAAGGTTAAAAAAATCAATAATCAAAAACTTTTGATTATTGATCAATATTTGTTTTTTTTTTATGTATGGCTGCCATAGTAATGGATAAGTAGATCAGTAGGTGTGTATACCTGGGTCTGGTTGAGGGGGTATGTCTTTTTTGTGTTTACAACCATAAAACTATCTTTTATTGAGGATATATCAAAATTAGTTTTTTTTTACTTTAGTTACCCTTTAGGTATGGCTGCCACAGTAATGGATAAGTAAATCAGTAGGCATGTGTACCTTGGTCTGGTTGAGGGGATATGTCTTTTTTGTGTTTAAAGCGATAAAACTATCTTTTATTGAGGATAAATCTAAATTCGTTTTTTGACTTTAGTTACCCTTTAAATATGGCTTCCATGGGAATGGAAAGGTAGGTCAGTAGGTGGGTGTACCTGTGTCTGTGTGGGGGGTTGGGGGCATCACCATTTGTATTTATGACCATGAAACAAACTGATTTGAAATGTTACCATTATACAGGGTTATTCAATTAAAGTTCTTTTTGTTAAAAATGGTGCTAATTTTACCCCAACCAATCAGATGTTAGCTTTCAAATGTTAAATAATATCTGATTGGTTGGGGCAAAATTAGCACGATTTTTAACGATAAGAACTTTTATTTAATCTCCCTGATAGTCTATGGGAAAAAATGTCCGGAAATTCGCCGATAATGCTGTAATGCTTCTGCGGATTCCTTCCGAATTTCATGTCTCTAGCTCAAAAACTGTGGAAGGAGATACAGTCCAAAAAAGCGGAAGAAGAAAACGGAAGAAGAAAAAAAAGAAGAAAGAAAGAGATGGAATTAATATACCTATTTTCATAGTTGCAGTTTTCTAATAAAAGGTGTGTAATATTTTAAATCTATTCCTTCAAATTCAATTAATCAGGTAATTTTTTTTTTTAGAAATTAAACTTAATAGAAATAAATCGGTTATCCAGCCTGAGACAATTAATATTAAGATTTTTTGAGTACAGGTCTAGTCTTGAGGGGACAGTTAGGGGCCCCCAAGCCTTACTTTGCCCAGGTCTGGCTTAAGGGCTTAATTAATATCTGTTCTATTCAATTAGATCAACTGGACTTGAAATGTAGTTCTTGAAGACGTTTCGCTAGTCATCCGACTGGCTTTCTCAATTCAGAATGACTTGTACAAGAATCTGTGGCAATTATGTACCCTGGAAAATCCCAATTAGCATATCACAGCCAGGTGTTAAGGGTGTGATTAGATAGTGGCTAAGAGGTGTTATAGGAACGCCCAGAGTAAGGTGTTAAAACAGCATTGTACATGGCAGACAGTTGGTGTCGAACCCCCCCACCTCTATTTAGGCTTGGTTTCTTTATTTTCACATAAATGGCCTCCTTAACACCTCTCTTGAACCAGTCACGTTCCTTCGCCAGTATGTTAACATTACAATCTTCAAAGGTATGTCCTTTATCCTTAAGATGCAGATACACGGCTGAGTCCTGACCCGAGGAATTGGCTCTTCTGTGCTGGGCCATACGTTGATGCAGTTGCTGTTTGGTCTCCCCCACATACAAATCAGAGCATTCTTCACTGCACTGCACTGCATATATGATGTCGCTTTTCTTGTGTTTTGGTATTGGGTCTTTCGGATGTACCAATTGCTGCCTTAGTGTGTTGTTCGGTTTAAAGCAGACAGGGATACGATGTTTTTTGAAAATTCTTCTTAATTTCTCGGAGACCCCTGCTACATATGGGATGACCATGTTCTTTCTCCTGTCTTGCTTTTCCCCTTCACTGTTGGTATTCGTGTTCTTTTCTTTCCTTCTACTTCTTTTGACAAAGGCCCAGTCTGGATATCCACAAGTTTTAAGGGCTCCTCTGAGATGTTTCATTTCTTTAGCCTTCGCCTCTGTGCTAGTGGGGATGTTCTCGGCTCTGTGTTGCAGGGTTCTGATGACCCCCAGCTTGTGATCTAAAGGGTGGTGGGAGTCAAACATCATTTTGACTCCCACCATATTGTAATGTTAACATACTGGCGAAGGAACGTGACTGGTTCAAGAGAGGTGTTAAGGAGGCCATTTATGTGAAAATAAAGAAACCAAGCCTAAATAGAGGTGGGGGGGTTCGACACCAACTGTCTGCCATGTACAATGCTGTTTTAACACCTTACTCTGGGCATTCCTATAACACCTCTTAGCCACTATCTAATCACACCCTTAACACTTGGCTGTGATATGCTAATTGGGATTTTCCAGGGTACATAATTGCCACAGATTCTTGTACAAGTCATTCTGAATTGAGAAAGCCAGTCGGATGACTAGCGAAACGTCTTCAAGAACTACATTTCAAGTCCAGTTGATCTAATTGAATACAACAGATATACCATGACCTGGATGAATGAGAACCTTCACAGGCTTAATTAATAAGGTGACTTAATTACAGCCAGCAGGTTAGTTAGTCAGTCAGTCAGTCACTATGGTTCACGCATAACCCTCCCTCTTGGACCTCCCCTGACCATCTGACCTTACCGAACTTACGTTCCTCTGTTAGCAAGCGGCATGCACAGGCACACAAACACTGCGCCCTGCGCGTGGGCATGCCACCCGTAATCACTAATAGAGGCACATGCAAATGCATTTGAATGCATTGGATTTTGGAACTTTTTCTGCTTTGGGCCCCAAGGTACGTGGGCCCAGTCGCAAATGGGACTTCTGCGACCCTGGTAAGTATGCCAGTACCAATAACCCTTTTAGTAATAAGTAAACTTACAAGAGGCTAACTGAGTTCTTTTAGAGCATCAAAGACAAAACTTATTAAATTTTAGATTTAATATTCCAAAAGGTGGACAGTGCATATAATACAAAACAAAAAGTCAGTAAAATGACATACAATATAGGTACAAATGGTTATATAAAATAAAAAGGATAAAAATATTCACAGACCTGTGTCTCGGGACGAGAAGGAAACATATGATCCATACCCATTTAGCATGTCCCCTCAGTATGAAACAAAGGGGTTACAGTGTTTTTTTCAGCGCATTCATGTACCATTTTAATGGGCCTACCTTCACATTTACAAATATAATATTGTTTTCAGTATCACATATTCCAATACAACAATATTTTTATTTTATACATATGGCTGTCCTTAAGGTTACCTCTACTGTAACCAGCAGACCTCTGATTGTAGAGAATAACAGATACATGGTTCGGCCCCACATTGTCAGGAAGAGAAGATCTGGTTCCATGCTTCATTAACCCTAACATAAACACTGGGGACTGTTTCCAGGGTGGAATTGCATTTTTATAGGTCCATTAAAGGAACTAATACCAATAGTTAACCCATTCTTGCCAAGTCACTACACACTTTCCTGACAGGGGCAAATAGGGATCTCATGGCTGCCTGTCACCAGTTTCAGACTGGGGTATTAGGGCCCACCAGGAAATCAGGGCCCATGGCCCACCAGGATGAGTTTAAGGGCCCACCTAACATTTCATATTTCTATTAGAACTTATTAACACATCTGTCTTACACCTTTTGACTCCTATTGTTTATTAGAAAACATTTCCTACTTATTTTGGCTCTGTATTTAAATTTAAAGGACAACTTCACCCTCATAAGAACATCTTTTAGAAAGAAGGGCCTCTTAAAAATATTTTGATATATCATAGTTTGTCCAATTAATTCATTACTCTATGCCTGCTATGCTTCTGTATGCCTTGTGGAAACTGAGCAATTTAGAAACCTGTACTGAGCCTGTACTGAGCCTGGGCATGCTCAAAAGAGGCAGACAGGGTATTAACATTCAGTCATTGGCTGGGATGTCAACTGTCAAATCCATAACTGACAGTTGCTAACTGGAAGATCCAAGAAGCAGGGGCAACAGGACATTATGCAGGATTTCAGGTTAGACTAATATATTTCAGATTTCAAACTATTATGTTATTAAGGGTTTTGGGGGGTAATTTACCTGTATGTTAGTTTTCATTTTGGGGCTGGACTTCCCTTTAAGCAATTTTCACTATTTTCTTGGGTGAGGGGGCTGTGGGCTTACTGGGGGATTCCCCTGTAACCATGTGGGCCAATCCAACACTGCCTGTCACAGAGACCACTCTTTAAAAGTCTGCATCAGGTTTTACTTGCCTAGGTGTCTGCTTTTACTTTCTGTTTTAGAACTGTTCTTTTAGCTGAGCTCATCCGCCCCCTTCCTTCCTTCTCCTTCAACTGCTTCTGTTTGAAACATTGTTGCAGAGTAGAGTGAGCTGAGTTCAGCCTTTACTCACTTTAGTGTTGCAAACTAATTCAGCTGAATGCACTGCAGGGGAAGGAAGGTGGGAGAAGAATAAGCTCACCTAACAGAACAGTTCTAAAACAGCAAGTAAAAGCAGACATCCTGGCAGATGCCTAAATTGCTAGGGAAAACACTGGGTTCCCTAGTTCTTTGCCTAGACAGACTATGCCTAGAAACGGCCCTGCTCTCCAGTTTTGGTTGCCCTTTAAAATTTTCAGCTCCACATTTTTTAATAGGTTGCAGAGAGGGCTTGCTTTGAAGGTAAGACAGCAACCTTTTACTTACCCAAACCCTCAGTTCCCATTAAGGTATGAATTGTCACTAATACTACTATTTTTTGTTACCAATAAATGCTAAACCATTACAATTTATAAACAATCTGTACTTGTTTATATGGGGTAAGTTGTTAGTGGATGCATTATATTGCTGTCACTACAGATCTAATGCATTATTGATTGAATTGCTAATGGTAGGAAGTCATGTTGAAAGACATTATAGAAATTTACATTTTCCATGTTATTTAAATTATATCAAACCAACAGGGTGTGCATTAAAGCCTGTAAAAGTCCCATGTTTTTATGTAAATATATTCTACATCACTGTTTGCTCTTTTTTTAATGGCGTGTATTTAAATTCTTGCCATTTCTTGCTGTTCTCGCCTAAGCAATTTTGCAAACATTCACCAAAACAGGAGCCATAGGATAGCTTTATATTTGGAAATTGGAATGTACAGTATTGCAAAAACACAAGCAGAATTGCAAAGCCACTAAGATACTGTAACATTTCAGTAAAGTAACTCACATTATAGAAAAACTAAAACACATCACTTTTAAGGTCAAATATACACTTAACATCATCTTAAAGGGACCTCCACTGGAAAAAAAAAGTTTGGGCATTTAGTTTTATTGAAGAACGGATGGTAAAGGAGCTATGTCTTTTATGCGCATAAGTAGTAGCTTACCTTCGCTCCTGCAGTTTTTTTTTTGAAGAACGAGAGAAAAGACACAGCTCCCTTAACTCCCGTTCTTCAATAAAACTAAATGCCTTGCATTCAGAAGGTCCTTAAAGGGCAACTATAGTGAAAAAAAAACTTTGTCTGTATACAATGTATAGATCACTTAGTATAAGCTGCCTTATTTTCATGTTTCTGTGTGGCTTCGTTTCTTCACACTGGCAGAAGTTTGTACCAAGCTGTGTAGTCCCCCTCCCCTCTCTGTCTACTCCCCCTCAAGCAGTGACGGGCTGTATACAGAGTCCGAGCATTGTCAGTTGAAAGGACTTTAAATGAAGTGCTGACATCCTGTTGACCCCTCCCTTCCAGAGCTAGACTGCAAGCAATCAAAGTGTGGAATAAAGTAGCAATATGCTGAAGGGAGGGGCAGAGGGGGAGAGAGCAGGACAAGTGGTGCTGAGATTCTTTACAAGTAAGTTACTGAACTCTGCCTGTTCTCTAACTTTGCTAATTGTTATTTACTTTTTACCAAAAGTTCATATCTCTCCCCCTGCTTAGCTGAGATCATAATCACTGAAGAGAGAGTCAGTGTAACAGCAGCTTGTAGTGAGACCTTCACAAACACAGTGACACTGCTTGTTGTCCTGTTACATTTCAGTTGCTTTAGTCTATATATTTCATAGATTGCACTGTGTGTCTTGTTTGGTATATAGTCTGTATTACTGTATTATATATACTGTATTAGTGTTCCATTTGAGTCACTGGTTTTGTATGTATATAAGTTTTTTTTGGGGGGGAGGGGCTGTTTTATAGTGTGTTATGCTCATATTGCTGGGTTAATGGTTTATTGATTGTGTTTAGCACTACAGCATTTGACTATATGTTGCACATGGTACAAATAGTGTGGGTGAGAGAGTGTGTGACAGTACTGCAGGGGAGCTTTGGATTGTGTGGGTGTGTGCCTTTGAGTGACAGATGAGGTGTAGCAGCTCCTACAAATCACAGCATATTCAAAGGCTTATATCTCGGGGAATTTAAAGAAACTAAAGGTACCCTGGTGGATGGGATGACTTATAGGATACATTAGAAGAAATTAAAAAAAAAACAATTTTATCACTATAATTGCCCTTTAACACCTGGCTCCGGCTGTGTTATGCTAATTAGGACTTTCCATGGTACATAATAGCCAACAGATTCTTGTACAAGTCATTCTGAATTGAGAAAGCCAGTCGGATGACTAGCGAAACGACTTCAAGAACTAAACTTTAAGTCCAGTTGATCTGACTGAATACAATAGATATACAGTACCATGACCTGGATGAATGAAAACCTTCACAAGCAAAACTACATTTTTCAGCGGAAAAAATGGGCTGGTCCTGTTTTGAACAATAAAAACAACAGCAATTTATATTACATGGTTGTATTCTGTGGGTTTTTTCTTATATATAGTATTCCAAGCTTTAGTGTCAGCCAGACACCTTCTGACACTTATTTGGTTGTAGTGCTTTCACATACTGTACACATACATGAGATATATGAAAAACCTTTGCTAACTTTGCAATTTGTACTGCATATACAAGGCAAGTCATGAAAGGATTTAACTTTTTTTACATTAAAAGTCTTACCTTATAACTTTGTATCCACTTGCTTGGTTTTCATGGTTCTGGGGACTTGTAGTTTTGTTATCATTTCCATCAGATATGACAATACCCCTATTAGATTTGCCAGGGTTTGGATTCCCATCATTCATACATTTTTCTTGCACATCATAAACAAGTCCTTCATTGTCAAAAATCCAGTCTTGCAGCTGTGACTGATATTTAATTTCCTGAGTTAAACTTTCAGAATCAGATTCTTCCAAACTATCTAAACTCAGATTGAGGTCTGGATCTTGTAAAGGCAAGGATGTACTTTCATCCATTTCTTACACGTTCTCCTTCTTTTTTTGTATTGCTAAATGTTTATATAGACGGATAGCAACAAACCTAAATTGAAACAAAATTTAATTTTGTCACCCTGTCAGTTTGCATAAAGCAAAAATATAAATAACCCTAAATAAATAGAACATCAAAGGAAATTGAACATATTGTTTTGGTAAAAGGGGACCACTCATGTACTGGTTTTGCAAGTAATTAGGAAAGCTGATAAATGTAAAATAATTTGTAAAATACAAAAATAAACTATTGCAACCAAAACAGGCGATGGTCATCCTAACAGGATAATCAGTATCACAAGCGGTTCTAAATATTAAGATGTTTTCAAGTGCATTTGCTAATACAGAAATAAGGGTCAATCTCCCTTGCTGTTAGCATTTAGTCCAATCCATGTCTATAGCTAAATGTTGTTTTATTTGGTTGAACCTTGTATGTCCCTTTTAACCAATAATGATATGTAGCTCATATTCTATGTAATTTATCTAACTATTATATGTTGTTTGACTGTTAAAGGTATTTTCTTGCAGTTATAACCCTTGGTCCTACTTATATGGATCTGATCCCTATATATACTGTATATGTAGTCTCACTTTTGCTGAATATAGATAACTGTTGTATTCAGTTAGATCAACTGGACTTAAAGTTAAGTTCTTAAAGGCGATTCACTAGTCATCCAACTGGCTTTCTCAATTCAGAATGACTTGTACAAGAATCTGTTGGCAATTATGTACCCTGGAATGTCCCAAATAGCATATCACAGCCAGGCGTTAGGGACCTTCTGAATGCAAGGTGTGGATGCATTGAGGCTAAGGGGTGTTATCGAAACTGACCAGGGTAAGGTGTCCAAACAGATCTAACAAAATACAACAGATATACCATGACCTGGATAAATGAGAACATTCATAAGCATATTCTGAATATACAGTTAAGCATTTAGCAGTTTTGCTGTCAGAAAATCTCTCACTTGGTACTGGACTACAGTTATAGTAGTTGTGGAACCTTGATGCCATCAGAAAGTCAAGGGGTGTCATTCTGAAAGAATTAAAACAATGGGAACCAAGATACAGACATGAAAAGTACATGTTACTTGTTTGGAGATAGGTGTGAAACTGATCACATAGACAGTCCCAGAAGTACAAACAGTAACTTATCAACATTATGCTTATTGTACTGGTACGAGTACTAGCATGAACTAGACTTCAGAAAGGAATAAGGATTTATATGACAATGTTGTTTTTACTGTAATGAGGTTTGCACCTGTAATAAAGGATAAAAAAAAGTTTACATTTTGAAATACTATATAGATACATATACCTCATACTTTTATATGATGATGGAACTCAATTTCTTTAATCCTTATATTTTAAAACTAGAAAGGGAAAGTTTAAGTATAAACTTTGAATTTGGCTTGAAAGGCTGCATTTTGGAAGGGAATGTGTGTGGTTGGCTGAAGATTTTAAAACTCAATAATGCCAATGATGAGGACATTGTTGTTTTTTACTTACCCATTAAATATGGCTGTTACATGAATTAAAGGTAGGTCAGTTGGTGTGTGTACTCGTGTCAGGTTAATCAACAAAAAGAAAAAGTACCCGGCACACTCCAAATATGTGTCATAACAGTAAAAATCCCTTTATTATATGCATCATATATGGAGAAAATTACAAGGACAAAAAGTGTAGTGCATAAAGTTAAAAACACTTAAAACCTATAAACAACCAATCTTCACTAACACACATGAGAGATATACATGTTCCAAGATAGAGTACTAAGACCTAACAGTGGGTAATACTCATCTATCTGAAGTCTCTCGAATCAGTCAGGTTGGGGGATAAAAGACTAACTTTTTTGATGATTGGTAAAAATGTTTTTTTTTTACTATACTTACCCTTTAAATATGGTTACCACATGAATGAATGGGTAGCTCAGTTGCTGTGTATACCTGTGTCAGGTTGGAAGTTAAAAAAACAAACATTTTTGATTATTGATCAAAATTTGTTTTTAACTATAGTTACCCTTTAAGTATGGCTGCCACAGTAATGGAGGAGTAGGTCATTAGGTGAGTGTACCAGTGCCACATTGGGGGTTGAAAAAACAATTTTTTTTGATTATTGGTCAAAATTTGTTTTTTGACTATAGTTAACCTTTAAGTATGCTGCCACGGAAATGGAAGGGTAGGTCAGTAGTTGTGTGTACCTGGGCCAGATTGGGGGTTAAAAAAACAAACTTTGTTGATGATTACTTAAAATTTTTTGACTATAGTTACCTTTAAATGTGGCTGCCATGGAAATGGAAGGGTAGGTCATTAGGTTGTGTACTTGGATCAGGTTGGAAGTTAAAAAAACAAACTTTTGATTATTGATCATTTTTTTAACTTTAGTTACCCTTTAAGTATCGCTGCCATAGTAATGGATAAGTAGAACAGGTGTGTGTACCTATGTTGGGTTGGGGGTTGAAAAAAACAAACTTTTTTGATGATTGGTCAAAATTAGTTTTTTTTACTTTAGTTACCCTTTAAGTATGGCTGCAACAGTAATGGATGGGTAGGTCAGTAGGTGTGTTTACCTGTATCACGTTGGGGTGTTAAAAAAGCAAACTTTGTTGATGATTAGTGCAAAAATTTTTTTGACTATAGTTACCCTTTAAATATTGCTGTCATGAAAATTGAAGGGTAGGTCAGTAGGCATGTGTACCTGGATCAGGTTGGAAGTTAAAAAACAAACTTTTTTGATTACTGATCAAAAAATATTTTGGGACTTTAGTTACCCTTTAGGTATTGCTGTCATAGTAATGGAGGGGTAGGTCAGTAGGTGTGGATCAGTTTGGAAGTTAAAAAAAAGTATGGCTGCCACAGCAATGGATATGTAGAACAGTAGGTGTGTGTACCTGAGTCAGGTTGGGGGTTCAAAAAAACAAACATTGTTGATGATAAGTCAAAATTGTATTTTTGATTGTAGTTACCCTTTAAATATGGCTGCCATGAAAATAGAAAGGTAGGTCAGTAGGTGTGTGTACCTGGGTCTGGTTGAGGGGGTATGTGTTTTTTGTGTTTAGAACCATAAAACTATATTTTATTGAGGATAAATCAAAATTGGCTTTTTTTAACTTTAGTTACCCTTTAAGTAAGGCTGCCACAGGAATGGAAGGGTAGGTCAGTATGTGTGTGTACCCATGTGAGGTTGGGGTATATCTTTTTTGTGTTTACAACCATTAAACTATCTTTTATTGAGAATTTATCAAAATTATTTTTTTAACTTTATTTACGCTTTAAGTATGGCTGCCACAGAAATGGAAGGGTAGGTCAGTAGGTGTGTGTACTCATGTGAGGTTGGGGGTATGTGTTTTTGCATGTATGACCATATAACTAACTTTTATTGAGGATATATCAAAATTGTTTTTTTTTATACTTTATTTACCCTTTAAGTATGGCTGCAACAGGAATGGAAAGGTAGGTCAGTAGGTGGTGTACCTGTGTCTATTTGGGGTGTTGGTTGTATCAGCATTTGTGTTTATGACCATGAAACAAACTGATTTGAAATATTCACATTTAAGGATTGTTACCATTATAGTCTATGGGAAAAATGTACCAAATTTCATGTCTCTAACTCAAAAACTGTGGCAGGAGATACAGTCCAAAAAAGCAGAAAAATAAAACGAAAATAGAAATAGAAAGAAAAGTAATTTGGCTCTTCAAGCCAAATTAATAAAGAGATGAATTATTCAAGTAACAAAAATCTATCAGGAAGGAAATTATAACGATTGTATACTTTAATATTGGAGTGGACTTTAAATGAGTAAAATTGTGGTGCAATATATTCACCACTGCGCAAGATAACCCTTTCAGAAGTCCCTCCCTTATAGAGATGGACCCGAATCTGAACCCAAACCCGTTTCCAAAGCCGATTTCACAGCTCCGCCTGAACTCTGTACGGATTTCTGACTTTTTTGGATTTTTCCGAACTGCTGAACTATTCCGGAAATTTTTTGAAATTTCTCAAAATTTCAAACATTATTAGTTTTATAAATTCAAAATTTCTAGAAATGTAGAAAATCCAACGCAGAATGGCAAAACAGTAAGTGTATTACATGAACTATTTATAGTAATTTATGATTGCTATTTACACCTTTATTTTAGGTGGAACTTTCAGATTTTTTTAACTCCCATTGACTTCGCTGGGTCTACTTGCAGATTTTTGAATTGTTGTATTTTTTGACAATTTGTGAAATGTGCAAGCGGAATGTAATTCTACTCCCTTGAAAATCCTGTTTGCTCCTACTGCTGATCTCCAATTCTCTCCTTCATACTATACATTTTAACATCCTTTTTTCCCTACAGTACTTCATTTTCTAATGTATCTCTACAGAGAATTACTTATAAATTGTAATATCTCTCAAATTATTAAGCACAACATGTTGTGTTGGAAGTACCAAGCTGGTCACACTCACTCTTTTTGAGGTCTTTTTACAACAAACCTCTGTTTCTTACATTAGCCATCTATTTAAAAGGCATTCATTTTCACGCCACTATTTAGCGCAAAAACAAACACTAGGGTTATTACGTGGGATGTCTGTGCCATTAATACAAAATGTCTCAGGCCTTGGAAAAATGGAGTTTAACCCACACTAACCCGGTATTACATCTGGAAGCGTGGGTTTAACTCCATTTTACCCCATATTGTGGAATTTTAAATCTTCCCATAAATGTCCTGTCTTTAAATCATGTTATACAAAAAAAACTATTATTTCTAATTGTGCTGTATTCTCTGCACAAATGCTGGCTATATATGGATCATTTACTGCATTTTCTGACAGAATCCTTCAGTAATTTAAAGTCCTTCAGAATTACACATCTAGATAGACCAGCATTTAGCTCTGTTTGGGACCCCATAGACACAACACAAACTATTTATTTTATTTATTCAGTAACAGGAGTGATGTAGGAATGTGGCATGGTAGGTTGGGAATTGCTAGATCATTGAGTATACAGTATAATGTAGATGTAGGGAGACTTTAAGGCTGTGCGCACATGAGCCGATCAGAAGTCTGAGGGAGGTAGGGCAATGGTTGGCTATGTTTACACAGCCAAATACACTTGGACATAAATCACTGGATCCTCCTGTTTTATCTCATTTTAATGTTGTAGGCTCTAGCATCTCCTTCAATTGATATTGTTCTTTCAGGTTCTAGCACTTTTTTTCTCCTTTGTCATGTTTCTGGGTTAGTTGGGTAATTATTCAATATTCTTGTAGTTTGAGCTGTTGTCGTTTCTTTAAGACTATATATTGAACCATTTTTTCTTCCTTTAATTGCCAAAAATCTTTATATGCAGCTTTTTAACTTTGCTCCCTTTAGAGTTGCTGCCATTCCCATTGTGAACAATAATGACGAAATTGTTACATTATATGGTCTGCTTTATTGTAGACTAAATATGCTATGGCAATGAGTCACAATAGATCAACTTAGAAATGTTTATGGCTACTGATGTAGGATCAAATTAAATGTGTTTATTCAACCTTCTAACAAAGTAATATTACATCGTAAGATTATCACATTCATTCAAAGATTTTAGTCTACCCACAATGCATTCCAGAGAACCCCCCACCCCAAACACACACTAATCTGGAGGCATATTTAATTTGCATCAGATAGGGGAAAAACTTTTCTTTGCTGACTTCATAAGGCAATCAGAAAAATTCCCAGCTTAGATTTGATATTCATGTCTGCAGTCTCTTAATCCCACACTTAGAAGCACAGAAAAAAATAATCACTTGTGATCGGGCAGAGCCAGAGACATTTCACTCTGGGTTACACCCCCCACAGCACCACTAATGGCAGATATGTACTAACAATTAATTATCAATCCCTATTGGAATTGGTAATGGAGTATTAGTGCATAAGCCATGTTGAAATCTGATTAAAAAATTGATATGGCCACACCACCCATCGGACCAACAACCCATTCGCCAAAGATCTTCCAAATTGCTGATTGACAAATTTCCAAAATAGATTAAAAAAAGAGTCCATCGACCAAGCAAGTTAGAAGGAATTGTTTTTGGTAGATCTGAAGTAAATGTGCTTAAAAAATAGAACCCCGTATACAGGCTAAAGGCAGAGATACATATTATATATATATATATATATATATATATACACACACACACAATACAAGAATTGTGGAAGCACTCCAATCACATTACTGTGATCACATGAATGAAAAGCCTTCCAACCACGTCAAGGTAATAGCACCCCCAACATGCCCCTTTTATGGGAGGTCCTTTGCCTTTAATATAAAGCACTGGATGGCCTCTTCCCTCATTTTAAAAAGTCAAAGTGCTGAGGGGGAAGGGAGAGAGTCTGTTATATGGATCCAGTGTGTAAAAATGAGAAATGCAAAAGTTTGCTAATCGTAATTGAAGTAAAAGAAATTGAAAAGGTTAAACATTAGGACCTTCCAGACTGGGGTTACCTTGACGTGGTTGGAAGACTTTTCGTTCATGTGATCGCAGTAATGTATACTAAAACCCCTTTGTTTATAAAGTATGCTAGTGTGCAGATAATATGATATTGTATGGGGCCTAGGAATGTGCATTGATTATCTTTTCTATATTTGTATAAATGCTTGACCAGATCAGTAGCACTTCCACTAAATGTAGTTGTAAATTAGCCTAATTGGAGTGCTTCCACAATTCTTGTATTATATGTATTTATTGGGAGGCTTGGTCAAGCCTCCATGTGGTAATAGCACCCCCAACACGCCCCTTTTATGGGAGGTCCTTTGCCTTTAATATAAAGCACTGGATGGCCTCTTCCCTCATTTTAAAAAGCCAAAATGTTGAGGGGGAAGGGAGAGAGCCTGTTATATGGATCCAGTGTGTATGAATGAGAAATGAAAAAGTTTTCTAATCGTAATTGAAATAAAAGAAATTGAAAAGGTTAGACGTTAGGACCTTCCAGACTGGGGTTACCTTGACGTGGTTGGAAGGCTTTTTATTCATGTGATCACAGTAATATATACTAAAACCCCTTTGTTTATAAAGTATGCTAGTGTGCAGATAATATGATATTGTATGGGGCCTAGGAATGTGCATTGATTATCTTTTCTATGTTTGTATATATATATATATATATATATATATATATATATATCCCTTATATTATATAAATTTATAAATTCGTGGGTAATACATTGGGTTTTTCAGAGGTACTATGTTTGTGGGGGTGGGTAAAAATAATATACATAGGCAGACATCCCACCCTGCCTCTTCGTTCTTCCGGGCAGGGTGGGCGAGGGGGCATGGCTACGATGTGTGACGTCATTGACGTCATGCAGTGGGCGGGGCATACACACTTGGGGGTAGGGGAGGCGAGGTTAGGGGGTGGTGTGGGCAGTCTGGGGGTGTGAAAGACATAAAGGGGGCGTAACGGGGAGGAGATTCAGGACTCCTCTCCATTGAAGATCCAGGAGTAGTGGGATACCTGCATAGGGACAGTGTTTATGTGTTGTTTAAGCACTAAATAAATAGTTATATCAATATTAACAAATATGTAGTAATGACATTAAAGAATATAGAAATGTAAATAAGGCAAAAGTACTTATTAGTCCCCACTCCTGTTTTGTAATGGAACATTCAAAATGGACTGTTAAAGGGCAACTCCACCCTCATAAGAACATCTTTTAGAACGAATGGCCTCGTTAAAATATGTTGATATATCATACTTTGTCCTATGAATTCATTACTGTAGTCCTGCTATGCTTCTGGATGCCTTGTGGAAACTGAGCAATTTAGAAACCTGTACTGACCCTGGGCATGCTCAGAAGAGGCAGACAGGGGATTAGCATTCAGTCATTGGCTGTGATGTCAACTGTCAAATCCATAACTGACAGTTACTAACTGGAAGAACCAGGAAGCAGAAACATGGACAACAGGACATTGTGCAGGATTTCAGGTTAGACTTATATATTTCACATTTCAAACTATTACCGTTTAGGGTTTGGGGGGTAATTTACCTGTATGTAATTTTTTGGGGCTGGACTTGCCCTTTAAGCCACACCCAGGAAGTTTTACAGGGAGGCAATGTAAGCTTACAAAGGAACATATTTCTCACTTCCCTTTTAGTGTTGTATCCAATGGTGTGCTTAATATTAGATTGACAGCAGTGTTAGCAAATCAAAACATTTTCTGAGAGTTAGTAGGAAGAAGAAAGTTAGTAGGAAGTTGCAAGACTTATATGTCACTTCCTTTGTAAAACATGTGACAGTCTCTCAGCTCACCCCATCCCTCCCCTCTCAATAGAAACAAAGGAGAGCTGCTGTTTGCTGGACAGTAAGAGATATCTCAATGTCAAGGATAGGTAACCAGTAGATCTCCAGATGTTTTGGAAACTACAACTGCCAAAATTCACTAACTACAGAGTGCTTATAGAGGAATGCTGGGAGTTGTAGTTTGAATTCCCTAA
Source organism: Hymenochirus boettgeri (assembly GCA_019447015.1). Lineage (NCBI taxonomy): Eukaryota > Metazoa > Chordata > Amphibia > Anura > Pipidae > Hymenochirus > Hymenochirus boettgeri. The sequence continues at coordinate 141,292,436 of CM033475.1, read as the reverse complement.
CTGCAGAGTGCTTGTAGAGGAATGCTGGGAGTTGTAGTTTTCAAACATCTGGAGATCTACTCGTTGCTTATCACTGCTCTATATGATAGGGGGACTGAAAGGAAAACATCTCCATGCCCAAACATAATGAAGTGAGTTTGTTAATGGTTTATTACATTAATTAAGCAATAAACTACATAAAAGCCATGAACCTGTGTCCTGAACTGATAAATGTAATAAGATTGAAACATGACAGGATAGTCTGGGTTCTTTATAGGACTTTACATTTACCAATAGTGATCCTTCTCTAACACACTTACCATTAGTGATCTCTCTCTAACACATTGACCAATAGTGATCCCTCTCTAACACATTGACCAATAGTAATCCCTCTCTAACACATTTATCAATAGTGATCTCTCTCTAACACATTTACCAATAGTGATCCCTCTCTAACACATTTACCAATAGCGATCCCTCTCTAACACATTGACCAATAGTGATCCCTCTCTAACACATTGACCAATAGTAATCCCTCTCTAACACATTTACCAATATTGATCCCTCTCTAACACATTTACCAATAGTGATCCCTCTCTAACACATTTACCAATAGTGATCCCTCTCTAACAAACACATTTACCAATAGTGATCCCTCTCTAACAAACACACAGGGTTATTCAATAAAACTTCTTATTGTTAAAAATGGTGCTAATTTTGCCCCATCCAATCAGATATTAGCTTTCTTTTTTTTTTTTTTTATTATCATTAATTTTTATTGAAGATTTTTTTTTCTGCAAAAGTAATATTCAATACATATTGAAACTCAACTTTACAGACCTTATATTTATATACAATTAACATAAAATAAAACATAAAACATTATGATCTAATACAGTATATTTTATCTTCTGCATACACTATATTTCAGAACAAAAAAAAAAAAATATAACAATAACTTAATTTAAGGTACCTTAAATTTGTACGCACAAAATATATTGTTTTAACAAAGACATCATCTATAAGACTGAATATGAAGGTCTTGTTTGGGATCTGTTATCGATATACCAGTATTCCCAGTTTTTATAAAACTTAGGGAAATTATTATTTACTATATAAAACATTTTTTCATATTGCATATTTGTTGTCAGGGTAGTTATTATGTCCTGTAGTTTAGGAACATTAGTTGATAACCAGTTTTTGGCAATTTTATTTTGAGTTATGGTGATAGTGTGATAAATTATCGTCCTTTGTTCTATGGGGAATAGATTGAGGTTGATTAATAATAATGATAGTTCCGGTTTCATTGGGAAGGGATGTTGAAATAGATCTGCCAAGAAATTCTGTATATGAATCCACAATTCTTGTATTTTTGCGCAGGACCACCAGATATGTAGGAATGTTCCTATGTCCTTTTGGCATCTCCAACACAAAGGTGAGTATGTGGGAAACCATTTTGCTAAAGTTTCTGGGGTTCTGTGATATCTGTATGTAACTTTCCTTGACATTTCCCAATGCGATACACATTTAGACAGCTGAAAAGGTATTGATAAAGCATCTTGCCATTGTTCATTTGTAAATGATTGGTTAAGATCAGATTCCCATTTTTGTGACCAACTCATAGATTCTATTACATCTTTCTTTTCTATAGCTATATAAAATATTTTGATTGTTTTAGGTTTCAACAGTAGTTCCAATGGATATTCTATATATTCTGGTTCAAAATTTACATTGAAATATGCATTTCTGGACAGATAAGATAATATCTGTATATGTTTGTAATATTCTGTTGTAGGCATATTATATTTTTCTCTTAATTTTGGGAATGGTATATATTGGCCATTCTCGAATAATTGATATAATGAGATTAGATTATATTTATCCCATAAGAGTTTTAGGTTGGGAATGCACAGTTCAATGCTGGAAATATCAATATCACCACAATAATCTGTAAATAACTGCGTTTCTTTGGAGAGGTTTTCCCATATTAATATAGTAGCTTGTACTGTAGGAGACCATAACACTTTCCTTCTAGATTTATATCCCAACAAGATCGCTCCCAACACTTGTTTTAAGGTGTTAGGTTTTACCTCTTCCTGTTCTATATTGTACCACTCCTGAGCACTGGACCTTTGCTGCCACCATATTCTTGATTGGTTCATTATCACAGCTTGATAATAATCTTTCAATATAGGTAATGTCAAGCCTCCTGTTTCTTTTGTTTTAGCTAATGTTTTTCTGTTAATTCTAGGAATCTTATTATTCCAAATAAATTTTGTTATTATATTTTGGGCTTGAATGAAATATGTTGGTGGGACTGGTATTGGCACTGCTCTAATTATATATAAGAATTGTGGTAAGACCATCATTTTAATAATATTTATTTTGCCTGTTAAAGTTAAGGAGGCATGTTTCCAGTCTGTTAATTGTTTCTGTATTTTATTGAGGAGTGGTAGATAATTATTTTGATATAAAGTGGAGTTGTTCTCTGTCATTTTTATTCCTAGATATGTAGTTTCTTTTATTTTCCAGTTGTATTGGTATTTACTAGTGAGAAATAATTTGAGGGTTATGGATATATTTACTGGTATTACTTGTGACTTTGTGTCGTTTATTTTGTAGTAAGATATTTTGTTGAATATTTCTATTTGTTTATGGATATGTGGTAGTGATTGGATTGGGTTTCTTATTGTAAGTATGATATCATCTGCAAATAGGGCTATTTTATGGGTTGAATTGTTGTATTGGATACCATGGATATTGTTGTCTTGTCTTATTGCCTGTGCCAAAGGTTCCATAAGTAGAGCAAAAATTAAAGGTGACAGAGGGCAGCCCTGTCTAGTACCATTGGTTATATTAAATGGACTCGAAAGCATTTGGGATATTAATACTTGAGCTGATGGATTTTTATATAGTGCTAGTATTGCGTTATTAAATATAGTTGGAAACTTAAATTTCTCCAGTACCATTTGCATGTAATTCCAATTTATTCTATCAAACGCTTTTTCTGCGTCAAGCGTGATGAACAAGGCTGATATATTTTTTTTATTACATTTATGTATTAGATTGATTATTTTTCTTGTATTTTCTATAGATTCCCTGCCTGGTACAAATCCTACTTGATTGGAGTGAATGAGTAAAGGTAAGTATTTGTTGAGTCTGGTAGCTAGAATTTTGGAGTAAATTTTTAAATCTGTGTTCAATAATGAAATTGGCCTATAATTTGTGGTTAGTGCTGGATCTTTCCCTTGTTTATGTATTGGGATAACCAGAGCTTTGGTCATTTCTTGAGGGAATATATTAGTTTCTATTGCTTTATTGAGTGTAGCTTTTAGGGATGGTATTAATAGTGTTTGGAATTGTTTGTAATATTCATTAGTTAATCCATCGGGTCCTGATGATTTATTTGGTTTTAATGTTTTGATTGCTTGAAATATCTCTATCCCTGTTATTGGTTTACTTAATTCTTCTGATTGTTGAATTGTAAGTGTTGGGATTTCTAATTTTGAGAGGAATTCTTCAATATCTTTTGTAATAGGTTTGGGGGTTGATTCTTGGAGGTTATAAAGTTTTTTGTAGTATAGGCTGAATTGATCAGCTATTTTCTGTGGGTTAATAATTTTTTCTTTAGTGTCTGATGTTATGTGTGTTATTTTTGTTTTAGCAGCTTGATATTTCAGTCTGTTAGCTAAATTTTTGTCCCTGCTTTGTCCCCTTGTAGGTAGTGGTTGATTTTAGTCTTCTCAAAATTCTATCATATCATATAAAGATTTACTTGATGTAGTTCAGTTTCTAACATTTTGGATTTCTTTTTTTATTGATTCTGTTGTTTTTGTCTTATGTTTCGATTCTAAGTCTGTGAGTTTTTGAGAATATCCATTTTTTTGTAATTCTCTCTTTTTTTTTGTATTGAGGCAATTTTTATGCATATGCCTCTTATATATGCTTTGTGTGCAAGCCAAATTGAGTTGATATCTGTTTCAGATATCATATTGATTTGGAAGTATTGTTCCAATTCTTTTTTAATTTGTTCTTTAATTTATGGTTGAGATAGGAGATATGAGTTTAATCTCCATGGTGAATATGGTTTTAGATTGTATGTTTCTGTTATGTCTGCTGTTACAGGGGCGTGATCTGAAATTGTTATATTCTTTATGGATGATTTTTGGATTTTTTGTAGAGTCCATTTATCTGTCAATATTAAATCTATTCTTGAGTATGTATTATGGGTTTGTGAGTAATATGAATAATCAATATCTGATGGATGGGTTACTCTCCATATATCATAGAGGTCTTCTTTTTTTAACCATTCTCTAAATTCCTTATTACCCTTGGTTTTTATATTTTTGGAGTCTCTCTCATGATCTAGAATTAGATTAAAATCTCCAAATACAAGTATTGTATTTTTCTTAAATTCTCTAGCCCTATTGATAGTTCTTTTAATTAATCTGAGTTGATTCTGGTTTAGTGCATATAAATTCACAATTGTATACATTAAATTATTTATCTTGCAAGACAGTATCACATATCTTCCATTATCATCTATAACTTTACCTTTCAGTTGGAATGCCACAGAGTCCCTGATCAAGACCGCCACTCCTCTTTTTTTTTTTTTTGAAAAAGTAGCCTGGAATATATTAGGGTATTTTTTATTTTTCAGCAGTATGCTGTTTTGGTGCAGCAGATGTGCCTCCCGGAGACATACTACATCTACTTTTATTTTGTTAAGTTCTTTATTTAGTGAGAATCTCTTTTGTGGGGAATTTAACCCTCTTACATTATAAGTTAAATTTTGCTTTGGATTTTGGCTGTCAATCAGGGACTTCTCGGCCTCATTATTCTCTTCTTTTTTTCCCTTACGTTCAGCATTCAAGGTACCATATTTAAACAGTGCAACTCTATAGATTATACAAACAGTTAACAAATATAACATATAAAACATATAAAACATGACCTGTATATTATAATGATCCCAGACATGGTGGGAGGAGGGGGATTCTCCCATTCCAGGTTTCATTATTAAAACTGTGGGAGGCAAATACCGTTAGTTTGATTTTTAAGAGGTTTAGGGCTGGATATTTATCTTTAAAATGTTCCAGTTTGTTAAGAATCCAGTTGTTTGTCCTTGATATTTTTTCCATTTGTGGTTTTATTTTCCCTTCTTTGGGGAGATGTAATCCAATCCTGTGGGATCTTCCTCTCCTCTCTGCCATTTTTAAATTCTTTAATTATTTTTTCTGGGATTCTCAAGTTCCATTCTTGGAATTTTTGTATTGCTTCTCTAGGTGAGGTAAGTTTGGTGACTTTTCCTTCTCTCATTATTGTTAGACTGACTGGGAATCCCCATCTGTATACAATGGAGTTGTGGTTGAGAATCTCTGTAGCTGTTTTAAATGATTTTCTTTTTTGCATTGTGTTTTGTGAGAGATCTGCAAAAAATTGTAGATTCTTGTATTTATCTGGCAAATCTCTTTTGTTTCTGATTGATCTGAGAAATAGTTCTTTTGTTTGGAAGAAATGAAATCTCGTTATCACGTCCCTTGGGGCCTTAGGAGGTGCATTTTTAGATTTAAACAACCTGTGTGTTCTGTCCAATTGAGTGCTAATTGGAGGAGTATTTGGTAGGATGGTCTCTAACAGTTCTTGCACATATTGTTCCAGTTCATTATTTTTGATTGTTTCTGGTATTCCTCTTATTTTTAAGTTGTTCCTTCTAGAACGGTCTTCCAAGTCTGCAACTTTATTTAACAAGTAGGATACTGAATCATCTAGTTGGTTATGAGCATCTGCTTGCTCATTAAATGAATTAGTGAACTGTTCCATTTTATGTTCAATGTGTGAGGTTCTTTGAGATATCTCTGTAATGTCCTTTTTTACAGAATTAAGCATTTCAGATATATCCAGTTTAAATGCATTGTGTTGGGATATAAGTAACTCCTTCATTACTGCTTCAGATATAGGTTTATCTGTGGCTGGAAAATGCTGTAAGAGGTTAATTGCTTTAGTTTCACTTTCATTTTCATTTTGTGAAATGGAGTCACTTTTGATGTTTGTGTAAAGATTTGTTGGTGAGATATTATCTTTGTTTGTGAGATCTATTTCCTGATCTTCATGTATTATAATATCATGTGTAGGAGAGGAAATTTGCTTACTTTTGCTGATCATAGATTCATCTGGTGAAATCGAGCAATTCTCCTCACTGCTTACAACTTCCAGCCTTTGTATTGAATCCATATGACTCCCGCGACTGAGAGGAGACTTAAGTCTCCTCCTCAGTCATGCCCCTTTTCTCCAGCCATGCCCCTGGAATACCCTGGGAATGCTCCTAACCCCGTCCCCTCCACCCCTAAGGCACTAGCCACACCTCCCTGTGATGTCATGTCCTGCCCCCACGTGACATCACGCCCCTCACCACACCCCTTTCCCACCCTGCCCGGAAGCCTAAAACGGCAGGGTAGGATGTCTGTTTGGTCTGGTGTTGGGCCTTACGTCACTGTTGCACTTTTGACTGACAGCTATGACCAGAAAGCAGAGAGGAGTAGTGCGGCAGAGCAGCGTTAGACTGGGTCTGGTAAGTCTTTTTTTTGGTTTTTGAAAAACAAATAATGTGAAAATTAGGTTGGGGGGTGCTCCATTTTTTTACATCCCAGGCATGCTCAGTGTGCATCACACAGGAAGACAAGACAGCTCTCCAATCAGATACATTGTATATTTCTGTGCTAAGGGGAGGAGTGAGTAATGAGGTTTTTGGAATGTTTATATAGTGACAGATTCTCAGGTCTTTTTCATGCTGTATGAAGAAATCATGTATAAATAATACATAGGGGGATTTTCTGATAGCTGCAAACGCTCCTCATTTGGAGATTTAATATCCCACTTGGGGCTCTGGGTAAACCCCAGTATGACTAAAGCTGCAGCTATTTGCTGTCATTTAAAAAGCCATGCAAAATAGCCACAAGCCCAATATTAAATTATTTGTGGTGGCTGTACAAAACCTGTGCTGATGCCGTAATTTCTTATATAGCAGAAATGGGAGATATGGCACTGGATTTTTTTACTCTTTAGAAATAGCCACCTTACAGATAGTGGCAAAATTATTTCTATATATATATGCGTCTGTATATTTTCAGGCGCATTGATTACAAGATTTACTGCATCGTGGGGTCACAGTCAGGCTCCTCCATCTCAAAAGTATTTTATTATATCCTTCCTATAATATAAGATTATTTATAAATTTACAGCATTAAGTTTTGTAATGATATTCCAATAAATAGTAGACAAAACTTGCCCAACTCCAGATAAACCAAACAGATATACTCGTCTCCAAAACAAGTAAGTGTTGCATTAAATCAACAAGTGGGGATGTGACACTAATAAAACTTAAAGGGGCATATTTCTAATAGTCCGTTATTTTCAGACTTAAATTACCGCCGCACATTGCAGCGGAAAAATCATTATCACCACCATATTTAAAAGAGTGATCATTATCACGGCAAAAAGCAACACAGCGGCCATGTACAGCTGTAATTTGAACTCTCTGAACACTGCGATGATGCGCTAAATATAGTATCACGGTAAAGGGCTCAAATCCCGACGTAATGGGCAGGGGGCTAAGCCCCAAAAGGCAATTGTCAGTACTTCCGCTGGCGGGTCCCCCCCCAGCAGGCCCCTCCCTTCCATATGGGAAGGGGCAGAGAGAAGCTAATGGGAAGGGTGGCAGCTGCTGCCAAGGAAAGGGGGTGGAGTGTGCTGCGTGGCACACAAACCTGACGCTCGTCCCCACCCTCACAAGCTCGGCCATTTCTGCCAACTCAAAGTTGGCGAATTGAAACGGCCAAAGTTAATGTGAAAATCCAGTTACCACCACTTTATAAATAGAAGCAATCGGTAACTGATATGATGTCCGTGATTTGGTGGAAAGCTTATTGAGGCGTTATTAATGTTAACGGCCTTTTATAAATTTGCCACCAAGATTTGATATGATTTATTTATTAACCTTTTCGCATTTCTTTTAAAACCTCTTTCCTGAAATTTTATAGTAGAATGTGTAAAGATATGATATACAATGTATCCACACATAGCCAAACAAACATACACATACCAGTAATTCCCACTGTGCACTAACAGCACACTTTTGCTAGCACATAATCGCACAAACCCACACACACCCACATTCATTAAAGGAACATAAAAAAAATTTCTGAGCTTAATACTTCATTATACGTCTGAGTTTGTTATTAGAGAAAACTTCTAACACATTTTAAACACACTGCATCTTAGTTATTATTGCATTGCTTGCTTTGCATTGTGCAGCAAGGTTATACAAATGTTATAATGCAGCAGCACAATTAGGATATCCAGCATTAAATAAGGATTACATTGCGTGCAGGCCGAATTCCACTAAATAAACTCTATTTGCTACATTTTAGCGAAGCAGTATAATACCTGGATGATGCTAAAATGTATCTAATACAAAATTCATATATCACATGTTTCCTTTTTTTTTTTTTAATTAATCAATTAATTGAACATTATCTCTACATTGTTTACTAAAATTCCCATTTAACTGCAAGGATTGGGCGAATTTTCTTTAGTTAGAGCACAGCAAAAGTGAAAGTAGCATTTTAAAGAAAAGCATTTTAACTGTTTACACATCATGTGACTGCTACAGTTTACTGATAACAAAATATGGAGCAAATAAATGTGAACTGAATATAAAATATTTTAGGCTTTTTGTCTTACCTAGCTTAACACACGCAGTTCCTGTGCAATGTAACTTGCTCTATTGTAGCCAATTCTGAACAGTCCTGTAGTTACTATGGTTCCCAAATGAACAACAAACAGTCTGTAACAAAGGACGTCTTGCACACAACACTACAGAGGCCTAGAATGGCATCACTGCATATGAATAGGAGGGACATTGCTTTATGGGCCTGCATAGCTATTTATTCTAACTTTTTATAAATACAATATGGGCTTTATGCCGACAATTTACCAAGCTGCACTAGAAAGAAAACACGGGGATAAGTGCAAGCAACTAAACAGAAATAAAAAAAATACTTAAATAAACATATATGGCGGTGTATGTTTATATATATATATATAGATATTATATAGATATATATATATATATATATATATATATATATATACCAATACGAATACCCAGCAGATATCCAAACAATTTATAAACACAAAGTAGGACTGTGGCCTACGCGTTTCAGCCTTACGTAGTAAGGCCTTCCTCAGGGTTACAGACCAATGAAAAACAACCGTTTAAATAACAAAAAGTACAGTCCCAACCACACCCCCAAACCCGCCCCCCATGTGATTACCCCAGTGCAAGTAGGAAACCCAAGAAATAGAACCACCACCCATTAAGCAATCCAATCTGGATCCTAGTAGGGTCAAAGTCCAAAGTTTTGTACATGGAGCTATTGACCAATTGTTCTAGCAGCTCTGTTTTATAGTATGAAGCATTAAGGAGGAGAATCGCACCACCTTTGTCTGTTGGTCGAATGACCAGCTGTTAATCATTTTTGAGTGATACTAAGGCTTGACTTTCCGCTTTAGACAAATTGGACTCTGTCCAAACACCCTGACAGCAGGGGGTGTATTAGGAGGATCGAATCTGCTTTTCGCTCTAAATGGATTAGGTGAAGGATCCGAGTCACAAAACAAATCTTTAAGTTTCAACAATCTTTGTAATCTTTGTAGGTCGATCTCATCCTCCAATGGATTACATTTGGGTACCAGGATAAAAGAAAGACCCTTGTTCAGAAGTGTCTTTTCAGCAGAAGTGAGTATATGGTCACTGAGGTTGTAAATCCCCTCCTGCGAGGTAATTTGGGGGGCAGACCCCTTCCTTTTTTATTCCCCCCTGCCTGGTATTGCTCCTCTACCTTCTACTTTTGTTTTTGTATTGGATCTTGTATTGACCCCTAAAAAAGCCTTTTGGGGCTCTTCATTATGTTCCACCGATATATTATGTCCCTTTCATTGGAGTCATCTGAGCTATCCACTGTGTGTAAAGTGTGTCGACGGAATTGCTTCTTAAAGGGGGCATAATATGAAGATTTTCCATAAAGCCATCCATAGACCCTTTTTTTGGTATAATCAGTGTCAACCCTAGTCATTTTTTTCCTCTTTATATTTCGCTAGTTGGAGTTCCAATTTTTCAAACCAGTTACCAGTAGGATCCTTAGTGAGTGCCTCTTTATGCACAAATTCAAGTTTTTTGATCACCTCCTTAGTTTTGGGAAGTTCCTTGCCCGTGTACTCTATGACCAATAATATTAAATCAAAGGAGCACCGATTTAATATGCCACACCATTTGGTACAAAACTCAGGATCGAATCGTCCAATAGTAGGTACATTCCTCACTCGGAAACCTTTGAGGATTTTCCGAGATCTATGGTACTCGGACAGGAACACCCCATGTATGTATAAATCAAGTTCCTTTTTCTTAAGTCTTAGTAACTTAAAGAACACATCCCTATTGTTGGAATTAGGGTTAAGGGCCACTACAGGATCCTCAAATAATATACGATTCACATCCTCCTGCGAAAAATAGAAGTCCCCACTGGTATCAACATTCAGTAAGCTAGTAGCCTGAGACGAATCCTCCGCCATACTTGTCTAAGCAGGCGGCGTGGGTGGACATTCAATCGGTCATAGAAATATCAGTGGCCCTCAGGGTTACAGACCAATGAAAAACAACCGTTTAAATAACAAAAAGTACACTCCCAACCACACCCCCAAACCCGCCCCCCACGTGATTACCCCAGTGCAATATATATATAAATCTGTAGAATATAGAGCACTCTAAAAGGACTTTATAATGCCACATTACACGTCACATTATAAAGTCCTTTGGGAGTGCTCTATATTCTACAGATTTGTATCTTTGGCATCTTTTAGCAGCACCTAGGTTACTTGATCATTTCAACGCTTAGCACTGAGTGCGAGGCTCCCGCTGTAATTATAAATAATATATATATATATATAATATATATATATATCTCCTCCTTATATAAAATGAGTTTCCATTTTGGGAGATTTGCATTGAGTTTTTAGACTGTACTATGTAGGTGGGGGTAGGCTAAAATAATATTATACATGGTTACAGTGTATATTGTAATGTAAAAGGTATAACATTAATTAGTTTATTAATATGTACAAAATAAATATATATAAGTGTGTAACTGTGTAAATGGCATATGAAATAAAAAATAAAAAAGTACTAACCTACAGAATCTCCCCACGTTTGAATGGACTGGTCAAAATGGGAGCTATAGACACACCTCTCAAATTTATTAAATTCTGCATGGAAGTTTGCTGCCATTTACTTATTGTCCTTATTATCCAATAGGTGTGCTTCTGGTAGCTGCTGTAGCATTACATCACATCCTGACGCAATGCATGCTTTACAGTAACATCCTTTAGCTTTGCATTGTGGTAGAGACTTACTGAGCATGTGCGAGTTAATGGACAATCAAAAGAAAGTTTGCTTTCCCAGTAAGTGTAGATGATATCAAGCTGTATTGCATTGTGGGAGAGACTTACTGAGCATGTGCGAGTTAATGGCCAATCAAAAGAAAGTTTGCTTTCCCAGTAAGTGTAGATGATATCCAGCTGTATTGCATTGTGGGAGAGTGCTTCACATCCTGATGCAATGTGTAGTGGAAGCGGGTGGGCGTGGCCAAACGACACTGTCTGTCTCTCTCTCTCTCTGTCTGTCTCTCCCTCTGTCTGTCTCTCTCTCTGTCTCTCTCTCTGTCTCTCCCTCTGTCTTTCTGTCTCTCTTTGTCTGTCTCTCTCTCTGTCTGTCTGTCTCTCTCTTTCTGTCTGTCTCTCTCTGTCAATTTCTCTGTCTCTTTCTCCTATTCTGTTAGCAGCAGTGCTCACAATGATCAGCTTCCAGGTTAGTACAATTATTATAAATTGTCCCATTACTGTAATAGTGGCCGACTGTATTCTAGCAGCCAATAGGAATACCCCATATTAAACAAGCACCAGGTTCCTCCTTACTGCTGCATGTGTGTAAAGTACAGCATCTAACAAAGCCCTTCCACATTGGTCGTAATCCAGGTAAAAGCTAATAGTGTTCCGTTTAACTGGGAGAGAAGGCATTGCCTATAGAAACGGTGGGCGATCCCTGCTGTTGCTAGGTATTGAGACGCTGCCTGTTCCTGCTTGAGAGCCCTGGGGATTAGCTGGAGGAGGGAGTTAATGTGTGTACAGTATTGTATGTATACAACTTGACAGCACCTGGTCTGGGGCTCCAAGTGCCGATGGAAGCCCCGCGGAGCCTCCCAACACTCGCGGCAGGGCCTGGGAGCATGGTTTTGGCCGCGAACAACCGCAAACACCCCCTGGAAGACAGAACTACCGGGAAAGGCTCCAAGTGCCGCGGAGCCTCCCAACACTCGCGGCGGGGCCTGGGAGCCTGGTTTTCAGCCGCAAACTACCCCTGGAAGACGGAACTACAGGGAAAGGCTCCAAGTGCCGCGGGAAGTTATAATTAGGTAAAAACGTATCTTAAACATAATAATTACACTACAAAAATAACAGCATTATTACTTAAAATATGTCATTCTTAGATAGGACTACCCTAATATGGAGGGCCTTGTAAGTGGCGGGTAGCTTACACTTATTATATATTAATATATTTCAATAAATATATGTAACTAACACTCCAGCAAATTAAACTATATAAAATTAACACATAAAAAACCCACTGTGCACCAACGGGCACACTTTTGCTAGTATATATATATATATATATATATAAATGCAAGGAGCACTCGTGGGTCATATCACTGCAATTCTATTTATTAAACATCAGTACATCAACGCGTTTCGGCTAACTCCAGTAGCCGTCCTTAGGATGTGACATCACACAGGTAAGTGCACATTTGTAAACTACCCAATTCCCTCCCCTTCCCCATGCTCCTAAAACCGACAATCAAATTGTTAACCCTTTACATTCCACATCACATTGGCTGTGATGTTATCAGTTACATCCATGACTGACAGCTGCTAACTGGGAGAACCAGCAAGCAGAAAGACTGGTAACATCAGGCAGCATTTCATATTAGACTTACATCTCTCTACTATCTAACTATTGCAGTTTGGGGGTTGATTTCCCTATATACAATTTTTTTGAGGTGTAAAGTTGCCCTTTAATCCAGGGGTGCACAACCTGTCTCATAATAGGCTGATATGGTGTCTCCATTCCACAACCTACCCTAAATCTGCCCTCAACTTGCTTATCTTTCTCGATGTTGGACACCTATGGTTCTATCAATATATCTATCTATCTATCTATTCATCTATTCACAAACATCAGAACCACAGAAAAAGAAACAAAATTTTGTGAAATTTTGAAAATACAAGGGTCTAATGGAAGTTTAAAAATTTTTGAAAATTGGAACCTGTCATCAAAAAATTTAAAATCAATTACAAAATTAGAAAAGATCCTGCACTATTTGTGTGTGTTTGCCATTACCTGAGTCCTGGGACAGTAAGATCAAACTTTTATATACCATGTATGTACCAGTCAGTCACTGTGGGCAAACGTATATGTACCAATCACTGTGGGAAAACTTGTACAGTATGTACCAGTCTTGGTGGGCAAACTTGTATGTACCAGTCAGTCACTGTGGGTGAACTTATATGTACCAGTCACACTCACTGTGGGCAAACTTGTATGTACCAGTCACTGTGGGCAAACTTGTATGTACCATTCACTGTGGGCAAACATGTATGTACCAGCCAATCACTGTGGGTAAACATGTATGTACCAAGCAGTCACTGTGGGTAAACATGTATGTACCAGTCACTGGGGGCAAACTTGTATGTACCAGTCTTTTTTTCGGGGGCCAGGAACGGATTTACCATTAGGCACATTAGGCACGCACCTATGGGCACCTGAGGTTGGAGGGGCGGCTGTCAATCTCCCCCCATCAATCCAACCCCTTTATAGTCTATCTTCTTCCCCCAAAAAGAGAAATGGGTGTGGTTTAGGGATGTGGTCTGTGTTTAGGGGTGGGACTAAGGGCACTAGGCTCTTTGGACCTACAGGCTCTTGAAGTGTAAATCCGGCCCTGTCAGGCGCCCTCTGTTTGGCACAAGATGGACCTTGTCTTCTATGCGCATAGATCGTGCATGCGCATAGAAGACAAGGTCCGTCGGGACCTGTCAGACTACACTCCAAGGGAGCGAGCGAGCGTTTATGTTTCTTTACTTCTCGCCAGTCTCCTGTTTGTTCTATTGAAGAACGGAAGGTAAGGCACAGCTCCTTTACCCCCCGTTCTTCAATAGAACTGGATTCCCAAACCTTGAAAATATGAGTGGAGATACCCTTTAAGTCAGCACTGGCTAGTGAACTAGAGGGCTGAACTTACAGTGCCTATTGAACTGGAGGACTGACCAAACAATGTCTGCTGAACTGGAAAGCTGACCTAACAGTGTCTATTTATAGACTAAAAATCCTTTAATAAACAGGGACTCGTATATCAAAAAAACCCAGTTAAAAACATCCTTCTGTGGTACAGTTTCTTCTCACCTTCAGGAACTGCCCCTTTGGTATACCTCTGAGCATCTCCTGAGGATGGGCACTCTTTCTGTGTTAAGAAATATTCCACTGCTTTCAATCCATCTGTGTGCGCTATATTTGAATACAGGGACTCTACGTTGCATGTAGCCAAGATGTCTCCCTCTTCTAGCACAACTGCGATAATTGGTCTCCCTGGAGGCACTTCTTTATTCTTGTGTACTTTCGGAAGCATATAAAATGCAGGGATACTGGGTTTCTGGTCCAGACGAAGATTGCAGGAGAGAATCAAGAGAGCTGGAAAGCAGATTTATAGCAAGAGGGTATCCTCGTAATCTCCTTAAAAAACCCAAAAATGAGACCAACAGATTGACACAAAATGAGCTTCTGAAACCGAAAACTCGTACTACAGATGAAAGACCAGCAGTTACAGCAAAAAGAGCACGGAATTTAGCAGACCATCTTATGCACAGTCACTTTAGAATTTGCACTGAACGTTTGGGCAGAGACTGCCGCTTGCAAGGTAGCTATCCTTGTGGTGACTGCAACTTCTGTGCTTTTATTGATGGAAAAGACAAAAGAGACAAAATCTGGAATGCATCAGGTATTGAATACCCACCCAAGTGAAGATGGACTACATTTATTTTATGGATTACAAACTGCTTACAAACCGCATCTATCGATGTGGTTATGAACTTTTTTCCTTATCCACCGAGACAGTATACTATTCATCAAACTTTTATCTAGTAGATGTGGAACTGGACTCAATTCCTTTAAGATAAGAACCTTTGATTATATCACCGTCTATAATATGGATAAGATACTTACTTGAATGTTTATCGACTATGTGAACCTTATGAAACACAAACTATATGTTCTTCTTTCAAGTCTCCAAGAGATTTGATCCATTTCTCTTCTAACACAGAGACAGTATATTTACTTAGCAGATGTGGAACTATGCTTACCTCCTTTAGAGGTAAGCATATTCTGATTCTGATTTTAGAATCATTCGATACATGGATATATTGTATATTCCTGTTTGATCTGCCATAGATAATCTATGATAATGCGTCAGGATATGTATATATTTTTGTGAAATATTCTGTATAGATATCCTTGTTGAATTTGCCTTATTATTCACAATGTATAAAAATGGCAAAACTTTTACTGTTTCGACATGACTGATAATGATTGAAGACATGTACAGAGACTTATAAAGTTTTATTTGTTTGACTGTTTAGCCCCACTTCTGTCCGTATGCTAGACTCTTCACCACACTTCCTGCTCAGGTGATTCTAGCACCGAGGAGGAGTACGCACTCACGCCTGTGCCGCCTATGTGCGGGCGCGGACGTACAGTGCGGAGTGACGTCACTCGCGCATCAGGAACTTCCTGTTACCACATGTATTTATAACGGTTGGAAGGGGCCACACGGTAGCACGGTTGAGAAAGCTCTAAGCATGGAGCAATAGAGCGAAACGCGTCCCACTGCTGTGTCCTTTTAAGTCCTGCCATCTCTCCGGATGTACTTTGCCTGACTGCACTGACTTGACATCAGACGGGTAGATATGCTATAGTAGGGGGGTTATGTACACTGTTGCCTCATACTGTAAAACCTATTTGCATCTGCCACTTTTTGCAATCTGCTCTCTATTTGGTTATATTAGATCAGATTAGATTAGAATCATTTATTGTCGCTGAACACATTAAAACAATGACGTCAGTGAAATTAATAAATTAATAAATACATAGATGGTTCAGATAAAATTATAATTTTATTATTATCAGGCTGCAGATTTTTTTGCACCTCTGACCCACAGGGTTCTGATTCTTAGTGCTTAGTGCCCTATTATCTTTTTGTTATATTAACAGTGTCTATTTAACTGGAGGGCTGACCTAACAGTGTCTGGTGAACTGGAGGGCTGACCAGACAGTGGCTGGTGAACTAGAAGATTGACCTAACAGTGTTTGATGAACTGAAGTATTTCCACTGTTAAGCCAGTCCACCAGTTGACCAGCCAGTGTCAAGTCAACCCTCCATTTCACAAGTGTTAGTCCACCACACCGACCTCGACAAGCCACACCCACTTTCTTGCTGGAGCACAGTACGACATGAATAAATAAGCATGATGTATGTATGTATGTACAGAAATAAATAGTACGGGAGTAATATTACTTTTTTACTGTTTTAACTTTTGCCTTTTAGTGGAACCTGAAAGTGGCATTGCTTTTTTATTAATGGGAGTTGATTGGTTGATGATTATTGCATTTGGAACAAATATTAAAATGTAGCTATCAGATGCCCCAAAACCTGTCAGGTATTTACAAAGACATACATCACTAGGGACAAACCAGGAGCACATTAAGACAATAAAAGGACATGCTCTTTCATATCTAATGGATAGACTGATACACTGGAAACCATCTATACTAAAATCAGCTCTTTTATTGGTAATGGAAATTTGAGCTTAGGAAAGTTTGTTTGTATGTCTCAGCCAATCATTGAAGCCGCTGATGGTCCGGCCTCCTCTTCTGCTTCCATGTACGGAAAAGGTACAGAGCAGCAATAAAAGGCATCCTAGTGAGCCAGAACTTGTAAGTATATTTACATGCTTTTAAACCTACCAAAGTCTTGGTTTTGGTGGGTAATTTATTTAGATCTAAATTTTCATTTCTGAGTAATTTACATGTTTCCAATGTAGCATCTTCTAAGAGGATTTCATGAGCTGAATGCAAAATCAGAGAGCAAGCTACAGAATGTTTTTTCTTTATTGAGCCATCATTAGTGTCAATAAAGCCTAATAATGACTCATCATCATCAGATAAAACCGGTCTATAGCTGGCTCTCATGGAATTTACTCAGAAGTCTCAGTTACTTATTAACAAAGCATTGGTAAGGCCTCATTTGGAATATGCAGTGCAATTTTGGAATCCTGTGTACAAAAAGGACATCTTTGAAATAGAAAGGGTTCAGAAAAGGGCAACTAAATTAATAAGGGGATTGGGGGAGCTTGAATATAAAGAGATTGGATAAGTTACAACTATGTACGCTAGAAAAGGCGCTTGCATGGGGATATGATTACTGTGTATAAATACATTAACGGGCTATGCAATAAACTATCTGGGGCATTGTTCACCAATAGAACATGTTAGAGGTCACACAGACATCCCTTACAACTTCAAGTTTGGAAAGGGTTTTTCACTGTGAGAACGGTAAAGCTATGGAACTGTCTTCCAGCGGACGTTGTTATGGCAGGTTCATTCAATAGTTTAAAAAAAACAAAGCTGGATTTTTTTCTGCAAACAAGGAATGTTGCAGGTTACTGGTATTGATATATAAAGTAGAGTTGATCCAGGGATATTTCCGATTGCCACTTGGAGTCAGAAAGGAATTTTTTTTCCCTTCATAAGTTTGGTGGTTTTTTTGCCTTCCTCTGGACCAACAGTTAGGCAGGTACTCAGGGTATTGCTAGATGGGTTAGACTGGATGGATGTATGTTTTTATTCAACCTCAAATACTATATTATACTATACTAATGCCTTAGTGGAGCATCATCATGTGCAAAAAATCGCTATGGGGGAACTAATAAAAACTTTTTTTTCTGCTGTAGTTTAAAGTCCACCTCTCAAATGAAAACCAAAATTGCAATAGTTAGAAATCTGAGAGATGTAAGACTACAGTGGTATAACTAGGAATCTATTACCCCCCTCCCCCTGGCCCCCCTGCTCCCCTGGTAATCATTACAGCCAATGACTGAATGCCATTCCTCTGGCTGCCTCCTCTGAGCATGTAAAAGCTTGTAAGAAAATCTTGGAGAGCTTAAAGGAAGAGGCAGAGTGAAGGGAGGAAGAACATTTTACTGCATAACTGATGAGTCCTTCATCTCTCAGCTTTCTTACTCTTGTAGTTTGGCTGGTTTTTATTGGGGGGGGTGATTTAGCTACAGTATAAATATTTTTATATTTGAGGAGGGGTGAACATTCTTAAAAAAGATGGAGAAAATAGCAACATTAATTACCAAACAAGAATGTCACTGACTCCCACAGTATTAAATGTTGGCCTGCTCTAATAAAAGAAACCAAGAGCACCCAGAAATACATGATTAATCCAGAAACGTTAATACATATTGTCGCTTTGACAAGTGGTTGATACAAATTATAACTGGGACCTGTTTTTATCCTGATGTCCCTGTTGGCTACCTGCTGACCAATTGGTACATTGGGCAAGGTGTTGGTAATATTGTTAATGCTTTGCATCATGTTCCAACTAGTTACCAGTAGCAAAAGTTATTCATTCTTTCCCACCTATATAACAGTCACAATTATTACAATGCAACTTGGCCATCCAGTGTGTGTGTGGGTTGATCCAAAACATCAATTCCTGGACCCTTCTGAAGAAAGGATCTGGTATCACTTTTCTCCCAGTTTAGAGGGATGTCAACATGCAGCTATCAATTTTGGTAAAGGATAAAGTTTGAAAACGATGTAATAAAAGTTCTTAGTTAAAAAATGTGCTAATTTTGCTCCAACAAACCAGATGTTTCAAATAGAAGTTCAATAGGTTGGGGCAAAATTAGCACCATTTTTAACTATAAGAACTTTTATTGCATTGTCCTGATAGTTTCGCTTACACTAAAAGATGTATAAAATAAACCCTGCAGTTATATAACATTCCATTTGGCAGTCTAATAATATATAATGGATAAGGAGCAAAAAAAGATGTTGTCTGTTGGGATTTTTACAAAAATTAGGACATTTATATCCATTAAAAATTTTTAATATTACTGTTAACAGTGCAAAATATGAGCACATTCACATATTCACACAAATTCATTTACAGTATCAAAAGGAAAATATTGCACTACTTAATTTTTATTTCAACTTTCAGAAAGCTTAATGAAGTAATTTACTAACTTTATAAAGAATCTAACTGTACATTTAGTATATAGAATATATTACATTTGTCATAATCCAGGGCTTGGTTCTTTTCGTGTTCAATACAAACCACTCAAGTTTTCCTCCAAAATTGGTTACATGATTACCTCCTTATTGTAACGAATTACTGATCCTTAATTAGCAGAAAAGAGAAAACAGAATAAAACATTTAGATTATATGTCACATTAATACCTTCATTTGTATAAAACTATCTCCTACTAATATACTATGTTATGCAATGCATATTAATAATAATAATAAAAATTGCCTATATTTAATTAATTATGGTAATGACATCACCTTCAACAACAAATAACAGTAAAGCTTAAAGAAAGATGAGCCACTATACATCCATACCTCCCCCAGCTATCCAGGCTTCTTCACTGCCTATCCAGGCAGTGATGTTGACCATACACTAGGAAACCTACCTTGGCATTCAATTTCAAAATGCATGGGCCACAATGGGAAACATTGGAAGATAAAAATGTTGAATCCATCGAACGTTTCATAACTGTATGGCCAGCACAAGTTATTAGCACTACATGTTGGATTCTGACAGTGTTTTATTCTATGCAGATGTTTAAGACAAAGGATGTGATGAAGTTTAAAAAGTAACACAAAAATCTTGCTATTTCCACCTTAATTCATGCACCAATAAGTGTCACATAAGGCTCATACAGGAAGATGTAATAAAAGTTCTTATCGTTTAAAATTGTGCTAATTTTGCCCCAACCAATCAAATGTTATGTACCATTTGAAAGCTATCACCTGATTGGTTGGGGCGAAATGAGCACCATTTTAACAATAAGAACTTTTATTACATCTCTCTGTCATAGGGCCTTGTTTTTACTGTAGAAAACTGTTGGATACTTGATACATTTAAAATCTTTCTTAAATTATTCTGGTAAGATTAAGTGCATTAATGGCAATGTATAAACAGGGTATAATGAAGTTAGCAGGTCAGTTAAGTGGTGTCATTGTGTGTTATTTTATCATCCTAATGAAGTAATTGTTAAGTAGCGCAAAATGTAACTAATTGTGTATAGCATCAGGTGTGCTGAGTAAAGTCAAGAAGTTTTTGGACTTCTTAGAGGCCCCACAAAGTGAGCGTTAAACCCAGACTAACCTGATAACACATTGGATAGCAGTGGATTTACATTTACTTTTAAAACAGCATTTTATATTGCATCTCCCTGAATGTGTTGCAAATGCTATAACCTTCACTAATGAAAACAAACAAATTTCAGTTTATTTCAATTTGCATTGGTTTTAAGATAGATCAATAAGGTGTACTTTTGGTTTTAATATGACACAATACACAATGTACTAAAAAACACATCATTTGTTGTACTTTTGACTTTCACATTGCTAAAGCGCAATATAGAATGAAATACACATTAAAAAAACATTGCATTGTTAATCGCCATAGCAACTTTCTATACAATTCTAGATAATAAAATATAGCACATTATCAGGGAGATTTATTATTAGCTATTGGCTAAAAAGGAATTTTAGGCACTAGTGGGAATATCGGGTTAGCGTGGGTTTAACTAATTTTCCAGGGCCTGCACCGTTTTGTATTACCAGCACAGGCACCCGATTCAATACATCTAACATTAGTTTTCATAACTTTATAAGATAAAACAATAATATGTGTCAGTTATTTTTATTTATTTATTTTTCTCTTTTCTATTTTTTTGCACGATTTCTTCCATAATATCTGGTCAAAGCCTTTACCCGTTATTTTTAATAGTGTTCTTGGCATGCAATCCCCGACATGAAATAGCATGGCTGAAATACATATGGAAAGGAAGTTGAGAAAATAAATGAATAGAATATAACATTAGGAGTTTGTGTTTTGCTTACCATTCCTTTGCTGGTTTGAAGCATCCTCATTGTTTGATCTGGATTTTGTACTTTCTAATGTTTGATCTGATGTTTCATTTTCTGTATTAAAAATAGATTCTAAATATATGTATGTAAAAGATGATAAACATGGAAACCATTTCCTCTATTCCCCCTAAAATGACAAACTATAGACCCCAACATTACTGCATTCACTTATTAATTTTTGCTTCTTTGGAATATACAAAAGATTGAGCATCGGGGCAGAAAAACATTTGGTCACAAACCCTGTGGATAATTTATCCAAGTGGTGAATATTCACTAATCAGCCATTTCTAAAGAATTAAAGAAGCCAGAGTAGCAGGTGTACACCCTGCGAGCAACAAAAACATGGCTAGAGCATAGAATCCCCAGCTGCACATAGGAAAAAGCTTTGTGTGTTTGTTATTTTAATTCATTTTTCTCAAACTCATGATAATTTCCTGATTGTGTCAGTTTGTAGAGTCAGATTTAGGGCCATCTTCTAAAAGGTGGAAATAAATAGCCCTTCTCCATTAATTAATTAAGCTCCCATTAGCAGAGTTGTGCATACATTTGGAGATCAGCCTGCGTTACTTAAGATGTTATTTTGCTATCAATAGTTGGAAGTACTTTACTAATGGTTTATCTATGAGATTTTAAAGGCTTCAACATTAACGATGGGTGAATCACAGTTGTCCCCACCTTAAATCAAATCCTTTTTATCTGCTTTAATATTCTGTTATATAATTATGGTTCATTATAAAAAAAAATATGAACTATACTCTAGTCAAAACATAAAACAGCAATTAGCAAAGTCACAAAACATTGTAAAAGATTTTTTGTTTATTTCATTCTTTGTTTAGCTTTGCCTATGTTCCCCCCTTCATTAAAAATGAATTTATAAAGCACTTGTAATGTTCTATGAAGAGCCCATTAATCAACTGAATCAGAACAAAGTAAAAATAAAATCTCTGTCAGGCTGAGGCCCCACTACAACGCACTAAATTGCATGTGCGATTTCTGTGTGTTGTTGCATGTTGCGGCGTAATTTCCATGTTAACCAAAAATGCTTGCATGGACGCGTGCGCAAAATTAATGCGCAAATACGCTAAAAACGCATTGGTGTGGCCTAGCCCTCAATGTGGGAAGCTCTTTTTATAGTTTGGTCAACAGATTTAGGACTTTTATCTGTGCCTTTGTAATAAAAATGTATATATTGTTTTACCACCTAAATATTTATCATATAATTTATGAATGTTTATAGTGAATACAAACTTCTTATCTAATCAACTGAGCACAATTTCTGGTTATTAACAATAATAACAAACAATTAAGTTTATTTTATCTATTTTTTTCTACTTAGGGCACGGCCACACTGCAACGCAATCGCACACGGAATCGCATGCGATTTCATGTGTGATTTTGTTGCGTTTGCACATACGTTTTTTCATTTAGTATTGGAAAACGCATATGATTGCGTTTGAAAATGCGGAACACAAATTGCAATCGCAAGCGCATCCTACAACAGTAGGATACAACTGGCCATGCTCAGTACCTGTGGCAGGGGGGAGGGAGTGATGGTGCTGGTGATGTCACAGCTCACATTGCTAGCTGGACAGATCACCCTTTATACTGCTATAAGTTTGAATAGATTACAGCTAGGAGCATGATACTGTAGTCATTTTAAAGGTAGCAATGTGTTTTATTTTTTAATAAAGGAAACTTGTATGTAAGTTACCCTTTAATGTATTCACAATTTTTTCCTGTTATAAATATGTTAATATTGTTAAAATTAGTTTAAAGTCTATGCTACATGATGTAATATTGGGTGAGCATAAGATTTACATACATTTTCACACCCGTTAAAGTACTCTTCCAATAAACTTTTGCCCTACACAGTAGCCCTAAACATACTGTAACACATACTGTATTGGCTCAGTAAAACCCTGTTCCCTGGTGCTTCTTATTTGACTGCATTCCCACGATGCTTTAACTGCCAGAAAGTAATTACTACATAGCAGGAGCACCGTCAGGCAAGCAGCACCAGAGAGTAATAATACAATTACCAAGTTATTCAAAGTTACCGCCTGCTCATCGGATACATGTAGTATACTTCTAATACTTTATAAATAAGATAATTCTACATAATTAAAAATAGGAAAACATGTTTATATAGACTATATTTAATTTTATTGGTTCATAAATGGGTCAAGAGGCAAAGGAAATACAGAAGGCCCCAGTGTCGTACTGGGCCCACAGCCCATTCACCCAAGAAAAAAGAGAAAACTGCTAAAATTTAAATACAAAGCCAAATAGACAGTAAGAAACACGTTTTAATAATCAATAGGAGTCAGTAGGAACGAGATAGATATGTAAATGAGTGGTTGTAGAGAGTTTAGATGGGCCGCTAAACTTGCCCTGGTGGGCTTCAGTTCTCATATTTCCTGGTGGGCCCTGACACCCCAGTCCAACACTTGTCTTTTGACTCAAGTCATCAAGAAATCACTTGTGTAATGAATTATAATGGTAAAGAGAAGCTTACTTAGTAAGTAGTTATTAAAGGCAACAACTTTTGGACTAATGGCCTTTATGAGAACAAAAAAAAACGTGAAGCCCAACCCAAGGGCCGCAAGGGGTCCATCCCCAAGGGATGGTGATTGATTGTTCCAGGGTCAGGATGTGGGTGTGTCAGGCTTGATCGTAGGTAGGGCTACACCTGCAGTCTAGTCACTGCATTGGGAGGGTCGCTAGTGAGGCTCTATAAGGTAGAGATTGTAGTTAACAAAAAATTTGGGACAAGAATAAAGTGGGAGATAAAAGAAATATGATACTAACCTTTCTTCCATTTAGTGTGGGCATGTTTAAGCTTTACAAAGAAAAGCTGCACAACAATAACTAAACCAAGTATCATCAAAGTGACTGAAACCCAGAATAGAACAGCATTTGATTTTCCCAGGGCCTTTTCAAATTCTGAAAGATAATGTAAATGTAATGTTGATTAATTATCAATTCAATATTTTGTTATTAATGTTATTAATGTAATGTTAATTGTTTTCCTAATCTGATATGCACATTTTATACTACTTTGGTAGAGTTAAACTACTCTTTCTTGTATTAAAAACCATTCTACAATGAGCATGAGGACATTTACTGTTAATAGCGTATACGCCTCACTAGGTAAAACATGACCTGGAAATGAATCAACACCCAATTACTATTTAAAGTGATGAAAAAATTGTAAATTAGTAAGGAAAGCAATACAGATATGTTACCTAGATTGTTGTATGTACATTGGAAACAGATGCTGTAATGAGATACATTAATCACAGGTATTGATCCCTTAAAACTTAAGTGTATTTACAGAAGTCCAATTCATATATATTGTGCAATTATTTACATATTTTTTACCATAATCATTGCATCCTTCATTATTGCAATCTTACATTTTCTGGCATGTAGGAGCCTTATAAGGATACAAACCAGGATGGTCTCTAAAATGGGAGTTGATCCGGAAATGGACCATTTTACAGGTAATTGCTTCTTAAGTCTAGGCTGATGTCTACGTTATTGTTGCATGGGGGATAAGCAAGCATACAAGGAGACAGATCATAATCAAAGATTCTGTTAAACTTTGTAATAACTCTAATGGAGTAAACTCTGCACATTTGTTCTGATGTTCTCACGCTATTTTCTTGATGATTTCAATTAAACAGGCAGGCATTTGGTAGTAGTAGTACAGAAATGTCTTTTTTTTTGTATGACAAAGGAGTTTATCATTCTTTATATACATCCAATATATGTAGCTGTGAAATGTGCAAAATATTGTCTAAGCATCTTACAAGTAGAAGTAATATTCTGTAGTAATAAATCTTTGGGAAATGCAGTGTTTAGAAGTGTGGGTAGCGTAACTATTAGACCTACAAGGTGTATATAAAAACTTACCTTTTGTGCTATCATTGGTCAAATTTGTTCCAATATCAAATATCAATGTTTTAACATCAGTACGTATGGATGTGTTTGTTTCTGTAAACTGAAACAATGTAGATGTCTCTATAAAAAAAAATATTTATGTATTACCTTCTTTAAATAATATGCTAATAAGCTCCCATAAACTACTTTAGCTGGGTGACACCCACCTAAATGTTCGCTGTACATTTTACATAAAGCTGTAGCCTTGCTTCCTTGTAGCTGACAACATATCATAAAACAGCACAGAGATCCTCCCTCTCCTTGACACCGAGCAGGATTTCACTTTTGTTTTGTTTTTTTGTAAATGTATATTCAAACGCTTCTGTGCCTAAAGCTGGGTACACACTGCAAAGCTTTTAAATAGACAGAATCTTTAGGAACAAACAGTTCAGAGAATTCTCCCTATATAAAGTATAGAGAGATCCTTTGGGACTGACACATTTCCTATGCATTTTCAAGATCGACGGTGAACTGACATCGCCAATGGAATCGTCACTTTATCTTTAAGGTGTCTACCCACCTTAACATTGATATTATAGTAATTATTGCAGTTTATTTCTTAGCTAGCATGAATGTAAGAGTATTAACATTTCAGTAAAAATGAAAAGTATGTCTTGCTTATTAGACCACTATCCCAACAGAGCTATTTTATGAAAATCAGTACATGTAGAAACTTTCAGGCTTATTCAATAAAAGTTCTTATCATTTAAAATTGTGCTAATTTTGGCCCAACTAATCAGATGTTAGCTTTCAAATGTTAAATAAGATCTGATTGGTTGGGGCAAAATTATCACCATTTTAAACGATAAGAACTTTTATTGAATCTCCCTGTTGATATTTTCCTAGGAACATAATGCATAAAAAAGGCAGTAAAATCAGCTCACTATTTGGTTTTACCCCAGGAAGACAATCAGCAATCCAGGCTGGAACATAACCTGAAGGGTAACAAGCAGCTTTTTAAGTCTTTTCAGGAACTTCTATATTGATATTGAGACATCTGTATAGAGACAGTGAATAGTAGGGTCAGGGGGCCTGGCCAATAGGTGCACACGCTGTGGGCTGTTAGTTGTACTGGCAACAACATGGAAGCCTTAGTTACAGTATCTTCTTCTAACATACGTTAATGCAACATACTAGAGAAGACTCTTTAAATGTGTAGGTTTTCTAGGGAGAAAAGCTTTCACATTAGGATTAAAAAAGTTTAGTTTTCCTTTAAGGTATTGGAAAAATCTCATACTTTTAACAATAAGGGACATGTCTATGCTAATTGTTATAATTACTTTTTATTATTTAACAGGTTTGGTTTAGCTCAAGCCTTAGCACACAATAATGAAGTCGTATTATTGATTCCTTCTTAAGTGAAGCTTCTCACATGCTACTTTCTGTTATCTACTTTTGGACGTATTGGCAGAATAAGCTTCTATTAATTAATACTAATTAGTGATTTCATGCTAAAATGTATGCAATCGCTCAGTTTTTACTGCCATCAGTGGAAATCGTGTCTTTTATCTTTCTGGTCTAGACACGATCAAATGGATTTTCTGATATATTAAAGGTGTTGTACATGAAAGTGGGACAAGATGTTTTTGTGCCTTGTAATGATTTTAATTGCACTCAATGTTCTTATTAGTTATGCAAAGGAGAATAACATTTCTGTTTCAGATGTCTTGCAGAACCTGCAAACAAACTAAATAGAAATGTCAGTTTATTTCAAACAAGTTGTGTGATGTAGTGTGGATTGTACCACACTATATAATTATTGGTAATGTACAGAAATTACCACAGTGATCCATATTATGAGGATTAAAGTGCATCTATACTTTAAAAACTTTTTGGGGAATTTCCTATCAATTATCACTGTACCATTTCTTTATAGATCTTTCCCTTATTTCTTTAGATATCTTTAAAGGAAAACTAAACCCAATTTTTTATACTCCAGAATCTGAAAACAACCCCCCAAAAAACACCAATAAGCTATAAAATACCACTCCAGTAAATTGTATTAAAGTAAATGTACGCCTCTTAAGAACTGGATGAAGTATCTGTGTGTATGTGCAGTGTCGGACCACACCTCCTGACCTCAGTCACATGCCTTGCTTTATCTGTCCTGTAAAAGGATTGGCTAGAGATTAGTAATGGGTGTGACCAACTGTAACAAGTTTCTTCCATAGCTAAGGACTGAGCATGTGCAGAACATAATATCCATTGATCGAACTGTGTGATACTAAAATGCTGTGAAGTAAACACAAACCCATGTGTTATTTACTTTATTTAATATGCCAGCGCCCATATCAAAATGAGAGGTAAGATACAGATTACTGGCTATATATCAAGGGGTTCTGCCTTCTGGTGCAGTGTTGTTCGGAGGCTTTAGTTGTCCTTTAAAAACACCTTATTTTCCAACAATCATGTGTCTAATTAACATAAATGTCTACATACAATACATCTGCTGTATGTAGTTTTGCTCTAACTGAAATACTGACAGTTGCAATGTGTGAATTGTATGGTTTGACATTTCTCCTCCCAGTGCAGACTCAATAGTAATTACTGAGCATGCTTGACTCAGAAAGTCATGTCAGATGGAATGAGGAGGAGTATTTAAATAACAATGTGCAATATATTCATCAATACTCCAAAGTAGGAATGTCAATCCATGGCTATACTCTTTCAAGGCAAACAGAAATATAATACTTAACATTTCATAAACACTCATCAGTTTTGATCCCCAAAGAATAGAAGGATAATTGAACTACAAAACCTCAGATAGACTCTAATAATGACAGTTGAGAGAAAGCCTAAAGCATGCCATACATGGAGGTGATTTTTCAAACAAATAAACAAATTTGAAAAATCAATGCCCTGTTTCCTTGATATATAAGAGGTTGATCAGGAAAAAAGACATAAGGGTCAGATGGAAACTTTTCTGTCAACCACATCACACAGTGCAACTGATGCATTTTGATTGTTTTTTCTGGCATCCATCAATATATGAATGGCTATGTTATCAAGGGAAGGCCTAACAAAATAAATTCCACATTTAAACGTTTGCCTGGTGTGGTGCAGTAAAATAAAAAGGTGGGCCAAATCTTTTAACATGATTTGCAGTCAAATTTGAAGAATGTGATAACTGCAATTAAAAAAAATAAGACTGAAGTACGAATTCTCCAAATTATATTAAAGAAGTTTAGCTACCCATTTAGCTATTGCCATTTCAAAAAAAGCTTTAAAAAGTCTGATTGGTATACTAAACAATCAGATTCTTTCAGAAAGAAATCTTTCAGAATTGGTTAAAATCAGATTATTTCAGAAAGATTAGTATACCAATCATATTCTTTCTGAAAAAAATCTGATTGTAACTAATTCTGATTGATATATTAAGCAATAAGATTATATTTCAATCGGAATTGGTTACAACTTACAATCAGATTATTCAGAAAGAATCTGATTGTCTGTTCCCCAGACCATTTCCCAGGTCCCAGAGACATTTACAATAAGTTACTGTTACAAAAATTTCAAAAATTCCTTGAAAATTCTAACTTTCAAAATATATTCAGGGTTGTGCAATAAAAGTTAAAAATAGTGCTAATTTTGCCCCAACCAATCAGATGTTTTCCTGCATCTTAAGGATAAAGGACATACCTATGATTGGTAATGTTAACATATGGGCAAAGGAATGTGACTGGTTCAAGAGAGGTGTCAAGGAGGCCATTTATGTGAAAATAAAGAAACCAAGCCTAAATAGAGGTGGGGGGGTTCGACACCAACTGTCTGCCATGTACAATGCTGTTTTGACACCTTACTCTGGGCGTTCCTATACCACCTCTTAGACACTACCCAATCACGCCCTTAACACCTGGCTGTGATATGCTAATTGGGATTTTCCAGGGTACATAATTGCCACAGATTCTTGTACAAGTCATTCTAAATTGAGAAAGTCAGTCGGATGTCTAGCGAAACGTCTTCAAGAACTAAACTTCAAGTCCAGTTGATCTAATTGAATACAACAGATATAGCAGTAATAGTAGTAAATTTGCTAAATCTTTTTATACGCTGCTACATGGGCAATAATTGTATAAACTACAACCTGTTAAGCCTTGAATAACACATTTGTACATCGAAAGAGAATGAGTTGAGTGGCCTTGTAATCAGAGCAGGATTATCCATTAAAGGGCATCTCCACCCCCCCTACCCCCACAATGCAACCTAAACTTCATAGGGTCTATTTGCTCAGGTTTTTGGTTTCTAAAATTACTTACCAGCCCTCGTTCCATTGCCAGCCTCTGCTGCTTATTTGGATCAAAAAAACAGAAGCAGGGGCTGGACCAGCAGACGCTTAGTGATGGTAAGTTTAGAATCCGAATTTGAGCAAATAAGCCTAGCAATGTCTAGGTATTGTGGCATTGAAAGTAAAATAATAATTTTTCACTAAATAAATCTTCATGCAAGGAACAGCAGCAGAAGTAGGCGGGAGGGGGACGGAGGAGGAAAACGCCACTGTGCATGCCAGAAACATTTTAGAGGCACAGGAAAAGGCTCCTACTCTTCAATTTCCTGTAATGTATTTCGATCATGCAGGACAAACATATGCAACAGAAGAGAAAAGTAGGGGTCTTTTAAAGGGTCTCTTTACTCTAAAAAAAATTCGAATTTTCAAATATAGTACCTTTAGATACAGCAAGACCTACTACTTAAAAACTTTTTTTGGATTTTAAATCTTAGCTGCAGATTCTGAGAAATCATTATTTGAAATCACAGCATTTACAGGGAAAGACCTGTCACTCCAGAAATTATAATATGTTCCCTATCCCTGAACTCTTACTAGGATCTTTTGCTGACTTTCTGCAATAATTAAAGGAAAACTAAACCCAATTTTCAATACTCCAGAATCTGAAAATTACCCCCCTAAGAACATCAATAAGCTATAAAATACCATTTCAGTAAATCGTATTATAGTAAATGTAAGCCTGTTAAGAACTGGATGAAGTATCTGTGTGTTTGTGCAGTGCCAGGCCACACCTCCTTACCTCAGTCACATGCTTTCTTGCTTTATCTGTCCTGTAAAAGGATTGGCTAGATATTATTAATGGGTGTGACCAACTGTAACAATTTCTGCCATAGCTAAGGACTGAGCATGGGCAGAACATAATGGTCGTTGACCAGACTGTGTGACATTAGAATGCTGTGATGTTAAGCAAAAACTATATATTATTTATTACTACAAGAAGGCAGTGAGTAAGGGAGGTGGGTGGCAATAAGGAGAACTCACTAAACATTAAAATCAAATTATAGTTTCAGAAAATATAAAGTTGTTTGAGTGAGTATAATGACCTTTTAACACTACATAGTGTGCCCAACATTGGGGCAAATTTCAGTTGGGGGTGGACATGCCTTTTTAGGCAACCTAGGCAGCTGCTCTAGGCCCAGCAAACACCAGGGGGCCACATTTCAGTATTACAATACAAGAAAAGGAGCCCCCAAATGTCATCCCTGCCTGGGGACCAATTTGATCTTAGTCCGTTTCTAATTATGATAGGAGTTTTTAATATAAATAAGCCTAAATAGATTCTAAAATTCATAACTAAACAATAGCTGGATCTCTCACCCATGAAATTGACAAAATTATAAGGAAATCACCTATTTACTCTGCAGGTTTCTAGGAGTTCTTAAGCTATCCTACCAGAGTGTGTCTTGGACACTTTTACACAGTTGCACATGCTCAGTGAGATTTCTAACTCTCCAGAACTGTTAAAGTACTGCTGGGTGAACCGAGTAATCAAGAGCAGTGAGAAAGCCAATCATAACTCGCTAAAATGGGGCTGAAAAAATCAGGAAATGACAGAAACATGCAAAATGAAAAAAGATTTCTCCAGCGGAGGGTTGCATACATCTTACAGTAAGGAATCGACAGAAGCCATTGAGAATGATTTATATTTAAGCTTTACTTCTTCTATCTTATTTGAGATGATTAGAGGCATGTGTTGAAAGTTCTCTGTGTTTGCTGACAATGCAAAGCTATGTTTAGCTTAACATCTTCTTCATTTAATGTGCTATCCATGAAAACAGTCAAAAAGTTGAAGTAGTTGATGAGTTTCAATTTAATATGTATATTATTTGAAGCGTTTATGTTTTTAAAATACTGATGCTGCTTATGCTCTGTATAATGTATTGCTTGCAGGCTAAACAAATAATAAGGTTGTTTTCAATGTGTATCTTTTTTTCATACAGTACTGTGAATACAGTAAGTGTGTTCATTGTTTAGTTTCCCAGAGTGCTAGGTGTTCCAGCTCTCTTTTTGCAATTGATTGCATCCAGGTGGTTTTTATCCCTCCAGCTGAGAGTTAGCACATTTACAGAAAAAGAAAGCAGTTCCATTCTATAAATGTTCAAGTTGACTGTGATGCCAATCCCATTATCACTAATGCTATACACTGCATACTACCTTTACCATTGACATCTCTTACAGCTGCAGAGTGAAAGAACAGTGTTTGAACTGGACTGGTGCTTTAAATAACTCAATAAATGAAGCCAAATCACTGTAAACCTAACTATCTTTATTATCTGCAAAACTAAGGAAATGTCTTACCATTTTATTTTGTTTTACTTTCTGCAGAATTTAACTATGTAAACTAAATATACATTATGACAATTACTATTGCGCTCTATTTTCTTTAAAACTAAACACATATAAACTGTACACGCTGCAAGCCTAAGTAACAGATATTTTAATGTATGTTTTATGGCTACACAGCTTCTAATAGAAATACTGACAGCCTTTCAGAATTCTGATTTTGTGTATCTATTAAATAGGGTGATGTGCTGTGCTATAGCTATACTTGCTAATGTAAAATAGGAACCAAATGCTCCCTATATTTAGTTATGATTCTCTATATCAGAATGTTTTCTGCGAGTAAGATATATAAAAGGCAAGTTGGAATCCCTCACACTGCAACAAGCAGGTTTGGGGGCAGTATATAGGCTTCTTACTTTGTCATACTTTGAGGTCCACAGGCACTGCTAGGCCAAATGTGCCCAAATGCTCAATGAAAAGAAAAGTCAAGTGTAATGGTCACACTGTTTCATTACTTAATTTGGTCTGCTTTAAAGGTCAGAATGTCTTTAAAAATATAATTAAGCATTTCAAAAGCTCTTACTAAAAATTACTAGTTGCATAAAATCACTTAAGTAATAATAAGTAACCTCCAACTGTATTACCTCCCATTCTTCAATTAATCCAACAGGTGCAGGGAGCCAAACACTTAAAGGAATGGTTCACTTGAAAAGTGAACTATTCCTTTAATGTATTGATTGAAGAACAGGAGGTTAACAAGCTATGTCTATACCTTCTGTTCTTCAATCAATTTCTCAGAAGCCAGGGACGAAGATAGCAGAAACGTACCTTTTACGCAATCCACCACAGCAGCACTGAAAATTGCTGACCAATTCCTGGTTCTAATAAACTATAGCGTGCATTATCGCACATGCGCAATACAGTTGATTAGAACCAGGAAGCGGTTGGGACCTGTCAGTTCTGCTGCAGTGACTCATGTGAAAGATTCACGTACAGTAATGTAGCTGCTCCAGGTATAGTCCCGGTACATTCAGCAGGGGAGAGACGAAGAGGGACTCCACTCCAACCCGGTGCAGACTTGACGGTTCCAAACTCTGTCTATGTAGCATACTAAAACCAACAGGTAGGCCGCACTTCCGGTATATGGTGGAAAAACTTTATTCAGACCTTCTCGTCATAAAATCACATACGGTACCCAGCATCCAACGCGTTTCAGGGAAACATCCCCTTAGTCATGGATGAAGTTCTATGTACACTCCCCCCTATTATATATCATTGGGGTGTGTCTAAAACAACATTAACCCATTAGGGTGTACATCAGAAAAAATACATAAAAACAGACACACATATACAAAATGTCTGTGATATTTACACGTAAAAACATCGTGAAATACATACAGTTATAATCAAGTAATTCAAATGAAATGGGTGACATCCCACCGGGACTCATGTGAAAGGTACATTCTTCATCCCTGGCTCCTGAGACATTGATTAAGGAATGGAAGGTAAGGCACAGCTCCTTAAACTCCTGGTCTTCAATCAATGCATTAAAGGATAACTAAAGCCACAGAACAACACTTAACCTGAAGGCAGAACACCTTGATATAAAACCAGTTATCTGTGTCTTACCTCTCATTTTGATACGGGCACTGGGAAATTTACCTAAATAACATATGGTTTGTGCTTTACTTCACAGCATTCTACTATCACACAGTTTGATCAATGACCATTATGTTCTGCACATGCTCAGTTCTTAGCTATGGCAGGAACTTGTTACAGTTGGTCACACCCATTAATAATCTCTAGCCAATCCTTATATAGGTCAGATAAAGAAGGAAGCATGTGACTGAAGTCATGAGATGTGGTCTGACACTGCACATACAGATACTTCATCCAGTTCATAACAGGCTTACATTTACTTTAATACAATTTACTGAAGTGGTATTATATAGCTTATTGGTGTTTTTAGGGGGATTGTTTTCAGATTCTGAAGTATAAAAAATTGGGTTTAGTTCTCCTTTAAAGGAATAGTTCACTTCTCAAGAAAACAATAGCAATCGCACTCATCCACTGCCTCCTCTGGAAGGTCCCGACTACATTCATGCTCCCTTATACAATATGCGCATGCACTTACAATGCACGGGAATGTGCATGTAGTTGGGACCTGTCAGAGGAAGCAGCAGAGTAGCACGATAAGTAGTGTGGGTAAGTTTGCTGTGTTCCCTTCTGTCTCCTGTTGGATAATTGAAGAATGGGAAGTAAGGCAGAGCTCCTTTACTTTTGTTTCTGATTTTCAAGTGGAGATACCATTTAAGATTGCCAAAAAGTCCACAAACCCAAACAACTAAATGGAATGAAGGCTTAAATGGTAATGCCAAATGCTTTTTAATTTGTAATTCTTATTTCATCCAAATTTCAACATTGCACCATATACTTAAAATGTTTTTTGGCTTAGCTACTATTGGTGAATTCCCCCCATTGTAAGTTATTTAATAGAGGAAGTTTTACATTTGTTAATTCAGCCTTAATAAATTGGGATTATCTCCCTTTGCATTTAGTATGCCATACAAGGGGTGGATTTTTTTGGATGACCCCATCTTCTAGTCCATATCTTCAGCAGATTTCAAACTGTATCTACTGAAGATCGGCATCACAAGGTGGTCAATTTTGACTGGTTCTTATGAACAAATACTCATGACAAATCAATTGAAAAATGAATCTGGGAAGAATGGTCCTATGTATGGCTTGGTTAAGTTGTACTAGTCCCTACTATGGTTATCCTATATGTTGTTTCTACACCTGGTTAACAAGGTAACCAATTACACAAGCGCATACACTGTACTCAACATATTGTGTAAAAACACAAGAGGATGCTAACATGAAGAAAGAAATTTCCACTCCTGCAGAAAAATGGAAGGTTAATTGGCACATCTCCCAAAGATATTGAAGTACAGACAGGCACACAAATATATCTTTGTGCTATTAAATAACTAAAGATTGCTAATGGTTTAAGAATTGTTTTTCTTTCATTAATGTACTTTTACTCCTATATCATAGGCATTAAAGGTAATTTAAAACTACATGGTTTTAATCTGTAGCAAAAAAAAAATAAATGCAATAAGATAAATTAGAATGCACAGTGGATACGTGTTTAATTTTATTATTATACTGTTATTAGTGTAATCATACAAAACATGAGTTTTGTTTAACAGTTTTTATATTAACCTCAGTAAATGTGTATGTATTTAGATGCACAGCGCCATCTAGTGGAGGCAGTCATGTAAGTGAGTTAAACAACACTATAAACTTTCAGCAATACTTGGACTTGGAGGGTTGTAGTGCTGATCTGGCCACACTTACTGCTCTAAAGCTGGTCATACACTAGTTTGATGTTAAAGCCGATAAGACAAATGTGTAATCGGCTTTAACATCTAACTGCCCAGCAGTTCTATGACATACCCTGGCCATATTACACTTTACAATTCTCAATGTAAATGTACAGCTGTAGAGTGGATTGGGAAATCCCTTTCGGGGAATGTTGCATGTAAATTAGTAGTCTATGGTCAGCTAAATGTAGTTAGATCAGACAATGTAGTGTTTCATATTTGTAATAGAGAACTGGGTCTGTGGCAGTTCACCAACAAGCTGAAATATAGAAACATTTTTCAAATCAACCAAAAGATCCTAAAATTGCATGAACATTAAAACCTGTCAAACTTGTTCAATAAAACCTGTTGGCAAATTTCAGCCAACCTTGCAGTTGGGTTGTAATTGTTCACAGAAGCTGCAGAATATATATACTATCACTTGTTCATAATAGTAATTCCTAACCAGAAATACACCAGTGTTGCATCACCCACTGTCATTTCAAACCTCTCCTTTGTTTACAATCACTGTCTTAGGCATGTTCATTGTTCATACACTGCCTACATATTTAATACATTCAACATTCAATCGCCAATTCTATTAAATGTCTGTAAGCAAACTAAGATCATGACCAATTTTCCCTTCAGGCTTGGTTGTTTTTATGACGTTGCATAAATGTCAGTGAAGCATTGTGGGTGCATAATCCTGTGAAAAGGTGAAGTAAAAGTTCTAGTGAAAGTAACTGCTATAAATGCTGTACCTAAACAATAATAAATACTTACCAGTTAAATGCAAGGGAATGCTGGAAGTAATCAATCTCTTTGATGAAGTTTCTGCTTCTGTGGAGTGTGCTGCAAAAACAATGGGATGGGAGTGATACTGAGTTCAATAAGTTTGTGAAACTATTGAACAGTATTGAATATACAATTCACCCCTGAGATTTCTAGGGAAACAATACATAGTTTTCTTTTTGGGGCTGGACTTGCCCTTCAAACATCTGATTATGTGTATGAAGTAAAGATACACGCAACCAGCTGTTTAAAAGGACCAGTGTAAGTCTTAAACTTCATACTCATGATCAGCTGTGTAAAAACAGCTGATTGCGGATCTTCTGGTGGGGATCGTGGGCCCTCTTAACCCCCCCCCCCCCTATAATTACACCACTGCCTTCAATCCAGTTCTTGTTTTGATTGGGCTCAATATCTCCCATTCCTCTGTTAATTGATGCCCTCATTATCAAACCAGACTACCTGTGAGGGCAAGCATGCTAAGTAATCACTATGAAGCAAAATTGGAAGAGGTAATTTTCCATGCAATTCACACAAAGCAACTGTCAACATTTTCAGTTATAGCAAAACTGCACACAGCAGAAGTATTTTTTACAAGGATAATTGTATTACAAGGATAAAGGTATGCAGCCCTCCCCATACATTTTTTCCTGATTTCAAACCTCTCTCTGCCTTCAATTAGCCTTCAATTAGCCATGCTGTGAAGGAGGCGTAAAGATTCTGTCTGCCTCTAACTGTCACTCAAAACTAGCATCCGAGAAAACCCTCCTCCACCTTCCCTTGATCAGCTTGATTATGTAGGCTGTATCCTAGCAACAGTACATTTCAAGTTTGTTTAACTGGCAGAGGAGGAGGAGAGAGGTTGTAACAGACATTCCCACTAGCCAATGACAAGTGTTATGTTAATCATGGCCCTGGGCCGTCTAGGAGGCGGGCTTTTAGCACTCATCTTTACTGTGTGATATCTAAGGGAGGGCAGCACAGCTGTAAATGTGAGTACCGGTAATTGATTTCAGCTGCTAGAAGTGTGGACATGTAATGGGGGTGATGTTATTTTTTTTGATATTGTTTAAACAACACAGTAAAGATTAAATGGCACTGGGAAATATGTATTTTTTTTTTTTATTGTCCGTTACTGGAAACTATAGTTCTTCCCAATCACCACTGTACCATTTTTTTGTTGATTTGCTGTTGCTGGAATGGTGACAGTTGGTACGTGAACTGCATAATAGGAAATTCCCTCTCCCAGTGCTGCCTCATAGGAATTACTGAGCATTCTTGCCCTCACAGAGAGTCAGCGCTCTCATAGTTACTGTTTGCCGCGACCAACAATCCTTCCTCCTGGCCGACCAGTCAAAAGTCTTGAATGGTCAGTCAGGAGGAAGAATTGGCAAGTGTGTACCAGCCTTTAGGTTGCAGCCACACAATTGGCTGATCCCAGGATTGGCATATTATCAGGAAGGCATGTACCCAGCTTTATGTTATTAGGTTCATAAAATTTGTGTATATTTAACAAAAAACTGCTGTGTAAGTAATTTACATAATTTTCAATAATAGCAATGTTATGTAACAATAACAATAGTGGTTTGTTAACTACAAAACAGAATGAAAAAGATTATAAGAGAGTTACAAACAATAGAAATCCCCAAATACTTACATTTTTTCTGAAGCATAAAAGAGGTGGTGAGATTCCCATTGCGTAAACCTTTATGCTTCAAAATACATGTTACAGTTAAACTGGATGTAAAAGCTTTTATCAATAAAGTGCTAGTTGCATTGCATGTTTTCCCATTACTTTCAAACTTGTATTCAGTTTCACCTTTCGGGAAAAAGATAGGACAATTCAAATCTCTTTCTAGATTTCAGCATGCATATACTGTATGTCTGTCTGCTACTGTACAAAACCTACCAAATATTTCAATATTGTTATCAATCACCCAGGTCATTTCAGGAGGGGGTTTACTTCCAGATGTAGAACAGTTGAGAATTATATGATTATCAGAGGTGTCTTCAGAAATACCATAGCTATTCAATACAGGTTTTGAAGGAACAGCTAAAGAAAAACAATTGCACAATATTTTAGTAAATATTTCCAAACCATTTAGCCAAAGTTCTAGATAACCAATTACTAATATTTTATTTCATGAATAGTAACTGTAAGAACATGGTTTAAAGGACAACTCCACCCTCATAAGAACATCTTTTAGAAATCACGCCTCTTTAAAGGGTATGTCCACCCTAAAATCGATTTTTTAATATATGACTCCCCCTGTCCCCCCAGCCCCAACCACTCTATTTATACTTTTAGAAAGTTCCCCAAACTTTACTTACCTCCCCTCTTTTCTTTGCCGCGCTGCCGGCCCTCTGCTTGCGAGAAAATGCAAGCAGAGTGGCGGGACCGACAGACGCAGCTGCCGGGAGTTGATTTCGGCGGGGGAAAGAGGGAAGGTAAGTAAAGTTTGGGGAGCTTTCTAGTAATGTTAATAGAGCGGTTGGGGCTGGGGGGACAGGGGGAATCATATGGATAAAAGGTTTTACGCTAGGGGGAGGGAATCCTGAGAGGGAGGGAGAGGGAGGGGGAGGGAGGGAGGGAGGGAGGGGGAGAAGGGCTGCAGTATGCATGCCAAACTTCTCCCGGAGGCCAGGTAGGAGGCAGAGTCCTATATGGACTCTGCTATCCTCCTGGTGGGCAGTTTTTGGGACTTTGGGGGGGGACTACAGGAGAACCATATGGAGCTGGGATGTGAGGTAAGGATTAAACTACACTACATGATGGGGCCAGTAGTTGGATTGGATTATTGTTTTGGGGGTGGACATGCCCTTTAAAATATGTTGATATATCATAGTTTGTCCTATGAATTCATTATTGTATGCCTGCTATGCTTCTGGATGCCTCATGGAAACTGAGCAATTTAGAAACCTGTACTGAGCTTGGGCATGCTCAGAAGAGGCAGACAGGGGATTAAGATTCAGTCATTGGCTCTAAAGTCAACTGTCAAATCCATAACTGACATTTGCTAACTGGAAGAACCAGGAAGCAGAAACAGGGGAAACAGGACATTGTGCAGGTCAGGATTTCAGGTTAGACTTATATATTTCACATTTCAAACTATTACCATTTAGGGATTTGTGGGGTGATTTACCTGTATGTAAGTTTTCATTTTGGGGCTGGACTTGCCCTTTAATTATGTCTATATTTGTCCAACACAGTTTAGAACCAAGACATACCGGTACTTTTAAATAATGCAAACAGGACTTTAGTATTAACCTGAAGAAATGTTTGTGCCCAAAAATACATTGCCAGAAACCATAGAATATATACATAGAATATATATAGATAGATAGATATATATATATCCAATCTTGAAACAAAT
Organism: Hymenochirus boettgeri; assembly: GCA_019447015.1. Taxonomy (NCBI): domain Eukaryota; kingdom Metazoa; phylum Chordata; class Amphibia; order Anura; family Pipidae; genus Hymenochirus; species Hymenochirus boettgeri. Next base: position 141,253,033 of record CM033475.1, on the reverse strand, counting down.
TTGCAGAGCACTCACAGGACTTGTGCAGAAGTTCCACTTTATTATATGTGCAACAAAACAGATAGATGTTAGATATATATATAGATAGAAAAAAAAGGTTAGTTTTATGGTCTGTTTCATCTAACTATCTATTTATCAATCTAGATTTATTATATAATGTCATTACTTTTAATAAAAATATGTTACAAAATGTGTGAGCGATGTAGTTTCATATAAGGTCCTTCAATAGGCTGCCTATAGGGTTCTTCAATAGATCCTAGTAGAAAATCCAAGAGCTGAAAGTTGACAATTCATCACATGACCCTGAAACTTTGAAATGTTCATGTATAAAGGGCAAATCCAACCTCATAAGAACATCTTTTAGAAAGAATGGCCTCTTTAAAATATGTTGATATATCCTACTTATGTTCTATTACTGTATGCCTGCTATGCTTCTGGATGCCTCATGGAAACTGAGACATTTAGAAACCTGTACTGAGCCTTTACTGAGCCTGGGCATGCTCAGAAGAGGCAGACAGGGGATTCATATTCAGTCATTGGCTGGGATGTCAACTGTCAAATCCATAACTGACAGTTACTAACTGGAAGAACCAGGAAGCAGAAATAGGAAAACAGGACATTGTGCAGGATTTCAGGTTAGACTTATATATTTCACATTTCAAACTATTACCGTTTAGGGTTTTGGGGGGTGATTCACCTGTATGTAAGTTTTCATTTTGGGGCTGGACTTGCCTTTTAAGGATTGGACCCATAATAGTCAATAAAAAATTTTTTCAGAAATATGTGGATAATGTGGAAATGCTACAACAGATTTCTTAGCTAGGTAATAGCACACTATTACTATTTGTCCCGCATGTCTGTATTAATTTGTGTCTCTAGCTAAAAGAAATGAGGGAGGAGGTACTGTCCAAACAATAGGAAGAATAAAAGTGACAAAATATTAAGAACCATTATTTGGGTCTTTCAAGCCAAATTAATAAATGATCTGGTTTGAACACACTTCCAACTGGCTTATTTTTTCAGAATAACATTGTGGATGAAAAGCCAGCATCTTGCCAACTATTTCTAAATTTAAAGGATAACTATACTGTAAAAATTAACTTTTTCCCTACCTGGGGCAGGGAGATAGGATTGATTATTCCTAGCACTTACAGTTTTCATTTGCCAGTTTAGTCCTGGACTAATCCTTTATTAAAGATAGTACTGAAGCCTGGAGGCAGACTGGCAGAATCACTTTTCTTTGGGCTGGTTATTCTCACAGAAACAATATTGGGATGTAGGAATTATCAGTCCTACATCCCTGTACCAAGTACTTTTCATTTTAACTGGGGTTTTGTTTTGTTTTTTTTTAATTTTATACAAGCGATAGATCACCTTTAATTGCAAAAAGTAGTTTTTCATTAGAAGCTTTGATTCACAGTTTAAAATTTTACAGGTTGGAAAGTTTTACTTACCCAGCACAGTGATTTTAACTGTCTTGTTCCGAACTGGAGAGCTGTATTGCAAACATGTATAAATGCCCTCATCTTGCATTGATACATTAGAGAGATGTATAGTCAGCTCATTCTTTTTATAACGAATTAGCCCATATCTTCTGTCTTTTAAAACTGTAATAAAAAAGAAAAATAGTGACATTCTTTGTTTTGTACCTAATAATGGCCTGGTTTCTTTTTAACTGTATACTGATGAATGGCAAGTGCTCTCTTTTGTCTAAATCATATTCTGTATCATTGAAACATTACTGTCGCCAAATTAGTTAATGAAAACCACCCATTCTGAAATAATATTAATATTGTAAGACTACACCACCCACATGGAAAACAGCTCACGACTAAAGGGGCCCATACACGAACCAATCTCAATTGTACGATGCACCAATCGGACTTTAAGAAAAAAAATTGTAAAACAATATACGATCGGCCATATCCTGGTATCGTATGACCGGGACTGGTGCCTTAAGGGGGCCATAAGCCAAACACAAGAATTATATAATCTGTTTGGATGCCACTGTGCATTATCATGTCCAATGCTAATAAATACCACTATTGCAAGTCTGTGATGTTGTGGTGTCCAGGAGGCTTAAACGTGACATTTGGTGGTTGCGATATTTGGGGGCATGGCCATGCCATTTAGGGGCGTGGGTATGTTGCTGGGCATGGTGTTTGGGGTGTGTCTGATGTTTGGAGGCATGGACAGGATGATTGTGGATGTGCGCGTGATTCTAGGGGTGTGGCCGTGATGGCAATATCTGGGGATGTGGTCACATTCCAGGAGGCACTTTAAATACTTAGCATGACGATAACCGCAAATGTGGCTCATATCACCAATAGCAGCATAGTCTTTCCAGGGTTTATATTTGTATATTAATGTGATTCATATCACCAATAGTAACATAATCATTCAAGGGTTAATATTTATATATATATATATATATATATATATATGTCATTTATATCACCAATAGTAACATACATCTTATTTAACATTTGAAAGCTAAAATCTGATTGGTTGGGGCAAAATTAGCAGGTAGATTCAATAAAAGTTCTTATCGTTTAAAATGGTGCTAATTTTTCCCCAACCAATTTGATGTTATTTAACATTTGAAAGCTAACATCTGATTGGTTGGGGCAAAATTAGTACCATTTTTAAGGATAAGAACTTTTATTGAATAACCCTGAAGAACTTTTATTGAATACCCCTGTCAGTGTTTCCAGGGTTTATATTTGTATATAAATAGCATTCATATCACCAATAGTAACTTACAGGATTATTCGATAAAAGTTCTTATCGTTAAAAATGGTGCTAATTTTGCCCCAACCAATCGGATGTTATCTTTCAAATGTTAAATAAGATCTGATTGGTTGGGAAAAAATTAGCACCATTTTAAAAGATAAGAACTTTTATTGAATCTCCCTGAATAGTCTTTCCAGGGTTTATATTTGTATATTAATGTGATTCATATCACCAATAGTAACATAATCATTCAAGGGTTAATATTTATATATATATATATGTCATTCATATCACCAATAGTAACATACATCTTATTTAACATTTGAAAGCTAAAATCTGATTGGTTGGGGCAAAATTAGCACCATTTTAAACTATAAGCAGGGAGATTCAATAAAATTTCTTATCGTTTAAAATGGTGCTAATTTTTCCCCAACCAATCAGATTTTATTTAACATTTGAAAGCTAACATCTGATTGGTTGGGGCAAAAATAGCACCATTTTTAAGGATAAGAACTTTTATTGAATAACCCTGAAGAACTTTTATTGAATACCCCTGTCAGTGTTTCCAGGGTTTATATTTGTATATAAATATCATTCATATCACCAATAGTAACTTACAGGATTATTCAATAAAAGTTCTTATCGTTAAAAATTGTGCTAATTTTGCCCCAACCAATCGGATGTTATCTTTCAAATGTTAAATAAGATCTGATTGGTTGGGGAAAAATTAGCACCATTTTAAAAGATAAGAACTTTTATTGAATCTCCCTGAATAGTCTTTCCAGGGTTTATATTTGGAACCTTCCAAAAGCTAATTGCAATGTCTTACAGACCTTAAAGGGTATGTACACTGGCAAATTTGTTTTTAAATTGCCATTAGTGAAAACTATAATTACTGAAGGCATGCAGCAACACACACACCTCAGAATAAGTGCTACTTACATGTATTTATTTATAGATTAAGATGACGCAAAGTCATTTTTTCAGTATACAGTATATACACTTTAAGGGAAATTGTTAAGGGGTTGTGAAGGGCATATAAAAAAAACCCCAGTATAATAAAAGCAGATCTGAGTTGATTTACACTCTGCATCTTCTCTGCATTATTGAACCAACAAAAACAGAAGTGTCTCGTTCCCTCTGTTATAGAAGCTGTTGTTCTGTGTTGTGTAGCCATACATTACGCTGTTGTTGTGTCACTGAAGAGGACTTTGTGTCTGTGTTGTTGAAGTTGGGCAGCACAAGGAGCCCTGGACTTCACTTTCCTGGACTTTGGACAAGCACTGTGGGAGAACCATTTGGAGCTGGGATGTAAGGTAAGGATTTTTTAATACTACACAGTGGGGCCAGTAATGGCTTAAATTTAAATTTTGGGGGTGGACATTCCCTTTAAGCCTTGGTTTGCGGTGGCTGCTTGAATATTGGAAGAGATACTCCCGCAGTAAATCTGCTACAGGAGATTTGCACAAGAAAGTGTGGCTCTGGGTGAATCTCCCTGTATGTGTCTGGTGCATGGCACCAGACATGATGTGCAAAAAAGCAAGATTGTGTCTCCTCAATGCTTATTTCAAAGGTAAGAGTTACAGCAATCTGTCAAATGTTAACTTTATAGAATTCATTCACAGTCATTCATATTTTAGTTGTAGCTCTTCATTAACTTACATCTGCCAATTTACTTTTCTGAACTTTATCTTAATTTATTTTAACTTGTTATAAAACTACATTCATGTTATGCAGATACCAAATATCACAGTGTGGAAAGCTTTAGAGAAACCGACACCTACCTTTCTCACTGTTAAAATAGATTACAAAGCCCCTTGATGTCAACCACTGCAGGGGATGCAGGGGAGACTTGTCATCACCAGGAAACACACATTTTAATGTAGCTTTCTTTCCTTCAACCACATACTTATGGGCGGTATAAAATTCCGCTGCGTGAAACACAGTAAGGTTATATTTAAAGTTACAAAGTTCATTTTAAAGTAATAAAATCTGCTAAATGTATTAAAAAGAACATTTGTTCTTTGTATTAAAAAGAACATTTGTTAAACATTGTAACATAAATACATTTTCGTTCCTCACCAGGTTCTACATTTTCTCAGAGTGAAAGGGTTGTTACTGACAGCCAGCCTCAAATCTTTTTATCACATATGATTTAATTATTACATTTATTTGTGGTATTTCAAATATTCATCTTCTACTTTGTCCTGTTAACCACTGAATTTCTTAGCTCATCCTTCAACAACTAAATGAGACTGGAAGACTAAACAACCAGGAAATTAAATCTCCTTTGTGCCGCACATCTACCTGGCTCCACATGTAGCAACACATTATCAAATAAATACAAATTCCTTCTCTTAACATTTCAATCCCTTCGTTCTGCTGCTCCTTCTTATATTTCTTCTCTTGTGTCCCCAAATTTTCCTGCCCGGTACACTCCACTCATCACAGAACCATCTCTTATACATAACCCCCCACTCACACTACCTCCTCTCGTCTTAAAACTTTTCTCCTGTGGCTCCCGTTCTCTGGAATTCTTTTTCCCACTCTCTTCATCAAAAACCTCAATCTAACCTCTCATCCTATCTCTCTGAGCACAGCACAGCATAGGATTGCTGACACTGCACCAGTTACTACTATGGCACTTCTACCAGTGTTCACTCTAAGGTGTGTGCTTGTGCACGCGCACACAACTCTGCAGGCCTGCGCACACATAAGTGCTGTGGTACGGAGCGCACACAATTTCATTTTGTATGCGCACAGAAAATTTATATCTGCGCACATATACAATTTCCAATTCGAGGGAACATTGACTTCTACCCTTTACTATGTATCTGTATGTGTATATCTGCATGTGTACACCTAATTAGATTGTAAGCTCTGCGGGGCAGGGACCTCTTTCCTCATGTTAAATATTTCAAGCACTTGTATATTTCATGATGCACTTATTTATTAATATATTTATAGTCCCCATTTATTTATTGTCTATTTAGGGCTTAATTGTTTGAATGCTCCGTTTTAATAGGAATCCAATGACGATGTCCCAGGAAGTGCTGCACTAAGCACTTTATAAATTTTGAATCACTGTTTGTTTGGTTTAGCTCCTGGCTTGATAAAGGCCTGAAACTCAGGGCCGAAACTCTGCTTACATGTAACTTAAGGTGGCCATACACTAAAAAAGGCTATTACGATTGTATCTGCGATTGTAAACCGACTGATACTTTGATAGTCAGATGTACAATGTTAATTGTATGTAGATGTACCATACATATTGTTCGACATTCAATTCAGTTGGCGGTTAATGTCTAAGTAGCGATAATGGAGCACTCACTGGGCTTATTCTATTAACAACATGTTAGTTAACACATTTCACCCTTCTTTGTAGTCTTTTTCAGGAAGTCCTGATGATGGCTAGAAAGATGGGAAAATGTGTTCACTAGCATGTTGTTAAGAGAATAAAATGATTTTTTTTTGGATAAGCTATATGAGTACTCCATGGATACTTAGATGCATGTTTCCTTGGTAGCACCCTGGCATTAAAGGGCATGTCCACCCCCAAAACTATAATCCCCCCAACTACTGGCCCCATCATGTAGTGTAGTTTAAGCCTTACCTCACATCCCAGCTCCATAGGGTTCTCCTGTAGTCCCCCCCCAAAGTCCCAAAAAATGCCCACCAGGAGGCTAGCAGGTCCATATAGGACACTGCCTGCTGCCTGGCCTCCCGGAGATCTTTGCCATGCGTATTGCATCCCTTCTCCCCCCTCCCTCCCTCTCCCTCTCCCTCCCTCTCCCTCCCGTTGTGCTATCCCTCCCCCCTAGCATAAAACCCCTTTTATACTGTATTCCCCCATGTCTCCCAGCCCCAACCGCATATTTTATATTTTTAGAAAGCTCCCCAATCTTTTACTTACCTCTCCGCTTTCCTACGCGGAAGTGAGCTGCCGGCAGCCGCGTCCGTGATTGGCTGCCGCTCAGCCAATCACAGATGCGGCTGCCGGTCCCGCCCCTCTGCTTGCATTTCCTCGCAAGCAAAGGGCCGGGAGCGCGGCGCAGGAAAGAGGGGAGGTAAGTAAAGTTTGGGGGGCTATCTAAAAAAAATAATAATGCGGTTGGGGCTGGGAGCCCAGGGGGGATCATATATAAAAAAAAAGATTTTAGGGTGAACATACCCTTTAAACTAGCCAGATTGAGCAAGTACTAAGACTATATATGAATATATATATATATCATTTGTTTTGTATAAACAATCAATGAGATTCAATAAAAGTTATCGTTAAAAATTGGGCTAATTTGCCCCAACCAATCAGAGCTTATTTAACATTTGAAAGCTAACATCTGATTGGTTGGGGCACAATTAGCACCGTTTATTACAATAAGAACTTTTATTGAATCTCCCTGATTATATATACAGTATATATATACACACACACACACACACACATATATATATATATATATATATATATATATATATACACACATAATGACATCGTTATTCATAGTTATTCATACATTAACACATTAATTTAGCAATTCAAATTCAATAAAATGCTGGGCGAACCTATTAAAACAAGTTATATATTTACATATATTTATATATTTTGTTGGGATGGACAGTTCCTCTATTTACTATGAGTGTGGAAAAAAACTTACCTTTTAAAGGGAAGAAAAGAAGAACATAAAGAAATCCGATTGCAATCATGAGGTTTGCGTGATAAAAATTTACTCTTGAGACTGTTTAACACAGGCTTTCTGAATTTCCTCTAGACAACACTTATGAACTAAAGATCTGTGAGGGGGAAAGGAAGTATTCTTCAACCAATTGCAGCAGGGTGTCAGTGAAGTTAGTTTATTTCCACTGTGAGAAAGTGAGTGGTTATGACCACATAAGTTCCATATCGCAAATAAACAGGTTTGGTCAAGGCTTACATATGGTGTGTGTATATTTAATATTAGAACAAGCCTTAAGGTGAGAAAATATAGGGGACTATTTCCCGTTATAACAAGACTGTTTCTGAAAAAGATTCCCCTCCCACATTAACAATGAATGGTCTTCCTTCACTATATTGCCCTTTGTAAAGTGGTAACTGTTGTGGGTGTTAACCTACCATCCTCTGCTTGTCCATTTGATTCGTATTAGTATTCAGAGACCGATCTAATATGAGTTGCTCTGTTAAAAGGAAATTCACTGCCCCATGTCAGTGTTTCCTCAATATGAAATTTTGTGGAATTACACCTAGCAAAAGGAAATGCAGTATACTGTAAATGGCATATGTTACAGCAATCACTATATATTTGATCCTTGCATTCTTTATGGGTTTTTTTGCATTCTTAAGAAGAGGTCCTTAAAATGATTTCCAAAAGCTGGGGGCCAAGTTAAAAGCAAGGACCTCCAAGGTAATATTTTTGGAAAACTACCTCAGGCACATGCTAGGCTAGGGAGATTGCGGGAGCTTAGAAGTATTAGTGCATGGCTAAGAGGTTAGTGTAAGAAGGAGGGATTTAGGTTTTTAGTGGACTGGACAGCTCTTAAGTCAGTGATGCCCAACCCACTTGCCGCAAGTGTCCCAGACACATTTTTTCACAGCCCGCATGGAGCCACAACTGGGAGTGGAAAGGGGCATGCCGAGGCGTTCTGGGGGCGTGACCGGGCTGGAGGCGGAGCTACTCCCTGCGGCCTGCTCACCATGCTCAGAGCCACTAGTGCATCCCCCAGTTTCGGCTGGGTTAAGCACCCCTGTCTTACGTAGTGATGTTTTGGCAGAGAAGAGGGCTAGAGGTTTGGAGGCGATTTTAAACTAGGCTGGGGGGGGGGTAATGTCTAGGTTTTAAACTAGGCTGGAAGGATAATGTCAATCTCACTGGGATAGATAGCACAGGGACTTAGCAGTGGGTGGTAAGCCAGTGGTTGGAAGAAAGGTGGGGGCAGCATAGAGGATAGGGAGGCATGTGTATTAAAGGACATCCATAGTGAAAAAAACACACTGCCCCTTTGCAAAGTTAAATTCATGTACTCTGTGCTGCCTTTCTCCTACCTCTGTAAATGACTCTGTTTTTCCATGGTGTCAGATCTCTCTGCAGCACTCCCCCCTTCCCTCTCCCCTCTGTTACCTCCTCCATGTCTTAACTCCAGCTGCCTGACAAACTTATCATGTGCAGCAGGAGTTAAAAGTTCAACATCCTGAAAAACACACCCACGCACAGTGGCCAATAGAAAGCAAGCTGTCTAAGAGAGACGGAAGAAGAAGGAGAACGGTACAGTTTATGATCTCCCTCTTTGTGACCCATCATCAAACAGTAAAGGATAGCAAGAAGGGGGTCAAGTGCAGCCTTTTCTCTGCCATTGAAGCTACCTCTCTCCCCCTGCTAATGCTCTTATCTTTATGTTTGTAAAAAAGCATGGAGGAGGGAGGGACTTGATTGACATCACAAGAGGAATGCAATCACGGATTCTTCTAATTTGTGTATCTCAGGACAGAGAGGGAAACTTAAGAAAATACAGAAACTCTGGGAGTTGGGGGGAATTATAGAACACATGGAAAAAAAAGTTAATTTTCTCACTATAGTGCATAAAGAATTTACAGATAATTAATCTAAAATATGTGTTTGCAAAAGCAGGAAGCCTGGCTGAAAAAATGGGACAATTGGAGATAATGGCTTTGACTGAAAAGTAAGATGTAATAGGTATAGCAGAACATGGTTGAACAATTCTCATGACTGGGCTGTAAACATGTATCTTGGATAGTTGTGATAGTTGATAAAACAAGTTATCTTGGATAGTTGTGCCTTTAATAATAAAGGTGGTGTATTTTTTTTTTGCCCTATAGCCTTCCAGACCCTACCTTTGTGCTTGAATTTTGCTGGCCTCTCCACTATATTCTCGTTGTTAGTACTTCCCTCTTTAGATTTCCAAATGTAGTGGAACTGCCAACACAGAAAAGGGTTATGGGTTCCTGAATTTGCTGCATGATCATTTTCTCTCACAGGTGGTTGAAGTTCCTGCTAGAAAAGTTGCTCTGTTGGATCTGGTAACATCTAACGTTGTGGAGCAAATTATAGATATGAAGTTAACTGGAAGCTTAGGATGACCATTAAATATTGTCATTTAACATCTGTCATCAAAAGGAAATGTGCACTGGTTAAAGGCTTTTAATTTCAGGAAAGTAAAATTTTCCTGGATATCACCAGATCACAAACATGTGACAATCCCTCTTCCCTGTGTCTCCTCCTACTCGTAGGGCACCTATGGCCCCTCACCCACTGGCACCTCAGACAACCCCTCCCCCCCTTCCCACACAGAAAACTGTGTAAAAATGGCAAAGGCAGAATTGACAATTTTAAACTTTATTTCTGTTTTCCTCAGCCTGAAAACATTGTTTTTACACAGTTTTCTTTGAGCAGTGGGAGTTCTGAGGTGCCAATGAGGGAGGGGCCATGGAGGGCTGCAAGGGAAGGGGCAAAGGGGGGCTGAAATTGGAGGGCCCCGTGGTCCAATGATGGGGAGGGGGGGTCTGAGTGAGGAGTCAATGGGGTCTGTCTGCAAGGGAAGGGGCCATGGGGGGCTGCATGGTAAGGGGCTAAGGGTTCTGCAAGGGAATGGACCAAGGGGGGCATGCAAGGGGAGGGACCTCATGAGGGGAGGGGCTCACAAGTGGGAGGAGCCATGAGGCCCATGAGTGGGAAGGGCCAGCGAGTGGAAGACATTAAAAAAACAAAAAGTTACATACCTTACATACTCCGTGCTGTGGGCTATGCTGTGTAGTTCTTCCCCAATAGTATGAAGATGAGGACTGAAAATGTGGGGCCATTTAGATTCAGAGGATGTTCCCTCGGTATACACTATAGAAGATCCAAGTACAGATAGCATAGAGCATAGTAGCTATAATGGTATAGAAGATGCAATTGCACTTTGGTCAACTGAGGATATGATACAGAAACAACTAAATAAATAATATAAACCCCAAATAAAATACATTCTTGGGTCCTTGGGAATTAAGTTAAGTTTTATTCAGGTCATTTTTTCTTATTTTCTCAGATTCCCTGAGAAAATAGTAGTCATTCACAGCTGGGGAATTACAGGCTTGTAATTCCCAAGGGCTTGTCCACCCCCAAAACATTTAAAAATGTAACCCACTACTGGCCCCAATGTGTAGTTACATATCTGCTCCTTATGGTTCTCCTGCAGTGGTTATCCAAAATACAGGAAACTGAAGAGTAGGAGCTGTCTTCCTGTCAAAAGGAGCTAAACATCCTTGATGTGTGCAGAAAGACCACATCCTCAAAATCATATGGAATACAGCCAAACCATTCATTAAGGGATGTCTAGTCCAACCTCCAGTGGCGTATCTACGTTAAAACATTCGGGGCACGTGCCCCGGATGTTTTGCAAAGTGCCCCGAATGTTTTACTGACTTGTGCCCCTAGTTCCGGACTCCCCGGCGGACTCCGCCGGCGCGATGACGTCACGCGCATGCCGGCGCGATGACGTCACGCGCGCGACGGCGCAGAACATTACAGACGGCCTCTACGCTCCCGGCCTTCCCCTACTCGTGACTGTCTGGTGTCTCACTGTCTCTACAGATTAGATAGATAGCAGAATAGATAGCAGAGTTAAATAGATAGCAGAGTTAAATAGATAGCAGAGTTAGATAGATAGCAGAGTTAGATAGATAGATAGCAGAGTTAGATAGATAGAGTTAGATAGATAGATAGATAGATAGATAGATAGATAGATAGATAGATAGCAGAGTTAGATAGATAGCAGAGTTAGATAGATAGATAGCAGAGTTAGATACAGAGTAGATAGCAGAGTTAGGATAGATAGCAGAGTTAGATAGATAGATAGCAGAGTTAGATAGATAGATAGCAGATTAGATAGAGAGTTAGATAGTTAGATTTAGAGAGTAGATAGAATAGATAGATAGATAGAAAGATAGATAGAGATAAGATAGATAGCAGAGTTAGATAGAGAGATAGCAGAGTTGATAGGATGATAGCAGAGTTAGATAGATAGATAGATAGATAGCAGAGTTAGATAGATAGAGATTAGATAGATAGATAGATGCAGAGTTAGATAGATAGCAGAGTTAGATTAGATAGATTAGATAGCAGAGTAGAGAGTAGATAGCGAGTAAGATAGATAGAGTAGATAGATAGATAGATAGATTAAGTAGATAGATAGATAGCAGAGTTAGATATAGATAGATAGCAGAGTTAGATAGATAGATAGAAGAGTTAGATAATAGATGATAGAGTTAGATAGATAGATAGCAGAGTTAGATAGATAGATAGATAGATAGATAGATAGATAGATAGTAGTGAGTTAGATAGATAGATAGCAGAGAGAGGAGGATAGATAGATAGCAGAGTTAGATAGATAGATAGATAGATAGATAGATAGAAGATAGATAGATAGATAGATAGATAGATAGCGAGTAGATAGTAGATAGCAGAGTTAGATAGATAGATAGATAGATAGCAGAGTTAGATAAGATAGATAGCAGAGTGATAGATAGATAGTAGACAGAGTTAGATAGATAGGCAGAGTTAGATAGATAGCAGAGTTAGATAGATAGATAGATAGATAGCAGAGTTAGATAGATAGATAGCAGAGTTAGATAGATAGATAGCAGAGAGAGAGAGGGACAGTAGATAAGATAGATAGATAGAGAGATAGATAGATAGAATGTAGAGAGATAGATAGATTAGATAGATAGATAGCAGAGTTAGATAGATAGATAGCAGAGTTAGAGATAGTATGAGATAAGATAGCAGTTAGTATAGATAGATAGCAGAGTTAGATAGATAGATAGATAGCAGAGTTAGATAGATAGCAGAGTTAGATAGATAGCAAAGTTAGATAGATAGCAGAGTTAGATAGATAGATAGATAGCAGAGTAGATAGATAGATAGATAGATAGCAGAGAGAGAGAGGGACAGATAGATAGGGGCAGAGGTCCATGTAAAAGGTACAAGAAGGTCTCCCTGGAGGCCAAAGGTATGGCCAAGCGACTGACTACAACTGAACACAACAGTAAGTTTAAAATTACCAGATTGCTACCAGTTTATAATGATATTGCCAGTTGTGTCATTAATTTGTGTCTCTCTATCCAAATCTCTATCTTGTCGTCTATTTCACTGTCTTTCTGTCTGTTTATCACTATCGGGTGTGTGTCTATGTTTGTGGTTATCTATCTGTCTGTCGTGTCTTTTGGCCAATCTCATTAAGTACTTAGTGGGTGTGACCTAATTGGGGCGGAGAAAGGGCGTGGCCTAAAAATTTTTGGAGTGCCCCTGATCTTCTTAGACCCTAGATACGCCCCTGCCAACCTCTATTACCTGTAATATATCCATGGAAAAAGCACAACTTGGGATCAGAATAAGTGGTGCATTACTTCATATGTTGCAGAAGAAAATTTTAATACTAGGCCTCCACTTGATATAAGTCCAGTACTGAAGCTCAATTACCTATTATTTTATGTCAGCCTGATCCATTTTACAGCACTTGTCATATTTGAATGATGTAATGGGCACACTACATAATCCAACCAGTTGCTTTCTGTTTTCATTTCTGTTCTATTGCTAGTACTAGGAGAGCAGTAGAATTACAGTATATAATACAGATCTATAATACAGCAAATGAAAACCAAATGAATGCAAAAATATGTTTACAAAACACAATATTAAGAACAGATGAGGAGGACAAGAGAAAGCTGCCAACAAGACAGGAAAACTAAAGCAATTTTGTTAAAAAAACTATGTTCTTTGCTTGTGATGGGGCAAATTAGTACATTTTTAAGGATAAGAACTTTTATTGAATAACCCTGAAGACTTTTATTGAATACCCCTGTCAGTGTTTCCAGGGTTTATATTTGTATATAAATAGCATTATATCACCAATAGTAACTTACAGGATTATTCGATAAAAGTTTTTATCGTTAAAAATGGTGCTAATTTTGCCCCAACCAATCGGATGTTATCTTTCAAATGTTAAATAAGATCTGATTGGTTGGGAAAAAATTAGCACCATTTTAAAAGATAAGAACTTTTATTGAATCTCCCTGATAGTCTTTCCAGGGTTATATTTTGATATTAATGTGATTCATATCACCAATAGTAACATAATCATTCAAGGGTTAATATTATATATATAATGTCATTCATATCACCATAGATAACATACATCTTATTTAACATTGAAAGCTAAAATCTGATTGGTTGGGGCAAAAATTAGCACCATTTAAACTATAAGCAGGGAGATTCAATAAAATTTCTATCGTTTAAATGGTGCTAATTTTTCCCCAACCAATCAGATTTTATTTAACATTTGAAAGCTAACATCTGATTGGTTGGGGCAAAAATAGCACCCTTTTAGGATAAGACTTTTATTGAATAACCTGAAGAACTTTTAGATAATCCCCTGTCAGTGTTTCCAGGGTTTATATTTGTATATAAAAATCATTCATATCACCAATAGTAACTTACAGGATTATTCAATAAAAGTTCTTATCGTTAAAAATTGTGCTAATTTGCCCCAACCAATCGGATGTTATCTTCAAATGTTAAATAAGATCTGATGGTTGGGGAAAAATTAGCACCATTTTAAAAGATAAGAACTTATTGAATCTCCCTGAATAGTCTTTCCAGGGTTATATTTGGAACCTTCCAAAAGTAATTGCAATGTCACAGACCTTAAAGGGATTGTACACTGGCAAATTTGTTTTTAAATTGCCATTGTGAAACTAATTACTGAAGGCATGCAGCAACACAACACACCTCAGTAAAGTGCTACTTACATGTATTTATTTAGATAAGATGACGCCAAGTCATTTTTTCAGTATACAGTATATACACTTTAAGGGAAATTGTTAAGGGGTTGTGAAGGGCATATAAAAAAACCCCAGTATAATAAAAGCAGATCTGAGTTGATTACACTCTGCATCTTCTTCGCATTATTGAACCAACAAAAACAGAAGTGTCTCGTTCCCTCTGTTATAGAAGCTGTTGTTCTGTGTTGTAGCCATACATTACGCTGTTGTGTGTCACTGAAGAGGACTTTGTGTCTGTGTTGTTGAAGTGGGCAGCACAAGGGCGCCTGGACTTCACTTTCCTGGACTTTGGACAAGCACTTGGGAGAACCATTGGAGCTGGGATGTAAGGTAAGGATTTTTTAATACTAAACAGTGGGGCCAGTAATGGCTTAAATTTAAATTTTGGGGGTGGACATCCCTTTAAGCCTTGGTTTGCGGTGGCTGCTTGAAATTGGAGAGATACTCCCGCAGTAATCTGCTACGGAGATTTGCACAAGAAAGTGTGGCTCGGGTGAATCTCCCTGTATGTGTCTGGTGCATGGCACCAGACAGATGTGCAAAAAAGCAGATTGTGTCTCCTCAATGCTATTTCAAAGGTAAGAGTTACAGCAACTGTCAAATGTTAACTTTATAGAATTATCACAGTTCTCATATTTTAGTTGTAGCTCTTCATAAACTTACATCTGCCAATTTACTTTTCTGAACTTTATCTTAATTATTTTAACTTGTTATAAAACTACATTCATGTTATGCAGATACCAAATATCACAGTGGGGAAAGCTTTAGAGAAACCGACACCTACCTTTCTCACTGTTAAAATAGATTACAAAGCCCCTTGATGTCAACCACTGCAGGGGAGCAGGGGAGACTTGTCATCACCAGGAAACCACATCATTTAATGTAGCTTCTTTCCTTCACAACATACTATGGGCGGTATAAAATTCGCTGCGTGAAACACAGTAAGGTTATATTTAAAGTTACAAAGTTCATTTTAAAGTAATAAAAATCTGCTAAATGTATAAAAAGAACATTTGTTCTTTGTATTTAAAAGAACATTTGTAAACATGTAACATAAATACATTTTCGTTCCTCACCAGGTTCTACATTTTCTCAGAGTGAAAGGGTTGTTATGACAGCCAGCCTCAAATCTTTTATCACATATGATTTAATTATTACATTTATTTGTGGTATTTCAAATATTCATCTTCTACTTGTCCTGTTAACACTGAATTCTTAGTCATCCTCAAACAACTAAATGAGACTGGGAGACTAAACAACCAGGAAATTAAATCTCCTTTGTGCCGCAACATCTACCTGGCTCCACATGTAGCAAACACATTATCAAATAAATACAAATTCCTTCTCTTAACATTTCAATCCCTCGTCTGTGTCCGCTCCTTATATTTCTTCTCTTGGTCCCCAAATTTTCCTGCCCGGTACACTCCACTCATCACAGAAACCATCTCTTATACAATACCCCCCACTCACACTACCTCCTCTGTCTTAAAACTTTTCTCGTTGGCTCCCGTTCTCTGGAATTCTTTTTCCCACTCCTCTCATCAAAAACCTCAATCTAACCTCTCATCCTATCTCTCTGAGCACAGCACCGCATAGGATTGCTGACACTGCACCAGTTACTACTATGGCACTTCTACCAGTGTTCACTCTAAGGTGGTGTGCGTGGCACGCGCACACAACTCTGCAGGCCTGCGCACACATAAGTGCTGTGGTACGGAGCGCCACACATTTCATTTTGTATGCGCACAGAAATTTATTTGCGCACATATACAATTTCCAATTCGAGGGAACATTGACTTCTACCCTTACTATGTATCTGTATGTGTATATCTGCATGGTTACACCTAATTAGATTGTAAGTCTGCGGGGCAGGGACCTCTTTCCTCATGTTAAATATTTCAAGCACTTGTAATTTCATGATGCACTTATTTATTAATATTATAGTCCCCATTTATTATTGTCTATTTAGGGCTTAATTGTTTGAATGCTCCGTTTTAATAGGAATCCAATGACGATGTCCCAGGAAGTGCTGCACTAAGCACTTAAAATTTTGAATCACTGTTTGTTGGTTTAGCTCCTGGCTTGAAAAGGCCTGAAAACTCAGGGCCGAAACTCTGCTACATGTAACTTAAGGTGGCCATACACTAAAAAAGGCTATTACGATTGTATCGCGATTGTAAACCGACTGATACTTTGATAGTCAGATGTACAATGTTAATTGTATGTAGATGTACCATACATATTGTTCGACATTCAATTCAGTTGGCGGTTAAGTCTAAGTAGCGATAATGGACATCACTGGGCTATTCTATAAACACATGTTAGTTAACACATTTCACCCTTCTTGTAGTCTTTTTCAGGAAGTCCTGATGAGGCTAGAAAGATGGGAAAATGTGCACTAGCATGTGTTAAGAGAATAAAATGATTTTTTTTTGGAAAGCTATATGAGTACTCCATGGATACTTAGATGCATGTTTCCTTGGTAGCACCCTGGCATTAAAGGGCATGTCCACCCCCAAAACTATAATCCCCCCAACTAATGGCCCCATCAGTAGTGTAGTTTAAGCCTTACCTCACATCCCAGCTCCATAGGGTTCTCCTGTAGTCCCCCCCAAAGTCAAAAAATGCCCACCAGGAGGCTAGCAGGTCCATATAGGACACTGCCCGTGCCTGGGCTCCCGGAGATCTTTGCCATGCGTATTGCATCCCTTCTCCCCCCTCCTCCTCTCCTCTCTCCCTCTCCCTCCCGTTGTGCATCCCTCCCCCCTAGCATAAAACCCTTTTATACTGTATTCCCCCATGTCTCCAGCCCAACCGCATATTTTATATTTTTAGAAAGCTCCCCAATCTTACTTACCTCTCCGTTTCTCCCGCGGAAGTGAGCTGCCGGCAGCCGCGTCCGTGTGGCTGCCGCTCAGCCAATCACAGATGCGGCGGGTCCCGCCCTCTGCTTGCATTTCCTCGCAAGCAAAGGGCCGGGAGCGCGGCGCAGGAAAGAGGGGAGGTAAGTAAAGTTGGGGGGCTATCTAAAAAAAATAATAATGGGGGGGGGCTGGGAGCCCAGGGGGAGCATATATAAAAAAAAAGATTTTGGGTGAACATACCCTTTAAAACTAGCCAGATGAGCAAGTACTAGACTATAATGAATATAATATATATCATTTGTTTTGTATAAACATCAATGAGATTCAATAAAAGTTATCGTTAAAAATTGGGCTAATTTGCCCCAACCAATCGAGCTTATTTAACATTTGAAAGCTAACATCTGATTGGTTGGGGCACAATTAGCACCGTTTATTACAATAAGAACTTTTATTGAATCCCGATTATATATACAGTAATATACACACACCACACACACACACACTATATATATATTATATTATATATATATATATATACACACATAATGACATCGTTATCATAGTTATTCATACAATTAACACATTAATTTGCAATTCAAATCAATAAATGCTGGGCGAACTATTAAAACAAGTTATATATTACATATTTATATATTTTGTTGGGATGGACAGTTCCTCTATTTACTATGAGTGGGGAAAAAAACTTACCTTTTTAAGGGAAGAAAAGAAGAACATAAAGAAATCCGATTGCACATCATGAGGTTTGCGTGATAAAAATTTACTCTTGAGACTGTTTAACACAGGCTTTCTGAATTTCCTCTAGACAACACTTATGAACTAAAGATCTGTGAGGGGGAAAGGAAGTATTCTTCAACCAATTGCAGCAGGGTGTCCGTGAGTAGTTTATTCCACTGTGAGAGTGAGTGGTTATGACCACATAAGTTCCATATCGCAAATAAACAGGTTTGGTCAAGGTACATATGGTGTGTGTATATTTAATATTAGAACAAGCCTTAAGGTGAGAAAATATAGGGGACTATTTCCCTTATAACAAGACTGTTTCTGAAAAAGATTCCCTCCCACCTTAACAATGAATGGTCTTCCTTCACTATATTGCCTTTGTAAAGTGGTAACTGTTGTGGGTGTTAACCTACCATCCTCTGCTTGTCCATTTGATTCGTATTAGTATTCAGAGACCGATCTAATATGAGTTGCTCTGTTAAAAGGAAATTCACTGCCCCATGTCAGTGTTTCCTCAATATGAAATTTGTGGAATACACATAGCAAAAGGAAATGCGTATACTGTAAATGGCATATGTTACAGCAATCACTATATATTTGATCCTGCATTCTTTATGGGTTTTTTGCATTCTTAGAAAGAGGTCCTTAAAATGATTTCCAAAAGCGGGGGCCAAGTTAAAAGCAAGGACCTCCAAGGTAATATTTTGGAAAACTACCTCAGGCACATGCTAGGCTAGGGAGATTGCGGAGCTTAGAAGTATTAGTGCATGGCTAAGAGGTTAGTGTAAGAAGGAGGGATTTAGGTTTTTAGTGGACTGGACAGCTCTTAAGTCAGTGATGCCCAACCACTTGCCGCAAGTGTCCCAGCAACATTTTTTACACAGCCCGCATGGAGCCACAACGGGAGTGGAAAGGGGCATGCCGAGGCGTTCTGGGGGCGTGACCGGGCTGGAGGGAGCTACTCCTGCGGCCTGGTCACCATGCTCAGAGCACTAGTGCATCCCCCAGTTTCGGCTGGGTTAAGCACCCTGTCTTACGTAGTGATGTTTTGGCAGAGAAGAGGGCTGAGGTTTGGAGGCGATTTTAAACTAGGCTGGGGGGGGGGTAATGTCTAGGTTTTAAACTAGGCTGGAAGGTAATGTCAATCTCACTGGGATAGATAGCACAGGACTTAGCAGTGGGTGGTAAGCCAGTGGTTGGAAGAAAGGTGGGGGCAGCATAGGGATAGGGAGGCATGTGTATTAAAGGACATCCATAGTGAAAAAAAACACAATGCCCCGCAAAGTTAAATCATGTACTCTGTGCTGCCTTCTCCTACCTCTGTAAATGACTCTGTTTTTCCATGGTGTCAGATCTCTCTGCAGCACTCCCCCCTTCCCTCTCCCTCTGTTTACTCCTCCATGTCTTAACTCCAGCTGCCTGACAAACTTATCATGTGCAGCAGGAGTTAAAAGTTCAACATCCTGAAAAACACACCCACGACAGTGGCCAATAGAAAGCAAGCTGTCTAAGAGAGACGGAAAGAAGAGGAGAACGGTACAGTTTATGATCTCCTCTTTGTGACCCATCATCAAACAGTAAAGGAAGCAAGAAGGGGGTCAAGTGCAGCCTTTTCTTGCCATTGAGCTACCTCTCTCCCCCTGCTAATGTCTTATCTTTTATGTTGTAAAAAAGCATGGAGGAGGGAGGGACTTGATTGACATCACAAGAGGAATGCAATCACGGATTCTTCTAATTTGTGGTATCTCAGGACAGAGAGGGAAACTAAGAAAATACAGAAACTCTGGGAGTTGGGGGGAATTATAGAAAACATGGAAAAAAAAGTTAATTTTTCACTATAGGCATAAAGAATTTACAGAATCATAATCTAAAATATGTGTTTGCAAAAGCGGAGCCTGGCTGAAAAATGGGACAATTGGAGATAATGGCTTGACTGAAAGTAAGATGTATAGGTATAGCAGAAACATGGTTGAACAATTCTCATGACTGGGCTGTAAACATGTATCTTGGATAGTTGTGATAGTTGATAAACAAGTTTATCTGGATAGTTGTGCCTTTAATATAAAGGTGGTGTATTTTTTTTTGCCTTATAGCCTTCCAGACCCTACCTTTGTGCTTGAATTTGCTGGCCTCTCCACTATATTCTCGTTGTTAGTACTTCCCTCTTTAGATTTCCAAATGTAGTGGGAACTGCAACACAGAAAAGGGTTATGGGTTCCTGAATTTTGGCATGATCATTTTCTCTCCACAGGTGGTTGAAGGTCCTGCTAGAAAAGTTGCTCTGTTGGATCTGGTAACATCTAACGTTGGGGAGCAAATTATAGATATGAAGTTAACTGGAAGCTTAGGATGACCATTAAA
The DNA here is from genome assembly GCA_019447015.1 of Hymenochirus boettgeri. Classification (NCBI taxonomy): domain Eukaryota; kingdom Metazoa; phylum Chordata; class Amphibia; order Anura; family Pipidae; genus Hymenochirus; species Hymenochirus boettgeri. The sequence goes on along the minus strand of CM033475.1, from coordinate 141,232,504 downwards.
TATTGTCATTTAACATCTGTCATCAAAAGGAAATGTGCACTGGTTAAAGGCTTTTAATTTCAGGAAAGTAAAATTTTCCTGGATATCACCAGATCACAAACATGTGACAATCCCTCTTCCCTGTGTCTCCTCCCACTCGTAGGGCACCTATGGCCCCTCACCCACTGGCACCTCAGACAAAACTCCCCCCCTCACACAGAAAACGTGTGTAAAAATGGCAAAGGCAGAATTGACAATTTTAAACTTATTCTGTTTCTCAGCCTGAAAACATTGTTTTTACACAGTTTTCTTTGAGCAGTGGGAGTTCTGAGGTGCCAATGGGGAGGGGCCATGGAGGGCTGCAGGGAAGGGCAAAGGGGGGCTGAAATTGGAGGGCCCCGTGGTCCAATGATGGGGAGGGGGGGTCGAGTGAGGAGTCAATGGGGTTTGTCTGCAAGAAGGGGGCCATGGGGGGCTGCATGGTAAGGGGCTAAGGGTTCTGCAAGGGAAATGGACCAAGGGGGGCATGCAAGGGGAGGGACCTCATGAGGGGAGGGCTCACAAGTGGGAGGAGCCATGAGGCCCATGAGTGGGAAGGGCCAGCGAGTGGAAGACATTAAAAAAACAAAAAGTTACATACCTACATACTCCGTGCTGGGGCTATGCGTGTGTCTTCCCAATAGTATGAAGATGAGGACTGAAAATGTGGGGCCATTTAGATTCAGAGGATGTTCCCTCGGTATACACTATAGAAGATCCAAGTACAGATAGCATAGAGCATGATAGTAGCTATATAAGGTATAGAAGATGCAATTGCACTTTGGTCAACTGAGGATATGATACAGAACAAACTAAATAATAAATAAACCAAATAAAATACATTCTGGGTCCTGGGAATTAAGTTAAGTTTTATTCAGGTCATTTTTTCTTATTTTCTCAGATCCTGAGAAAATAGTAGTCATTCACAGCTGGGGAATTACAGGCTTGTAATTCCCAAGGGCTTGTCCACCCCCAAAACATTTAAAAAGTAACCCACTACTGGCCCCAAGTGTAGTTATATCTGCTCCTTATGGTTCTCCTGCAGTGGTTATCCAAAATACAGGAAACTGAAGAGTAGGAGCTGTCTTCCTGTCAAAAGGAGCTAAACATCCTTGATGTGTGCAGAAAGACCACATCCTCAAAATCATATGGATACAGCCAAACCATTCATTAAGGGATGTCTAGTCAACCTCCAGTGGCGTATCTACGTTAAAAACATTCGGGGCACGTGCCCGGATGTTTTGCAAAGTGCCCGAATGTTACTGGACTTGTGCCTAGTCCGGACTCCCGGCGGACTCCGCCGGCGCGATGACGTCACGCGCATGCCGGCGCGATGACGTCACGGGCGCGACGGCGCAGAATTACAGACGGCCTCTACGCTCCCGGCCTTCCCCTACTCGTGACTGGCTGGTGTCCACTGTCTCTACAGATTAGATAGATAGCAGAATAGATAGCAGAGTTAAATAGATAGCAGAGTTAAATAGATAGCAGAGTTAGATAGATAGCAGAGTTAGATAGATAGATAGCAGAGTTAGATAGATAGAGTTAGATAGATAGATAGTAGATAGATAGATAGATAGATAGATAGATAGCAGAGGTTGATAGATAGACAGAGTTAGTAGATAGATAGCAGAGTTAGATAGATAGATAGCAGAGTTATATAGATAGAGTTAGATGATAGATAGCAGAGTTAGAAGATAGATAGCAGAGTTAGATAGATGAGTTAGAGAGATAGATAGCAGAGTAGATAGATAGATAGATAGATAGATAGATAGATAGATAGATAGAAGATAGCAGGTTAGATAGATAGATAGAGAGTTGATAGATGCAGAGTTAGATAGAGAGATTAGAAGCAGAGTTAGATAGATTAGATTAGAGTAGATAGTAGCAGAGTTAGATAGATAGCAGAGTTAGATAGATGTAGATAGCAGAGTTAGATAGATAGATAGCAGAGTAAGATAGATAGAGGTTAGATAGATAGATAGATAGATAGATAGATAGATAGATAGCAGAGTAGAGTAGATAGATAGCAGTTAGATAGATAGAGAGCTAGATTGATAGATAGATAGATGAGTTTAGATAGATAGATAGCAGAGTTAGATAGATAGTAGATAGATAGATAGATAGATAGATAGATAGTAGAGTGAGAGATAGATAGAGAGGGAGAGGAGGATAGATAGATAGCAGAGTTAGATAGATAGATAGATAGATAGATAGATAGATAGATGATAGATAGATAGATAGATACGAGTAGATAGATAGGTAGCAGAGTTAGATAGATAGATAGATAGATAGCAGAGTTAGATAGATAGATAGCAGAGTATAGATAGATAGATAGATAGCAGAGTTAGATAGATAGCAGATTAGATAGATAGCAGAGTTAGATAGATAGATAGATAGATAGCGAGTTAGAAAAGATAGAGGATAGTAGATAGAGAGAGAGAGGCAGATAGATAGCTAGATAGATAGATAGATAGATGATAGATAGATAGATAAGATTAGATAGATAGATAGCAGAGTTAGATAGATAGATAGCAGAGTTAGATAGATAGATAGCAGAGTTAGATAGATAGATAGCAGAGTTAGATATATAGATAGATAGCAGAGTTAGATAGATAGATAGATAGCAGAGTTAGATAGATAGCAGAGAGTAGATAGCAGTTAGATAGATAGCAGGTTAGATAGATAGATAGATAGCAGAGTAGTAGATAGATAGATAGATAGCAGAGAGAGAGAGGGACAGATAGATGGGGCAGAGGTCCAGTAAAGGTACAAGAAGGTCTCCCTGGCCAAAGGTATGGCCAAGCGACTGACACAACTGAACACAACAGTAAGTTTAAATTACCAGATTGCTACCAGTATATAATGATATTGCCAGTTGTGGCATTAATTTGTGTCCTATCCAAAATCTCATACTTGTCTGTCTATTCACTGTCTTTCTGTCTGTTATCATATCGGGCTGGGTGTCTATGTTTGTGGTTATCTATCTGTCTGTCTGTGTCTTTTTGCCATCTCATTAAGTACTTAGTGGGTGTGACCTAATTGGGGCGGAGAAAGGGCGTGGCCTAAAAATTTTTGGAGTGCCCTGATCTTCTTAGACCCTAGATACGCCCCTGCCAACCTCTATTACCTGTAATATATCCATGGAAAAAGCACAACTTGGGATCAGAATAAGTGGTGCATTACTTCAATGTTGCAAGAAAATTTTAATACTAGGCCTCCACTTGAATAGTCCAGTACTGAAGCTCAATTACCTATATTTATGTCAGCCTGATCCATTTTACAGCACTTGTATATTGAATGATGTAATGGGCACACTACATAATCCAACCAGTTGCTTTCTGTTTTCATTTCTGTTTTATGCTAGTACTAGGAGAGCAGTAAGATTACAGTATATATACAGATCTATAAAACAGCAAATGAAAACCAAATGAATGCAAAAAATGTTTACAAAACACAATATTAGAACAGATGAGGAGGACAAGAGAAAGCTGCCAAAGACAGGAAAACTAAAGCAATTTGTAAAAAAACTATGTTCTTTGCTTGTGAAGGTTCTCATTCATCAGGTCAGGTATATCTGTTGTATCAATTAGATTCAAGGACTTGAAATGTAGTCTTGAAGACGTTTCGCTAGTCATCCGACTGGCTTTCTCAATTCGAATGACTTGTACAAGAATCTGTGGCAATTATGTACCCTGGAAAATCCCAATACTTATTCACAGCCAGGTGTTAAGGGTGTGATTAGATAGTGGCTAAGGGTGTTTATTTATATACTATGTTCTTTGGTTTTTTTTCTGGTTTATTGCCCCGAAACTGCTAAAATTACATGTGATTCTTATCTTTCCAAGTAACCTTAACCAATACAAACATTAAGGCTGGGTACACCCCATCTGGTGGTAAATCATAGTTGCGCAAACTGTCGGCTGCAATGAGCGCTTGGTCGGGACAAAACTCACCTGGTGTTTACACAGGTAGTGGGAATAAGCATAGCTACAGATTTCATGTTCTTAATAAAATCGGTTACTGTCCCTTTAAATGCCCTGAAGGCATTCGTCAGCACTCTTGAAGTAGGAAAAAAAAAAACACATTTCTTTTTTGCATCCCTTGATATTTTTCAAAGGAAAAGGTATGCACAGACCATGTCCAAAGCAGACGTTTATTGATTCTCCTATTAACTGATATCCGCAGGTGTACGATCGGATTGCTGGTTGGCTAAAAGATTTTAGACACGATGGGGGAAATTATTTCATTTTTCATTTGAGGGGTGAACATACCTTTAGCAGCACACTGGCACATGAGGAAGCCCCCTCTGACAGCGGGGGGGAACCGCGTATACCTAAACTAGGCAGACCGGTCTCCCTGCAACTATTTTTGTATATGACTATACATATGTATATTATGAGCCCACCTCCCCTTACAGTAGTAGCAAGGCAGCAAAGGTAATCTGCACACACCTATGTGGCTGAAGGTCAAATATCAAGAACAGAAAAGCACATCAGTCTGATGTGCATGGTGCTTTTCTGTTCCCCTTACAGTAGGGTTTTACTACACTAGTGCTGAGTCTTGTATTTTGTTTTAACAGCAGTGGCAAAAGGAGTGGAGGAGTTTGTGAGCTACTGAGAGCCGGACAACGGATGACGGTGCATCGGCATCTGATATTTTCTTTTCCGGAAGAGAGAGGAGAGAGAGAGACTTAATCCAGCTTAACTGTTCGTAGTATATATAGGTAGAATCAAAAGAAGAATGAGCAGCACACACAATTTTTTGCAAAATAAAACGGTGTTTCTCAATACACAGCCATATCAGGGCAGTGCAACGTTTCTCAAGACACACACAAAAAGGGCTATACAATGGCATTATGCATGAACAAAAATAAAAGCTTCCGGAAGTGAGGTATATGTACCTGTACCATGGATATCTTAAAGAGCATCAACATTACACCCATCCCTACCGTGCATTTCTAATATAGGGGAATTACCCCTATATATACTCGAGTATAAACCGCCCCGAGTATAAACCGAGGTACCTAGTTTTAGGTTTAAAAGGAGGAAACCCACACTGACTCGAGTATAAACCGAGGGGGTAGTATTTGCCACTAAAGATGTTTGGAAACTACAACTCCACCAAAAAGCATGCTGGAGTTGTAGTTTTCAAACATCTTAAGTGGCAAATACTTGCAAATAGGGGTAAATCCTCCATATTTGTGCTACAGTATGCACAAATAAAGAAGGTTTTACTCTATTTGTATGTATTTTCCACTTAAGTGTGTCCCTGTGTAAATAAAGTAAATGTTTCTCCTACCTTGTCCGGCAGCCGCGCGATCCACATCCTCGCCCCAAGCCTTGCGCCGGATGATGTCACTACCCGGCGCCTCTCACTTTGCGGCTCGGGTTGTGAACATCATCGGATGCGCAGAGGCTGTGGAGTGAGGATGCGGATCGCGCGGCCGCCGGACAAGGTAAGGGAAACATTGACTCGAGTATAAACCGGGTAAGATTTCAGGTTTTTTTTAAAGCCTGAAAACGCGTTTATACTCGAGTATATACGGTACATCATTTACCTACATCTCCCCAAATTGTATATCCTACATATTCATATGACTCCCAGTACATACTGCCTGGACAAAAATCAAATATCCCCCCTACTATCATACATATCCAAAAAAGTTAATTATTCAAAACAATAATTTTACAATAATATCCCATATGCTGAATCTTCTGATCAAACTATTACAGGTATCGGAACAGGTCGTAGTCCCTATTGAGGCCTTTAGGTGACAAGTATCCAATTGTTTATTCACCAAACCTCTCTTATTTGGAGGACAGCTCCCTGTCACCGCCTCTAACGTTCATATGTACCTGTTCCAACACTGTGTATATACGTGTGTCTGCCCTTTGCCCCTTACTAAAGAATGATTGGCCACCTGTTGTGTCATGATCTTAAGATTTATGGCAGATTATGTTGGGTGATCCTAAACTTCACCTTCTGTGTAGTCTCCTCAACATATATCAGGGTACATGGGCAGACTAATGCGTAGGCTACATTTGGAATTGCATGTGAAGTGACTCTTAAATGTATTTCATTCTCAGGGTGTATGAACACTTTTCCTTTTAAAACTGAGTGCAGTGAATATAATCAGAATACATTCAACGGTGGTATTATATAATATTTATATATAAAATTTCCTTTTTTGGTTTCTAGTTTGAAACATAGACAAAGTCACCATTGTCCTATCGATTTAGCTCTATGGTGGGACATTATTGGAGGATTTTGAAATTCCTATATGATGGGATATGAATTTCTCAAAATTTGCCAATGTTTTTTTATCACATAACAAAACCACTCAATTTATCATATTCCTTGATGTAGGAGATTCTTTTACTTTTTCTCAATCCTATTCTTTTCATCCCTCCCTGGGTATCATCTTCTGTTGTATAGATTCCAGTATTTTCATAGGACCCTCTCTGTTTGAATTTTCTACACATATGGGTCAGTTGTAGCTTTTTAACTTCAGGATCACTCACGAGTCTGTGTATCTCATAAACTGACTGTCGGGTTGACCGTTAACATGTGGGGGGTGTTGGCTCTGTACGGCAACAACTGATTCCTATGAGTAGGCTTTTGATAGAGTTAAGTGGATATCACATCATTTTAACCACTAAGATGTCCAGGAATGGAATTTTTCAGTATTCACATTCAAATGTTATATTCGGGTTATACCATTCAGGCATTCCTGAAAATGCCATAGGGTGTTAGTGGACCCCAGCCAGAGGATGAACACGTCATCGATGTATCTATCTTTGGTTTCTGTCCTGTGTTTAAAAAAGGCATGTTTTTTACGGGTAACATCACCTGTCTGTTACCGTTATCAACATTGTCTGGCATGGATCAGGATCCCTTATGTTGCCTCCCCCAAAAGGACCCTTCCTAGAACAGAGTGCTGCTCTGGACACTAAGAGCTACCAATGAGGATACTTAGGAGCAACAATGAGGTAGGGGTATATAATATTACATTGAAGAAGGTGGAAAAGTTATATGTATGGATCTCCCATTACCAACTAAATGACCATAAATATATGCATCGAAAGTTTTGTACTCCACTACTGTATATTAGGTACATGGCAAAATGTATAAAGTTTTAATGTACTTACATTGTTGATACCGCTATTTTAATATGGTATAGTCAAATGGATGGTTTAGCCACACCTCTGTCACTGCTACAGCCTCTACATGTATTACACTGAAAGGACATGAAGAAAGTTCCTATATTTCACCCAATTTTGTGCTGTTTGTAAAACATGTGACAGTCTTGGCAAGTCAAAACATTCTTCTAAATGTGTGAGATCTCACTCTCACCTCACCCCCCTCCCTCTCAATAGAAAAAGAAGAAGAGCTGCATGAAAACATTGCATGCCCATTCCTGGAATGAAATCAACATTAGTGTGGAATTTACAGTTTGGACTGGATGTTTTGGAGCAAGAAGGCTTTGGCAGGCAGGGATTTAGGCTATGGGTGGAAATAGGAGCAGAGATTAAAAAGCCTTGCTGTTATATGCTGATGGAGCCACATTCCATAGAATTTGTACAAATGATTCTGAATTGAGTAAGCCAGTCGGGTGACTAGCAAAACTTTAAGTCCAGCTGATCTAACTGAATACCAGAGAATAAACTGAATGAATGAGAACCCTACATAAAGTGATAAACCTAAAGTAAGTAGTATTATTTGGAAGGCAGAGGCAGCTCCCACACAGGGACTCCAGGTGCCAGTCCCCCTCACAGCACCAACTCATAAATGCCCAGGAATGTATATAGCTGCCTATTAGTAATAATAGAATTTAATTCTAAGTCAATGGATGTTGAGGGCTTTTTCCCCTGTAAGCCCACCTCACATTAAGCTATTAGCTGACTGGTTATCTTGTGCTCCCAGGTCTAATAAGACTGAAACATAGCAGGATAGTCTGGGTCCTTATAGGACCTCAGATTTACCAATGATGATCCCTCTCTAACATACTGGTGACAGCTAGTGTTAATGGGGAGGAGATGATATTGAAAGACAGTTGATATTTAATTATAGAATGATCAATGATCTCTTATTAATCTATTATTGGTTGAAATTTGAGGGGGAAGATTGATTTAAGCTCTGCACAGCAGTTGTAATTCACTGTGGTGTTTCTACTGAACGATAACACTCTAAACAATGTTAAAATAAATATATCAAGAAAAGACAAAAACCCTGGATTTAATTCCTTCTGACTCTGAGTTTTTCTGGTATTAATACATATACTTATGTATTGACCATTACAGTTATTATCGTTAAAAATGGTGCTAATTTTCCCCAACCAATCAGAGTGTAGCTTTCAAATATTAAAAATAGATCTGATTAGTTGGGCAAAATTAGCACCATTTTAAACAAAAGAACTTTAGTTTTAGAAACTTATGTAGCCACTTTTAAAGCTATTTATGAACTTGCCGTTACAAATCTGCTGGAAAACAGTTCCACGGTTTCACCGTTCTCACTGTAAAGACACCTTTCCTAACCAAGAAGTGAAACTTTCTTTCTAATCGCTACTTCGACTTTAGAGAAATTGGGGTATTTACCTTATCCAGTAGACATGAGGTAAGGGAGGGTAGCGATGATTTGTCTGTTGGTTGCGGTGTATTAGGGTTATTGTTTAAATTGTAGAGCTCAATGTAATATATTAATATGTAATATATACTATAATGCATATGTTGTAGGGTAGAATTATGCAAGCAACCTTTAGTGTTCCCATTACATGTCCTGGAAATTGTAGTGCAGAAGTTTCTCCTCAGAAACTATGAAATAAAATTTGCCAATCAACACCTGACGGCTAACATTTGCACGTTGTCTACTAATTGGGTGACATTGGTGGTCGACCCAGGAGATCAACAAACTGGCAGTCTGCTCCTTCTGGGCAAATCATACATATGTACGAGCCTTAAAGGGAAACTCCATACCTTTTAAACAAGCCTAGGTTGATGTCTCTAGCTGTTGTCAATCTAAAGTTGTAGGTTGGTAAATCTCTCTTCCTACTCTGCTCTGTCTGCTGTGAAAGCCATGTGTTACAAGCTGTATCATAAGCCCCACCCACAAAAAATCTATATTTATTTTCTATGCCTGTGGACACCTTAGGGAGAGAAATAATTATTTTCAGGCTTGCAGCTAGATTAAAAAAAAAATGTATACAAATACCACACAATGCAGAGCAAAGGGATTACAAAATTCTTAAAGATCAGGAATTAGCTGTTGAATCCACACCGTAAATTCCACATTGCACAATAAAAACAACCGTATAAGCCTGAGGTACCTATTTCTGCTTCAAAAATCAGGAAAACTGATTGACTTGAGTATAAGAGAGGGTTGAAATTATAACCACTACTGCCTTCTGATCTGTGTTGTTCTGAGGCTTTAACTGCCCTTAAATAGACAGGAGTACTGGATTTGGCTATTACCGTATGGGACTACTGTATGGGAATTTTGCTGTCCATTAACAATATACCATCCTCCTGATTATGTATTGTTTGAGGCATTAGTTACCCTTTAAATGGACAGCACAATTTCCATACAGTAGTCCCATCAGTAATAGCCAAATCCAGTATTTGCAACTAAGCCTCAGAACAATACAGAATCAAATGCAACATTTTTAACAATAGATAACATCCTGATTCTGTATTGTTTTGAGGCATTAGTTGCCCTTTAAATGGACAGTATCCCATACAGTAACCCCGAGAGGTCATGGTATATCTGTTGTATTCAATTAGATCAACTGGACTTGAAATGTAGTTCTTGAAGACGTTTCGCTAGTCATCCGACTGGCTTTCTCAATTCAGAATGACTTGTACAAGAATCTGTGGCAATTATGTACCCTGGAAAATCCCAATTAGCATATCACAGCCAGGTGTTAAGGGTGTGATTAGATAGTGGCTAAGAGGTGTTATATTATATACTATGTTCTTTGGTTTTTTTTCTGGTTTATTGCCCAGAAACTGCTAAAATTATCATGTGATTCTTATCTTTCCAAGTAACCTTAACCAATACAACATTAAGGCTGGGTACACCCCATCTGGTGGTAAATCATAGTTGCGCAAACTGTCGGCTGCAATGAGCGCTTGGTCGGGACAAAACTCACCTGGTGTTTACACAGGTAGTGGGAATAAGCATAGCTACAGATTTCATGTTCTTAATAAAATCGGTTACTGTCCCTTTAAATGCCCTGAAGGCATTCGTCAGCACTCTCTGAAGTAGGAAAAAAAAAAACACATTTCTTTTTGCATCCCTTGATATTTTTCAAAGGAAAAGGTATGCACAGACCATGTCCAAAGCAGACTGTTTATTGATTCTCCTATTAACTGATATCCGCAGGTAGTACGATCGGATTGCTGGTTGGCTAAAAGATTTTAGACACGATGGGGGAAATTATTTCATTTTTCATTTGAGGGGTGAACATACCTTTTAGCAGCACACTGGCACATGAGGAAGCCCCCTCTGACAGCGGGGGGGGAACCGCGTATACCTAAACTAGAGGCAGACCGGTCTCCCTGCACTATTTTTGTATATGACTATACATATGTATATTATGAGCCCACCTCCCCTTACAGTAGTAGCAAGGCAGCAAAGGTAATCCTGCACACACCTATGTGGCTGAAGGTCAAATATCAAGAACAGAAAAGCACATCAGTACTGATGTGCATGGTGCTTTTCTGTTCCCCTTACAGTAGGGTTTTACTACACTAGTGCTGAGTCTTGTATTTTTGTTTTAACAGCAGTGGCAAAAGGAGTGGAGGAGTTTGTGAGCTACTGAGCATGGCCGGAACAATGGGTGCATCGGCATCTGATATTTTCTTTTCCGGAGAGAGAGAGAGAGAGAGAGACTTAATCCAGCTTAACTGTCTAGTATATATATAAGGTAGAATCAAAATGAAGAATGAGCAGCACACACAATTTTTTGCAAAATAAAACGGTGTATTCTCAATACACAGCCATATCAGGGCAGTGCAACGTTTCTCAAGCACACACAAAAAGGCTATACAATGGCATTATGCATGAACAAAATTTAAAAGCTTCCAGGAAGTGAGGTATATGTACCTGTACCATGGATATCTTAAAGAGCATCAACATTACACCCATCCCTACCCGTGCATTTCTAATATAAGGGGAATATACCCCTATATATACTCGAGTATAAACCGCCCCGAGTATAAACCGAGGTACCTAGTTTTAGGTTTAAAAGGAGGAAACCCACACTGCTCGAGTATAAACCGAGGGGGTAGTATTTGCCACTAAAGATGTTTGGAAACTACAACTCCCACCAATAAGCATGCTGGGAGTTGTAGTTTTCAAACATCTTAAGTGGCAAATACTTGCAAATAGGGGTAAATCCTCCTATATTTGTGCATACAGTATGAACAAATAAAGAAGTTTTTACTCCTATTTGTATGTATTTTCCACTTAAGTGTGCCTGTGTAATAAAGTAAATGTTTCTCCTACCTTGTCCGGCAGCCGCGCGATCCACATCCTCGCTCCACAGCCTCTGCGCATCCGGATGATGTCACTACCACGGCGCCTCTCACTTTGCGGCTCCGGGTAGTGACATCATCCGGATGCGCAGAGGCTGTGGAGTGAGGATGCGGATCGCGCGGCCGCCGGACAAGGTAAGGGAAACATTGACTCGAGTATAAACCGAGGTAAGATTTTCAGGTTTTTTTTAAAGCCTGAAAACCTCGGTTTATACTCGCGAGTTATACGGTACATCATTTACCTTACATCTCCCCAAATTGTATATCCTACATATTCATATGACTCCCAGTACATACTGCCCTGGACAAAAATTCAAATATCCCCCCTACTATCATACATATCCAAAAAAGTTAATTATTCAAAACAATAATATTTACAATAATATCCCATATGCTGAATCTTCTGATCAAACTATTTACAGGTATCGGAACAGGTCGTAGTCCCTATTGAGGCCTTTAGGTGACAAAGTATCCAATTTGTTTATTCACCAAACCTCTCTTTATTTGAGAGACAGCTCCCTGTCACCGCCTCTAACGTTCATATGTACCTGTTCCAACACTGTGTATATACGTGTGTCTGCCCTTTGCCCCTTACTTAAAGAATGATTGGCCACCTGTTGTGTCATGATCTTAAGATTTATGGCAGATTTATGTTGGGTGATCCTAAACTTCACCTTCTGTGTAGTCTCCTCAACATATATCAGGTTACATGGGCAGACTAATGCGTAGGCTACATATTTGGAATTGCATGTGAAGTGACTCTTAAATGTAATTTCATTCTCAGGGTGTATGAACACTTTTCCTTTTAAAACTGAGCTGCAGTGAATATAATCATGAATACATTCCAACTGGTGGTATTATATTATATATTTATTATATAAAATTTCCTTTTTTGGTTCTAGTTTGAAACATAGACAAAGTCACCATTGTCCCTATCGATTTAGCTCTATGGTGGGACATTATTGGAGGATTTTGAAATTCCTATATGATGGGATATGAATTTCTCAAAATTTGCCAATGTTTTTTTATCACATAACAAAACCACTCAATTTATCATATTCCTTGATGTAGGAGATTCTTTTACTTTTCTCAATCCTATTCTTTTCATCCCTCCCTGGGTTATCCATCTTCTGTTGTATAGATTCCAGTATTTTCATAGGATACCCTCTCTGTTTGAATTTTCTACACATATGGGTCAGTTGTAGCTTTTTAACTTCAGGATCACTCACGAGTCTGTGTATCCTCATAAACTGACTCGTCTGGGTTGACCGCTTAACATGTGGGGGGTGTTGGCTCTTGTACGGCAACAACTGATTCCTATGAGTAGGCTTTTGATAGAGTTAAGTGGATATCACATCATTTTTAACCACTAAGATGTCCAGGAATGGAATTTTTTCAGTATTCACATTCAAATGTTATATTCGGGTGTATACCATTCAGGCATTCCTGAAACTGCCATAGGGTGTTAGTGGACCCCAGCCAGAGGATGAACACGTCATCGATGTATCTATCTTTGGTTTCTGTCCTGTGTTTAAAAAAGGCATGTTTTTACGGGTAACATCACCTGTACTGTTACCGTTATCAACATTGTCTGGCATGGATCAGGATCCCTTATGTTGCCTCCCCCAAATAGGACCCTTCCTAGAAACAGAGTGCTGCTCTGGACACTAAGAGCTACCAATGAGGATACTTAGGAGCAACAATGAGGTAGGGGTATATAATATTACATATAGGAAAGGTGGAAAAGTATATATGTATGGATCTCCCTATTACCAACTAAATGACCATAAATATATGCATCGAAAGTTTTGTACTCACTTACTGTATATTAGGTACATGGCAAAATGTATAAAGTTTATAATGTACTTACATTGTTGATACCGCTATTTTAATATGGTATAGTCAAATGGATGGTTTAGCCACACCTCTGTCACTGCTACAGCCTCTACATGTATTACACTGAAAGGACATGAAGAAAGTTCCTATATTTCACCCAATTATGTGCTGTTTGTAAAACATGTGACAGTCTTGGCAAGTCAAAACATTCTTCTAAATGTGTGAGATCTCACTCTCACCTCACCCCTCCCCTCTCAATAGAAAAAGAAGAAGAGCTGCATGAAAACATTTGCATGCCCATTCCTCTGAGAATGAAATCAACATTAGTGTGGAATTTACAGTTTGGACTGGATGTTTTGGAGCAAGAAGGCTTTGGCAGGCAGGGATTTAGGCTATGGGTGGAAATAGGAGCAGAGATTATAAAAGCCTTGCTGTTATATGCTGATGGAGCCACATTCCATAGAATTTGTACAAATGATTCTGAATTGAGTAAGCCAGTCGGGTGACTAGCAAAACTTTAAGTCCAGCTGATCTAACTGAATACCAGAGAATAAACTGAATGAATGAGAACCCTCACATAAAGTGATAAACCTAAAGTAAGTAGTATTCATTTGGAAGGCAGAGGCAGCTCCCACACAGGGACCTCCAGGTGCCAGTCCCCCTCACAGCACCACACTCATAAATGCCCAGGAATGTATATAGCTGCCTATTAGTAATAATAGAATTTTAATTCTAAGTCAATGGATGTTGGAGGGCTTTTTCCCCCTGTAAGCCCACCTCACATTAAGCTATATAGCTGACTGGTTATCTTGTGCTCCCAGGTCTAATAAGACTGAAACATAGCAGGATAGTCTGGGTCCTTTATAGGACCTCAGATTTACCAATGATGATCCCTCTCTAACATACTCCCTGGTGACAGCTATGTGTTAATGGGGAGGATGAGTATTGAAAGACAGATTGATATTTAATTATAGAATGATCCAATGGATCTCTTATTAATCTATTATTGGTTGGAAATTTGAGGGGGAAGATTGATTTAAGCTCTGCACAGCAGTTGTAATTCACTGTGGTGTTTCTACTGAACGATAACACTCTAAACAATGTTAAAATAAATATATCAAGAAAAGACAAAACCCTGGATTTAATTCCTTTCTGACTCTGAGTTTTTCTGGTATTAATACATATACTTATGTATTGACCCATTACAGTTATTATCGTTAAAAATGGTGCTAATTTTCCCCAACCAATCAGATGTTAGCTTTCAAATATTAAATAAGATCTGATTAGTTGGGGCAAAATTAGCACCATTTTAAACAAAAAGAACTTTTAGTTTTAGAAACTTATGTAGCCCACTTTTAAAGCTATTTAATGAACTTGCCGTTACCAAATCTGCTGGAAAACAGTTCCACGGTTTCACCGTTCTCACTGTAAAGACACCTTTCCTAACCAGAAGATGAAACTTTTCTTTCTAATCGCTACTTCGACTTTAGTAGAAATTGGGGTATTTACCTTATCCAGTAGACATGAGGTAAGGGAGGGTAGCGATGATTTGTCTGTTGGTTGCGGTGTATTAGGGTTATTGTTTAAATTGTAGAGCTCAATGTAATATATTATATATGTAATATATACTATACATGCATATGTTGTAGGGTAGAATTATGCAAGCAACCTTTAGTGTTCCCATTACATGTCCTGGAAATTGTAGTGCAGAATGTTCTCCTCAGAAACTATGAAAATAAAATTTGCCAATCAACACCTGACGGCTAACATTTGCACGTGTCTACTAATTGGGTGACATTGGTGGTCCGACCCAGGAGATCAACAAACTGGCAGTCTGCTCCTTCTTGGGCAAATCATACATATGTACGAGCCTTAAAGGGAAACTCCATACCTTTTAAACAAGCCTAGGTTGATGTCTCTAGCTGTTGTCAATCTAAAGTTGTAGGTTGGTAAAATCTCTCTTCCTACTCTGCTCTGTCTCTGTGAAAGCCATGTGTTACAAGCTGTATCATAAGCCCCACCCACAAAAAATCTATATTTTATTTTCTATGCCTGTGGACACCTTAGGGAGAGAAATAATTATTTTCAGGCTTGCAGCTAGATTAAAAAAAAAATGTATACAAATACCAACACAATGCAGAGCAAAGGGATTACAAAATTCTTTAAAGGATCAGGAATTAGCTGTTGAATCCACACCGTAAATTCCACATTGCACAATAAAACATACCGTATAAGCCGAGGTACCTATTTCTGCTTCAAAAATCAGGAAAACTGATTGACTTGAGTATAAGACGAGGGTTGAAATTATAACCACTACTGCCTTCTGATTCTGTGTTGTTCTGAGGCTTTAACTGCCCTTTAAATAGACAGGAGTACTGGATTTGGCTATTACCGTATGGGACTACTGTATGGGAATTTTGCTGTCCATTTAACAATATATACCATCCTCCTGATTATGTATTGTTTTGAGGCATTAGTTACCCTTTAAATGGACAGCACAATTTCCATACAGTAGTCCCATACAGTAATAGCCAAATCCAGTATTTGCAACTAAAGCCTCAGAACAATACAGAATCAGAATGCAACATTTTTAACAATAGATAACATCCTGATTCTGTATTGTTTTGAGGCATTAGTTGCCCTTTAAATGGACAGTAATCCCATACAGTAACCCCAATACCTTTCCATGCTTTACACTTTCTACAATGCTTTATGTTGCTGGAGTTGTAGTTTCCAAACATCTATAGCAGAAGTATTGGGGGGTTCCTGTATGGGATTACTGTCCCCCCCGGAGCCCCCCAGTTCAGTGTTCACTTACTTGGGCAGTCTTCAATCTTCAGTCACCAACCCACTCACCTCTCTGCTGGGCTGCCGCTCGCTCCACATCTGCCTGACGTCACTACTCTGTGTGACAAGTGAGAGGCGCTGAGTAGTGATGTCTGCGTGCAGAGATGGATTAAGATCATATGGGCCCAAGCAGTGGCCATCATTTAGGGCCCCCTTTTTTGCTACATATATTGTATAGACTGTTTTTTGATACTGCTTCTGAAGCTGGGCCCCCAGAAGTTTCCTGGGCCCTAGGCAGGTGCCTAGGGTTGCCTTGTGGATAATCCTGCTCTGTCTGCTGTGAGATTCAAGAGCGCCAGCCGGCAGAAAAGTGAGTGGGTTAGTGACTCGAGTATAAGCTGACGTTCGATTTCAGGCTTTTTTAAAGCCGAAAACCTTGGCTTATACTCAAGTAATACGGTAAGTTTGACAGCATGATAAAGATTTCTATTTTTTGCTCATTTCACTAAATATGGTGTATTTATGTTTCAATAGAAAAGGGAACCTATAAGCAAAATGCTCTTAAGGTTAACTGTGATAACTTTAGGTAATAGACATGAATTGCTTTCCTGAGTATTTTTGCAACTTAATTTATTTAACATAGTTTTGAAGATATTTACATTTTTATGTAAGCATCACCAGATCACCTGCACTTCATGCTCTAAAACCAAGTGACAGTCCCTCTTCCTTGTGTCTTCTCCTCCTCATGGGCCCCCATGGCCCCTTTCCTTGCAGTCCTCATCAAACCCCCATGGCCTCTCACTCTCCTCCTTCAGTCACTATAACTCGATCTCTTTTTGGTTTCTTCTGCTTTTTCCTGCACTGAGCATGTGCCAACCGCAAATTAGAGAACTAGTATTTGTGACCACAGATTCAGAAACTCCCACCCTATAACTTTCTGATCAGTTATTTCTTCGTATTTTGGGCTGTGCAACACATAGATAGGTGACTGGTGGCTCATTTTAAAGGTAGGAGTCTGGCCGTTCATTTAAAATCAACTTGTTTGAATACCAGTTCCCCTTTAAGTAAAAGAACAGGTTATGATTTTCACAAACTTGCAAGTTAACTTGTAACTTATGACCCATTATAACTGGATAAACAAGTTTTTTTTCTACTGGGGATCATAAACAGTTATTTAGATATGTTTAACCTGTGCACTTTGAAGAATTGAGCTTTTCTTTCAACTCACTTTAGGCAAAATGTACAAAGGGTATGCTACTTATTTCTCATAGTGTTCCCCTTTTTTTACCTTTAAGGATTGTGGTCATACAAATTTATGTCAAATCTATCACTACAGCAAGATCTACAACCATTTAAATATAATACATAGTAGACTCAAATTATAATGGGAGCAGCAGTGGAATATTTTTTTTTCTTATAATAATTATTTATTTTCTTATAATATTTCTTATAATTATCACTTAGCTATGTCACTTAGGGGCATATTTATAAAGGTTTGTTAAACTTTTCGCCTTCTTTAACGCAGCCTTTTCGCCAAATTTTGACTTTTTGCTATTTATAAAGCAGTGATAACCAGTGGCGAAAGATCATTTTCTCTACGTTTCGCTTTTCGCCACACATCGTTGCAGTAACCGCTCAAGCATATTTATAAAATGGCAAAAAGTGTATTTTTGCATTAACTTCAGCCATAACATTCCCCATGTCTGAGGGTGGGGTCCATGAGGTGTCAGTACATTTGGGAGGTGTTTCTCAATATTAATAAGTACCCAGGGGTGTGTGTGACTATTTTCCAGCATTTTACTGTAATCGATCTCCTGCTATCTTGCCTCCGGTAGATATTTGCCATGCGCACTTGCAGCCCTTCTCCCCCCTTCCCTCCCTCCCCCCTCCCTCCCGTTCTACATCCCCCCCCTACTAGCGTCACATCCCCCTTATATGCTGCTCCCCCCCCATGTCCCCCCGCCCCAACCGCATATTTTTTTTTTCAAAAAGCTCCCCAAACTCTTACTTACCTCTCCGCTTTCTCCGCTGCACTGAATGAACCGGCAGCCGCGTCCGTGATTGGCTGCCGCTCAGCCAATCACAGACGCGACTGCCGGTCCCGCCCCCTGCTTGCATTCCTCGCAACGCAGAGGGCCGGCAGTGCGGCGGAGGAACGAGGGATGAAGTAGAGTTTGGGGGCTTTCTGAAAAAATATTTATGCGGTTGGGGCTGGGAGACATGGGGAGCCGCATATTAAAATCCATTTTAGGGGTGGACATACCCTTTAATAAAAGAGAATTTTCATCAAAAGTGAAAATTATCTAGCAAAAGTAGCACTAATAATGATAAAAAGTTCACCACATATGATGGCAATAGTAATAACTAACTCGTTTTTTCAAAGTAGTATTAATTGGTTAATACACACTGAACACCTATCTTTGTTATTTAAAAATACCTAACACATTTGGTTTTTTTTTTCAGCCAAAGATATAAATATATAAAACTCAAAAGGCGAATTTTCTCAATTTCATATTAATGGGATAATAAATAGTGTAAAACTCATAAGGCAAATTTTCTTTTTTTTTTGTTTATTTCAGCAAACTGCAGCTATTACCAAACCAGTTCCATTAATATGGGAACATACCATAGCGCTGTGTAACAAATAGTCACGTTAATGGAACATTCCAGTAAGTAATTATGTTGGGGCAAAAATTCTGGTAAAACTGCAAAAAAAGCAACAAAAGGAGAGCAAGGGGCAAAAATCCACCTATTTATAAATGGACTTTAAATTAAAAAGTAAAAAAAACCCCTGAAATTAAACTAGAAAGCAATCTCTCTTTTCGCAGTGATACCACACTTAATGCAATAAATAAGGCAAAAACTACCATCACCCTCGCCGCAGTGATACTTTCCCGCAAAAGCGAAAACGAGCATTTTTATAACTAAGGTGAAATTAGCACTATTTGTCATTGCAATGTCCTGCGATTGCAAAATGGCGAAAATATTGATCGTTATGCCTCTTAGTGATTATAAAAAAAGTATTCACTGCAGTTCCCATACCATTCTGGCTATTCACGGGTTCAACCCGTGAAGTTTTTTAAAAATGAAAACTGTTGTTTTAAAGGAATAGTTCACTGCAATAGTGAACTAGTCCTTCTCTACATTGATTGAAGCCCAGGAGGTTAAGGAGCTATGCCTTACTTCCCGTTAGATAATCAATGTTTGGATAGCCAGGAACGAAGCTCAGGAAATATTACCTTTTGCGCGATCCAGCGGGGCCGCACTGACAGTTCCCGACTGCTTCCTGCTATATTGTCTAGGACCTAGCCTGTCCGAAAAATGTCGTGCAAAATAAATGCATGTGTGTTATAGCAATACTCGTCAGGTTGTGTGATTCATTGGTTGCTCCATAAGCTTTCATACTATAAAGGAAAGCAGAGTGCAGTGGGTAAGGAGAGGGGAGATCAGTACAGTGGATAAAGGGGGGGAGCTCAGTAAGCTTTCATACTATATCATATCTATGTCATAGAACATACATCGGGGCAACCTGTGATAATAGAGGTGGTGTAGGTATCTGGAATGTTATATGTACTTCACCTCCCCTTACCCACTGTACTGAGGTCCCATTCACCTCCCCTTACCCACTGTACTGAGGTCCCATTCACCTCCCCTTACCCACTGTACTGAGCTCCCATTCTCCTCCCCTTACCCACTGTACTGAGCTCACATTCTCCTCCCCTTACCCACTGTTCTGAGCTCCCCATTCCCCTCCCCTTACCCAGAGATGGATTAGATCATATACGGGCCCTAGCGTGCCATCATTTAGGGACCCTTTTTTGATACATATATTGTAAAGACTAATATTGTTACTGCTTCTCATCTGGGCCCCCAGAAGTTTCCTGGGCCCTAGGCGGTGCCTAGGGTTGCTTGTGGATAATCCTGCTCTGCCCTTACCCCTGTACTAAGCTCAACATTTTTCTCCTCCCTTACCCCACTGGACTGGCTCCATTCCCCTCCCCTTACCCACTGTACTGAGCTCCAATTCCCCCTCCCCTTACCCCTGTACTAAGCTCTAATATTTCCCTCCCCTTACCCACTGTACTGAGCGCTCCCATTCCCCTCCCCTTATCCACTGTACGGAGCTCCCATTCCCTCTCCCTTACCCACTGTACTGAGCTCCCATTTCCCCTCCCCTTTACCCACTGTACTGAGCTCCCATTCCCCTCCCCTACCCACTGTACGAGCTCCATTCCCCTCCCTAACCACTGTACTGAGGCTCCTTACCCACTGTAACGGACCTCCCATTGACCTCCCCTTACCACCACTGTACTGAGCTCCTTACCCACTGTACAGAGCTCCCATTGACCTCCCCCCCCCTACCCACTGTACTGAGCTCCTATTCCTTACCCACTGTAATGACGCTCCAATTCCCCACCCCTTACCCACTGTACTGAGCTCCCATTCCCCTCCCCTTACCCACTGTACTGAGCTCCCATTCCCCTCCCCTTACCCACTGTACTGAACTCCCCCCATTCCCCACCCCTTACCCCTGTAACTGAGCTCACATCCCCCACCCTTACCCACTGTACTGAGCTCCCATTCCCCTCCCCTTACCCACTGTACTGATCTCCCATTCCCCTCCCCTTACCCACTGTACTGAGCTCCCATTCCCTTCCCCTTACCCACTGTACTGAGCTCCCATTCTGCTCCCCTTACCCACTGTACTGAGCTCCCATTCCCCTCCTCTTACCCACTGTACTGAGCTGCCATTCCACTTCCCTTACCCACTGTAGTGAACTCCCTTTGCCCACCCCTTACCCACTGTACTGACCTCCCATTCCCCTCCCCTTACCCACTGTACTGAGCTCCCATTCTCCTCCCCTCCCCCACTGTACTGAGCTCCCATTTCCCTTCCTTTACCCACTGTACTGAGCTCCCATTCCCTCCCCTTACCCACTGTACTGAGTCTCCCTTCCCCTCCCCCTTACACCCCTGTACTGAGCTCCCATTCCCCTCCCCTAACCTACTGTACTGAGCTCCTTACCCACTGTACGGAGCTCCCATTGAACTCCCTTTACTCACTGTACTGAGCTCCTATTCCTTACCCACTGTACTGAGCTCCCAATCTCCGCCCCTTAACCACGGTACGGAGCTCCCATTCCCCTTCCTTTACCCACTGTACTGAGCTCCCATTCCCCTCCCCTTACCCACTGTACTGATCTCCAATTCCCTCCCCTTACCCACTGTAACTGAGTCTCCCATTCCCCTCCCCTTACCCACTGTACTGAGCTCCCATTCCCCTCCCTAACCTGACTGTCCTGAGCTCCTTACCGACGTACGGCTCCCATTAAACTCCCTTTACTCACTGTACTGAGCTCCCATTCCCCACCCTTACCCCCTGTATGAGCTCCCATTCCCCTCCCCTTACCCACTGTACTGAGCTCCCATTCCCCCTCCCTTACCACTGTACACTGAGCTCCCATTCCCCTCCCCTTCCCACTGTACTGAGCTCCCCATTCTCCCCCCCCTTACCCACTGTACTGATCTCCCTTCCCCTCCCCTTACCCCCTGTACTGAGCTCCCATTCCCCTCCTCTTACCCACTGTACTGGCTCTCATTCCCCTTCCCTTACCCACTGTATTGAACTCCCTTTGCCCACCCCTTACCCACTGTACTGAGCTCCTTACCCACTGTACAGAGCTCCCATTGACCTCCCCTTACCCACTGTACTGAGCTCCTATATCTTACCCACTATACTGAGCTCCCATTCCCCTCCCCTTACCCCCCTGTACTGAACTCCCATGCTCCACTCCTTACCCACTGTACGAGCTCCCTATTCCCCTCCCCCTTACCCACTGTAACTGAGCCCCCTTCCGCCTCCTCTTACCCACTGTACTGAGCTCTCATTCCCCTCCCCTTACCCCACTGTATTGAACTCCCTTTGCCCATCCCTTACCCACTGTACTGAGCTCCTTACCCACTGTACAGAGCTCCCATTGACCTCCCCTTGGCCACTGTACTGAGCTCCTATATCTTACCCACTGTACTGAGCTCCCATTCCCACCCCTTACCCACTGTACTGAGCTCCCATTCCCCTCCCCTTACCCACTGTACTGAGCTCCCATCCCCTCCCCTTACCCACTGTACTGAACTCCCATTTCCCCACTCCTTACCCACTGTACTGAGCTCCCATTCCCCACCCGTTACCCACTGTACGGAGCTCCCATTCCCTTCCTTTACCCACTGTACTGAGCTCCCATTCCCCTCCCCTTACTCACTGTACTGAGCTCCCATTCCCCACCCCTTACCCACTGTACTGACTCCCATTCCCCTCCCCTTACCCACTGTACTGAGCTCGCATTCCCCACCCCTTACCCACTGTACTGAGCTCCCATTCCCCTCCCCTAACCCACTGTACTGAGCTCCCATTCCCCTCCCCTTACCCACTGTACTGAGCTCCCATTGCCCTCTCCCCCTTACCCACTGTACGGAAGCTCCCATTCCGCTCCCCTTACCCACTGTACTGAGCTCCTATTCCCCTCCTCTTACCCACTGTACTGAGCTCCCATTCCCCTCCCCTTACTCACTGTACTGAGCTCCCATTTCCCTCCCCTTACCCACTGTACTGAGCTCCCATTCCCCTCCCCTAACCTACTGTACTGAGCTCCTTACCCCTGTACGGAGCTCCCATTGAACTCCCTTTACTCACTGTACTGAGCTCCCATTCCCCTCCCCTTACCCACTGTACTGAGCTCACATTCCCCACCCTTACCCACTGTACTGAGCTCCCATTCCCCTCCCCTTACCCACTGTACTGAGCTCCCATTCCCCTCCCCTTACCCACTGTACGGAGCTCCCCATTCCCTTCCCCTTACCCACTGTACTGAGCTCCCATTCCTGCTCCCTTACCCACTGTACTGACTCCCATTCCCCTCCTCTTACCCACTGTACTGAGCTGCCATTCCACTTCCCTTACCCACTGTAGTGAACTCCCTTTGCCCACCCCTTACCCACTGTACTGACCTCCCATTCCCCTCCCCTTACCCCACTGTACTGAGCTCCCATTCTCCTCCCCTCCCCCACTGTACTGAGCTCCCATTTCCCTTCCTTTACCCACTGTACTGAGCTCCCATTCCCCTCCCCTTACCCACTGTACTGAGCTCCCATTCCCCTCCCCTTACCCACTGTACTGAGCTCCCATTCCCCTCCCCTAACCTACTGTACTGAGCTCCTTACCCCACTGTACGGAGCTCCATTGAACTCTTTTACCCTGTACTGAGCTCCTATTCCTTACCCACTGTACTGAGCTCCCAATCTCCTCCCCTTACCCACGGTACGGAGCTCCCATTCCCCTTCCTTTACCCACTGTACTGAGCTCCCATTCCCCTCCCCTTACTCACTGTACTGAGCTCCAATTTCCCTCCCCTTACCCACTGTACTGAGCTCCCATTTCCCCTCCCCTTACCCACTGTACTGAGCTCCCATTCCCCTCCCCTAACCTACCTGTACTGAGCTCCTTAACCCCCTGTACGGAGCTCCCATAAACTCCTTTACTCACTGTACTGAGCTCCCATCCCCACCCCTTACCCACTGTACTGAGTCTCCCATTCCCCTCCCCTTACCCCACTGTACTGAGTCTCCCATTCCCCTCCCCTTACCCACTGTACTGAGCTCCCATTCCCTCCCCTTACCCCTGTACTGAGCTCCCATTCTCCACCCCTTACCCACTGTAACTGAGCTCCCATTCCCCTCCCCTTACCCTACTGTACTGAGCTCCCATTCCCCTCCTCTTACCCACTGTAACTGAGCTCCATTCCCCTTCCCTTACCCACTGTATTGAACTCCCCTTTGCCACCCCTTAAACCCACTGTACTGAGCTCCTTACCCACGTACAGAGCTCCGCCCATTGACCTCCCCTTACCCACTGTACGAGCTCCTATATCTTACCACTTACTGAGGCTCCCATTCCCCTCCCCTTACCCCCTGTACTGAACCCAATGCTCCACTCCTTACCCACTGTACTAAGGCTCTCCCTCCCTCCCCTTACCCACTGTACTGAGCTCCATTCCCCTCCTCTACCCACTGTACTGGCTCTCTTCCCCTCCCCTTTACCCCACTGTATTGAAATCCCTTTGCCCATCCCTTACCTTCCACTGTTCTGAGCTCTTACCCCTGTACAGGAGCTCCCATTGTACCTCCCCTTGCTGCCCACTGTCTGAGGCTCCTTATACTACCCACTTACTGAGCTCCCCCTTCCCCACCCCCTTACTCCCACTGTACTTGAGGCTCCCATTCCCCTTCCCCCTTACCCACTGTACTGAGCTCCCCTTCCCCCTCCCCTTACACCCACTTAACTGAACTCACCTTCCCACTCCTTCACCACTGTAACTGAGGCTCCATTCCCCACCCCCCTTACCGACTGGAACGAGCTGCACCATTCCCCTCCTCTTTACCCCTCTGTACTGATCGCCATTCCCTCCCCTTACTCACTGTACGAGCGCTCGCCATTCCCCACACCCTTACCCACTGTACTGAGCCTCCCATTCCCCTCGCCCTTACCCCTGTACTGAGCTCGCATTCCCCCACCCCCCTTACCCACTGTACTGAGCTCCCATCTCCCCCTCCCTAACCCACTGTACTGACTCCCATTCCCCTTCCCCTTACCCACTGTACTGAGCTCCCATTGCCCTCCTCCTTTACCCACTGTCTGAGCTCCCATCCGCTTCCCCCCTACACCACTGTACTGAGCGCCTATTCCCTCGTTCCCTCCTCTTACCCACTGTACTGGCCACCCCCCTACCCGACTAGCTCCCTTCCCTCCCTTACCGACCCCTGTACTGAGCTCCCATTTCCTCCCTGTCCTTCCTCCTCCCTCCTAACCTCGTACGAGCTCCTTACCCCTCGTACGGAGCTCCCATTGAACTCCCTTTACTCACTGTACTAAGCTCCTATTCCCTTACCCACTGTAATCTGAGCTCTCCATTCCCCACCCCTTAGACCCCTGTACGATCTCCCCTTCCCGCTCCCCTTACCCCCTGTTACCGAGCTCGCCCCATTTCCCCTCCCCCTTACCCACTGTATCTGAGACGCCCATTCCCCTCCCCTAACCGCACTGTCTGACTCCTTTAACCCACTGTACGGAGCTCCCATTTGACCTCACCCTTACCCCTTACTGAGCTCCTATTCCTTACCCACTGTAATTAGCTCCCATTCCCCTCGCCCTTACCCCACTTTGACTGAGCTTCCCCATTCCCCTCCCCTTACCACCCACGTACTGAGCCGCTCCCATGTCCCCACGCCCTTACCACTGCACTGAGCCCCCATTTCCCCTCCCCTTACCCCCTGAACTGAGCTCCCATTCGCCTCCTCTTACCCCTGTCAACTGGAGTCTGCTCATTTCCCCTCCCCTTACCACCCACTGTAGTAAACTCCCTTTGCCCACACTGAGGCTCCTTACCCACTGTACAGAAGCTCCCTTGACCTCCCCTTACCCACTGTACTGAGCTCCTATTCCTTACCCACTGTAATGAGCTCCAATTCCCCACCCCTTACCCACTGTACTGAGCTCCCATTCCCCTCCCCTTACCCACTGTACTGAGCTCCCATCCCTCCCTCCCCTTACCCACTGTACTGAACTCCCATTCCCCACCCCTTACCCGCTGTACTGAGCTCACATTCCCCACCCTTACCCACTGTACTGAGCTCCCATTCCCCTCCCCTTACCCACTGTACTGAGCTCCCATTCCCCTCCCCTTACCCACTGTACTGAGCTCCCATTCCCCTCCCCTTACCCACTGTACTGAGCTCCCATTCTGCTCCCCTTACCCACTGTACTGAGCTCCCATTCCCCTCCCACTCTTACCCACTGTACTGAGGCCATTCCACTTCCCTACCCACTGTAGTGAACTCCCTTTGCCCACCCCTTACCCACTGTACTGACCTCCCATTCCCCTCCCCTTACCCACTGTACTGAGCTCCCATTCTCCTCCCCTCCCCCACTGTACTGAGCCCCATTTCCCTTCCTTTACCCACTGTACTGAGCTCCCATTCCCCTCCCCTTACCCACTGTACTGAGCTCCCATTCCCCTCCCCTTACCCACTGTACTAGCTCCCATTCCCCTCCCCTAACCTACTGTACTGAGCTCCTTCCCCACTGTACGGAGCTCCCATTGAACTCCCTTTACTCACTGTACTGAGCTCCATTCCTTACCCCTGTACTGAGCTCCCAATCTCCTCCCCTTAACCACGGTACGGAGCTCCCATTCCCCTTCCTTTACCCACTGTACTGAGCTCCCATTCCCCTCCCCTTACCACTGTACTGAGCTCCAATTTCCCTCCCCTTACCCACTGTACTGAGCTCCCATTCCCCTCCCCTTACCCACTGTACTGAGCTCCCTTCCCCCCCCTAACCTACTGTACTACCCTTACCCACTGTACGGAGCTCCCATTAAACTCCCTTTACTCACTGTACTGAGCCCCATTCCCCACCCCTTACCCACTGTACTGAGCTCCCATTCCCCTCCCCTTACCCACTGTACTGAGCTCCCATTCCCCTCCCCTTACCCACTGTACTGAGCTCCCATTCCCCTCCCCTTACCCACTGTACTGAGCCCCATTCTCCACCCCTTCCCCACTGTACTGAGCTCCCATTCCCCTCCCCTTACCCACTGTACTGAGCTCCCTTCCCCTCCTCTTACCCACTGTACTGAGCTCTCATCCCCTTCCCTTACCCACTGTATTGAACTCCCTTTGCCCACCCCTTACCCACTGTACTGAGCTCCTTACCCACTGTACAGAGCTCCCATTGACCTCCCCTTACCCACTGTACTGAGCTCCTATATCTTACCCACTATACTGAGCTCCCATTCCCCTCCCTTACCCCCTGTACTGAACTCCAATGCTCCACTCCTTACCCACTGTACTGAGCTCCCATTCCCCTCCCCTTACCCACTGTACTGAGCTCCCATTCCCCTCCTCTTACCCACTGTACTGAGCTCTCATTCCCTCCCCTTACCCACTGTATTGAACTCCCTTTGCCCATCCCTTACCCACTGTACTGAGCTCCTTACCCACTGTACAGACTCCCATTGACCTCCCCTTGCCCACTGTACTGAGCTCCTATATCTTACCCACTACGTACTGAGCTCCCATTCCCCACCCCTTACCCACTGTACTGACTCCCATTCCCCTCCCCTTACCCACTGTACTGAGCTCCCATTCCCCTCCCCTTACCCCTGTACTGAGCTCCCATTCCCCACTCCTTACCCACTGTACTGAGCTCCCATTCCCCACCCCTTACCCACTGTACGGAGCCCCATTCCCCTTCCTTTACCCACTGTACTGAGCTCCCATTCCCCTCCCCCCCTTACCCACTGTACTGAGCTCCCATTCCCCACCCCTTACCCACTGTACTGAGCTCCCATTCCCCTCCCCTTACCCACTGTACTGAGCTCGCATTCCCCACCCCTTACCCACTGTACTGAGCTCCCATTCCCCTCCCCTAACCCACTGTACTGAGCTCCCATTCCCCTCCCCTTACCCACTGTACTGAGCTCCCATTGCCCTCCCCTTACCCACTGTACTGAGCTCCCATTCCGCTCCCCTTACCCACTGTACTGAGCTCCTATTCCCCTCCTCTTACCCACTGTAACTGAGCTCCCATTCCCCTCCCCTTACTCACTGTACTGAGCTCCCATTTCCCTCCCCTTACCCACTGTACTGAGCTCCCATTCCCCTCCCCTAACCTACTGTACTGAGCTCCTTACCCACTGTACGGAGCTCCCATTGAACTCCCTTTACTCACTGTACTGAGCTCCCATCCCCTCCCCTTACCCCCTGTACTGAGCTCACATTCCCCACCCTTACCCACTGTACTGAGCTCCCATTCCCCTCCCCTTACCCACTGTACTGAGCTCCCATTCCCCTCCCCTTACCCACTGTACTGAGCTCCCATTCCCTTCCTTTACCCACTGTACTGAGCTCCCATTCTGCTCCCCTTACCCACTGTACTGAGCTCCCATTCCCCTCCTCTTACCCACCCCTTACCCACTGTACTGAGCTCCCATTCCCCTCCCCTTACCCAGAGATGGATTAGGATCATACGGGGCCCTAGGCAGTGCCATCATTTAGGGACCCTTTTTTTGATACATATATTGTAAAGACTATAATATTGTTACTGCTTCTCAAGCTGGGCCCCCAGAAGTTTCCTGGGCCCTAGGCAGGTGCCTAGGGTTGCCTTGTGGATAATCCTGCTCTGCCCTTACCCACTGTACTAAGCTCACATTCTCCTCCCCTTACCCACTGGACTGAGCTCCCATTCCCCTCCCCTTACCCACTGTACTGAGCTCCAATTCCCCTCCCCTTACCCACTGTACTAAGCTCTAATTTCCCTCCCCTTACCCACTGTACTGAGCTCCCATTCCCCTCCCCTTATCCACTGTACTGAGCTCCCATTCCCCTCCCCTTACCCACTGTACTGAGCTCCCATTTCCCTCCCCTTACCCACTGTACTGAGCTCCCATTCCCCTCCCCTTACCCACTGTACTGAGCTCCCATTCCCCTCCCCTTACCCACTGTACTGAACTCCCATTCCCCTCCCATTACCCACTGTACTGAGCTGACTGAGAGGGAGGAGCAGACACACAGATGTAGGAGGCTACAACGCTGGACAAAGTGTGTAACCCTGGGTTTTTTCTTAGACTATTCCTAGCAGTTGTGCTTGAACCTAATTACATGGTGTTAGCTCAGGGCAATGTGATTTTGAAGCATTAAATGTAGACCATTCATTTTCCCAAGTTAAACAATATAACTTTGACTGTGCTGTTGGTGTATTTGGTCCAAACAGATAGCGACGTTGCAGAGCTCGCTGCGCTATGATTTGCATCCTGCTGGTGGCAGGGCACGGGACACTGCTGGAGAGCCACATTAAGGTCCTTCTGTTTATTCATGTCTGTCATTGGTCTGTAGCAATGATGTTGACCCTTGCACTCTAGATGTTTTGGAAACTACAACTCCCAGTATGCCCTGGTGCAGAATGCACCAAAGTTGTAGTTTCCAAACATCTGTTGTGCAAGGTTTAACATCACTGGTGTGTAGCATTACTTGTTTGTAATAGATGCAGAAGTTAAAGCAATAAAAAAAAACCTACTGTTCTGCAGCAATAATATTTAATGATAATATTTTTTAAAAAATGTTATATTTGAGACTGTTTTAGAGCGTTTCTCTCTTCCAATTGAATCTATGTACGATGTACTGAGAGCTGTGATCGCAATTACAGTTGTGAAGTCACAGTAATGTACTGGGGTTTAGCGTTACTTTAGGTGCTAAGGCGTAAGCTCCGATTGGTTGGGGCGGCTTTAAGCCTGGGATTGCAGTGGCTGTGTGTGTATCGGATGAGAAACTCGCGCAGCCTCCTGAATCTATTTACCAGAGGCTACGGATAGCTGTATATATACATATAGAAATGGGATAGTATACATCCACGCAGAGTGCAATTAGAGAAAAAATGTATTCAATAAATACAGAAAATAGAAGCTTAGTGCGCATATAATTAATTTGCTTATATTTTACTTAACCATTGTATTGCGACTTAAAAAGCCTGCCCTTCTCTCTGGATAAATTAAAGCAATTATTTCAATTTTTTATTTTAAGCCCAGCAACCACAGTTTGCTTTATTCTGCTGATATAAAGGCTAATTTTGCCCCAGCCAATCAGATCTTATTTAACATTTGAAAGCTAACATCTGATTGGTTGGGGCAAAATTAGCACCATTTTTAACAATAAGAACTTTTATTGAATAACCCTGAAAGTTTGTGAATTACATCTCCCAAGAAGGCAAAAAAATTTGTAAAGTTAAAAAAAGTTAAAAGTTAGGAACCAGCAGAATAAAGCAAACCGTGGTTGCTGGGCTTAAAGGGCATGTCCACCCCTTTTGAAAATTATTCATATGTTGTAGGGTTAGTTCCCCCAGCCCCAACCGCTATATTATATTTTTAAGAAAGTTCCCCAATTGTTACCTACCTTCCCTCTCTCCTCCGCCGCAATGCCTGGCCTTTTGCTTGCACGGAACTGCAAGCAGGGGGCCAGATCGGCAGCTCCGTCTATGGTTGGCTGAGAGGCAGCCAATCACAGACGCGGCTGCCGGTAGTTCAGAACGCCAGAGGAGAGAGGGAAGGTAAGTAAAGATTGGGGGACTTTCTTATAAATATTTTATTGCCGTTGGGGCTGGGGAAACTATCCCTAATATGTGGGAAAGGGGATTTACACTAGGGGGAGGGAGAGGAAAACGGGAGGGAGTGAGAGGGAGGGGGGAGGGAGAGATGGGCTGCTCTGAGCAAGCCAAAAACCTCTGAAAGGAGTCGGGAAACAATGTCCCTGGTGGCCAGGCTCCTGGTGGTCAGTTTTTTTAACTTTGGGGGGACATTACAGGAGAACCATTTGTAGCTGGGATGTAAGGTAAGGATTTTTATACACTACAGAGTGGGGCCAGTAGTGGGTTAAATTTTAGTTTTGGGGGTGGACATGTCCTTTATGATAATTTGGCCACGTTACTGAACTAGCTGCGAATCGCTGGTGTTAAATACTTGTGCAGGTGAGATTCACCCAAAACCTCAGGTAAGTTTGCTCCGGGAGCAAGTGTGGTTCTGGGTGAATCGCGTCCGCGGGGGGCCTGGAAGGTAAAAGGGTCCGCAATCTGTGCAGCAAAGCTCCGTAATCAGCTGTTTTTAAACAACTGATCGTGCTTATGAAGTAAACATACAATCGGCTGTTTAAAAGACCGGAACTGAACCGGAAGTTCAGTTTTGGTCTTTTAAAGGGCATGTCCACCCTTATTATCAACTTTTAGCATGTAATAGAATACAGTCCCCCAGCCCTAAACGCTATAAAATTAATTTAAGAAAGTGACCAGATGTTTACTTACCTTCCCTCTCTCCTCCGACGCCCGGCCCGGCTTTCTGCTTGCAAGACACTGCAAGCAGGGAGCGGGACCGGCAGCCGCGTCCGTGATTGGCTGAGAGGCAGCCAATCACGGATGCGGCAGCCGGCTTCTCAGAATTCCGGGGGAGAGAGGGAAGGTAAGTAGAGCTCTGGGGACTTTCTTGAAATAATGTTTCGCTGCTGATTGCACCAGAAGCGCATGCAATCGCTGTTACCATCTGCTGACCCAATTAAGGCTCTTTTACAGCTGCAAATACAAGGAAATACTGTATACAAATTTGCGATTTGCAGAAAGGTGTTACATCGCCCTGAATAAAATCTACTTGCTGCAATACTAAGTATTAGTTCATTAAATGCATGGCTACATTGTACTAGATGCAGCTTGCATCATGCTTCAATTGAAAATACTGACTAACCTGTAAGCATGATGATTTTATAAGTTAGCTTTTAAAATAAAGATGTGGTAACCTTTTTTTTATCTCACCGTTTATTAATTTTGAAAATTATGTCATGTTTTTGTTTATTTTATGTTGTTGCTATCCAGTACAATGAAAACTCAACAAATAATCATAAGGGATACGTCCATTGTTTACAATTTCCCATGCTTTATAGAAATTACTGATTTAAAAACATATTACATTACTACACTGTAAAAATATACTTAAAAAAAATAAATAACCTAGGGCATGGAGGTAGGAATAATCAATCCTATCTCCTTGCCCCTGGTAATTTTATTTCATTGAGAAGTGCCAGCACATAAAGTTTTCCATTTACCAGGCAGTGTCATGGCTTTCCAGTATTAAAGAATCACTGATAAAGCCTGGCAGAAGCAGTTTTTATCATGCTCCCAATAATATTGGGAGGTTGGAGTTACCAATCTTACTGCCCTGTCCATTTAATTTTAACAATTTAAAAAAAAAACTTAATATGCAAAGTATTTCTCCTTTAATTAATTCTTAACCATAAGATATAAAATATAATCTTTTACAACAAAAAAATGTAGTTTTTAGCCCTTCCATAGCAAAATGAGCTCAGGCATGCTAATTGTCACGTCTAAAGGAAGATGGGAGTAAAATTGGAAGTAAAATGAATCACTTTCTGTAATAAGAGATTTATTGTTTTCCACCAACTTTACTGGTCCTTTTTTTGATAATTTCAACCTCCTTTAACGACTATAATTATTTGTGCAGCCGCAGAGGAGGTTGCTAGTGACTGACAGCTAACTCCTGTAAGGACCATGGAAGGAAGAAGAAAGACCAGCAGAGATGGTGGTGAATAAAATGCCTACCTTTCATTGCCATGTTTCTCTTCCCTGATTTCCTCCTTAGCTGATAGCTTTAACAGAGGAGGTGTGCCAGGAGTCTGTCATTAGACATGAAGTCATTGACATGGCAGTGACAGACTGCTGCAATCTAAAAGAAAACCATACAAAGCATACAATATCGCTTGCAGCAGCTGCTTGGATAATTTCCACATTAGCTTTTAATGTTCAATAAAGTTTTTATTAAGGATTTTAGCCATTATTCATTAAAATAAACAGTTATATAGAAATAATATGACAAGATTAAACATTATCCTTAACACACATTTTTGGTACTTTGACTTATGTGTGAAACATATTACCTCGCTGTCCACAGATTTTATTAATTAGCGTGGGAACCTTGAAAGCGTTGTATAGTATTCTAAGTGCTGTTCCCCTTAACGCAATATCAAGTTTCCCTTTATTTAACATATTCAATGTATTTACTAATTGGGATTCTTCCCGTTCACATCTCAGGTCCCTTTCTCAGGCTATCAGATATTTAAATTTGTTAGGCGATTGGGGTTGATTCAGATAACCGTAAATAGAGGTTTATACCTTTTTGAACTGATGAAAACACAAGTGGAATTCAGGCTTTGCAGCAGACACTTACACCCCCTACCTACCAAATCCTACCCACCAAATCCTGAAGCATACCTTACCGCTGAGTTATATCTTTAAAAATAAAAACATCACAATGTTACATACAGACAATTGTCCCACACAGTTGTCTCCATTGACGGAAGCCACGTCTATGATTGGCTGCCTCTCAGCCCAATCACAGATGTGGCTGGGTCGGCTCCTGCTTGCAAGCAGGGAGCAATCAGAATGCCGCGGTATCCTAATACCATACTCCTTGGTATCGTAATCCCTTCTCCTTCTAGGCTAAATGAAAGGTCAAGTCCAATAACTTTTCATGGGTTTTGGTCAGTTTTTTCTTGGTTGATGGCCAGGCCTGAAATGTATGCTATATCATTTAAGTTATGGAACAGATTAGAAAGTAAGATCATTGGTGAATTTAAGGTTAGAGATGTGTCATCTGCAAAGAGACTTAGTTTATATAGTGAGCCCTTAATTTCAATCATTTTTAACATTGTGCGCATTTGGTCTCCGACTGTGAAGTATTTATGGATCAGTCTGGGTTTTCCGTCTCCATTTTTTCTGTGGCCTGCTTTGTTTTGTGTCGGAATACTTGCAGGTATTTTACTGCCACTGCTGTTTTTGGTTTTAATGGCATTGGATAGACCTTTCTCTAGTCCTAGGGGTAAGTTTTGGCTGTGTTCGTGGGTATATTGCTTGTGTTTGCTGTGCTTTTTTCGGTCGCGGGTAGAGGAGACCTTTTAAGACATGTCCCTCTCCAGGGCTGCTCACGAGCACCCACTCCCACTTTTAAAAGCTTTTAAAAGGAAGATGTGGCAACCCTTTTATTTAATTGTCTTTTAAAGCCAGATAGGAAAGGTATACTGTAAATACTGTGTATACTGTGGGCTTAATTTGCGCTATCCATTATTACAGCTGTTACAGAGCACTGCAGCTCTGCATTGCCCAGTTAAGGCTAAGCCACATTGCCGCGTTTTAACACGCAATCTGATCACGTGATAAAAAATGTACACTAGTGTTGGCCAATTGGTCTGGCCACACTTGGTGTGCTCCCCTGCGTTTCACTGCAATCCACTAATTGGAGCGCATGCGATCTTTATTTTTTGCAAAATCACATGTGCTCCAATTGTGGAACATTGCGCAGTCACAGCGCACGCACACTAGCTTCCGATGCGCTAGGACACACTGTAATGTGGCCTTGGCCTTAAGCTAGGTACACACAGTAAAGATTTCTGAAAGATGGACAGAACAGATCTGCAAGATCCTGTTGCCATCTTTCAAAGAAATCTGCATTAACACAGGTCCCGAGCGTTCCCCTATAGGGAGAACGTCGGGGACTGTGTGTTTCCATCGATGCGCTAGACTCTATAGGGTGTCTAGCGCGGCCGATGAGAATTTCGGCCCTTTCCCGAAACGAGCGTACGGCCGACACGAGCGTACGGCCGACCCGAGCGTCGGCGGCCGCGCGCTCGTTCGGGAAGACGAACGTACACACAGTAACGATAAAAGCCCCGATACTGTCGGATCCGACGGTATATCGGGGCCTTATCGTTACTGTGTGTACCCAGCTTTAGGTATACTCTTGACTCCACCTCCATCAGCACATACTTAGCAATGTATTTTAAGGGCATGTCCACCCCCAAAACTATAATCCCCCCAACTACTGGCCCCACCATGTAGTGTGAGTTAAGCATTCATACATCCCAGCTCCATTAGGGTTCTCCTGAGTCCCCCCCCAAAGTCCCAAAAAATGACCACCAGGAGGCTAGAAGGTCCATATAGGACACTGCTGACTACCTGGCCTCCCGGGAGATCATTGCCATGAGTACTGCAGCCCTTTCCCCCTCCTCCCCCTTCCCTCTCCTCCCGTTCTGCTATCCTCCCCCTAGCATACATCCCCTTTACAGTAGTAATCCCCCATGTCCCCCAGACCCCAACCGCATGATTTTTATTTTATTAAAGCTCCCAAACTTTACTTACCTTCTGCTTTCTTCCGCTGAAGTGAGCTGCCGGCAGCCGCGTCCGTGATTGGTGCCGCTCAG
Organism: Hymenochirus boettgeri; assembly: GCA_019447015.1. Taxonomy (NCBI): domain Eukaryota; kingdom Metazoa; phylum Chordata; class Amphibia; order Anura; family Pipidae; genus Hymenochirus; species Hymenochirus boettgeri. Next base: position 141,197,468 of record CM033475.1, on the reverse strand, counting down.
CCAACACAACGCGGCTGCCGGTCCCGCCCTCTGCTTGCATTTCCTTGCAAGCAGAGGGCCGGCGGAGCGTCGGAGGAAAGAGGGAGGTAAGTAGAGTTGGGGGGCTTAAAAAAAAAAAAAAATAATGCGGTTGGGGCTGGGAGCCCATGGGGAATAGCATAACAAAAATTGAAATTTAGGTTGGACATGCTCTTTAAATCAGAGTATAATTTGATTAGGCCAGCTGAGGGTGTGTGCATGTCCCCCTCTGTTTGGGCCACAGCACAGGGAAAACAACATGGATTTCAGGAAGATGTTAAAGCTTTTTACTTCTCTATAGTTATAGGGGTTGATGCACTAAATTTTGGGGGTTTTTTTGTTCTATTAATTTGCGGCAACGGATTCTTGGTTGATCTTAGCTTTTTACTGAGTTACTGCAGTTAGAGAATATCTAATTGGTTGATGCAGATTAATACTACAGGCAAACGGTTGCACCATTTATTGCATTATATGCCCCATGGTATTTAGGGATTATGTAATAGTATTTTTGTTTCTTTAAGAAATTTTTATCTGTATAGTTGGTGTGTCATTATAAGTAGCAAAGCATAATGAGATGAAATGTAGTAACATCACAATAATTATAGAACATTTAATGATACATAATGAGTATTGCATTGTTTGAAAAGGACTAATAGTTATTTATTGAGACAATCTAATATTTACCACGAATTTCTAAAAAAAAGAAAGTCTAATAAAAGTTATTATTATTGATTATTAGAGGTGTGTAAGGAGTGAAAATAAGAAAAAAGTGAGTTATTAAAGAGGATCCCAATCTGGAAGGACATAAATGTATAGCTAAAATAATTCCAACATTTAACAAAGAATACTTTCAGCAAAGAAAGCTCTGTTTCTTATAGACCAGGGGTCTACAACCTGCCCCAAACTAGCGGCCGCACTGGACTCATAATAGTTGACGCACATGCAGACTACTCCTGGGCCCATCATATTGCAATTATACCTTGGCAAATGAATGGTCCAGGATGGGGGATGTCACAGGAAAGTTGCTAGGTAGTACAACTGGAAAAAAAGGATAATTGGATCCGCCCAATATTCACACTTCAATTTGACTTAATATTGGTCTTTTATATGGCCAGAATGGGGTACTGTGGGGGTATGGAGCTGTATGTGGAGTTTGACTAATCATGAATGGCTCACTGATTTTAAGAGTTTGCATTTTAAGTGCTGTATAAGTGTAGGGGCCAATTTTTTTAGGGTATGACAATGCTCAAGAAAGGGAAATCTTATACTGTACAGTGGTTGGAGTGCTTAAGGTGTGAAAAAAAACTGTTACAAAAATATGTGTGGTGAAAACTGTCTAGATTGCTCATGTTTCTTAAATTATGAGATGTGACGTAAATAGAAACTAGAGTTTCCTTTATAGGTGGGCACACAGAAAAAATACAGTGTCTTGTGAACGAATTGTAATGCATAAAATTAGCACTTAAGTTAAAAAAAACTTTTTTAAGACATCAAAAACTGTAGTTACAGTATCTGGTATCTGTTATGGACTGTCGGAAACTACAAATATGATTAGAAATACTTAAATTGAACAATGCAAAGTAACTTAACATAAAACTATGTAAACAGTGCCTGGAAATAATCTTACTATTATTAGGCATATTCTACCTTTTTTCTTTTTGATTTAAAGTGCTTCTGAATGTTAAGTTTAAAATATTCTCTTTAACTAGCAGGCCTTTTCCTATTTTCTTCATTTCACTTCCTTTTGGATGAGCCTTTAGTTCTTTATCTAGTCTCTGAGTATATTATATCTTACTGTAGGTGCTAAATTTTGATTAGCCCAAAGGGATACAAGCAATAAAGTATTAGACTTATCTAGATTATATTCTTATATCTGTCTGGATCAATATCGATACTATGAGCTGTCTGGGTCGTTGAATTTCATCCATCTTGAACCATGGAAAACACCATTTTGTGGATCATTGGCTTGATCAAATATCAAGCAGTTTATGGTCAGCATAAGATTGGGCAATATCTGGATCTTTTTTAGATGAGTGCTTACTTTTTACATTTTTGAACCTGGCTTTTAGGTGGGCATTAGAAATGGGGATCATAACTGTATGAATGCAATATATAGATAGATGACAAAACGCTAAAAAAAAGCCCATAGACCTTTAATTGTGGTGATAATTTAGTGTGAAAGCTAATCAACTCTTGAATGTTCAAGAAGAATTAGGATTGAAGGATTACAACTTGTCTATAATAAAATACATGGTTTTATTTTTTTTTTATAGAATGATCAAAGTGGCTTGTACAGTTTCTTGGAGGATGTACCAAAAGCACTTTTACCCGGTGTTGGAGGCCAAAAAATATTGGATTTTTGGTGGAAAGCTGTAAATATGTAAGTATCTGATAAATGTCTAGAGAGACAATGCATTACTACTGCATCGCATTGGTGCATTTACTCATATACTATAAATCCTGCATGTACTCCAAGTATTTGTAACGTCTTACATGGGCATTGCTGTCGATGATCAGAACTTCCATATATGTTGAAAAAATTCAATGTTCAACTACCTCTAGTGTGTTTCAATTTAAATCCCCCATGAGGAATACCGGGTTTACTTGTTTTAGTGGCTGCCAGGAGCTTATTACTGGGAATCACTTAATTTTGTTGTATATCTAAAAAAGGACAAAGGAAGATAAGCTCAGAAAAGATACTAAAAGTAGAGAACATTAGAACATAATTGAACATGGAATGATAGCAAGTAGAGAAGGTGAATAATAAGGTGCTATGTACGTGTTATATGAATCTAGATGAAGTGATTTGGTAGGAAAATTATACAACTTTAGTTTTGTGTTATTAGATGGTTGGCTGAATATTATCCCAACCCCTTCCTTTTACAAAAGTTACAACCCTCCTAATTAAAACTATTATGATATAGTGTGTAACCCTTTCAACATTTAAATAGCACTGCCGAGCATTACAGCATTCTTAGTTAATTTTAAATTGCATTGTTGATATAATGAGTAAAATTGTTACTCTTTTTATTTCAGTTTATTAATTTTGCTTAATAAGATCACTGTTATATTACATTGAAACAGTTAACATTGTGGGAGCAGGGATTTTTTTTTAATTATTATTTTGTATATATTTTCTAACAAAGGCAAGCTATATAACACCAATAATTTAGACCCCCGGGCATTCTTGTTCCTAACGCTAGAATCCAATATGCCTCCCTCTTTGTCCCTGATAAGGGGATCCCCTCAATTCCCCCCCACTCTCTATCCCTTGTATTTTGCAGTAAATTACTTCCCCTCAGCTACATTATAAAAAGTTTTTGGCATCTTTATTTCTAATGCTTCCAAGGTGTTCCCTGGCTCTTTCTTTCAAAGAACGTGTGGTGCTGCTTTTTACACTTCTGGCTGGATAATAAATATATTACAAATTTCGTATTGCAGTTTATGGAATCTAATACTTAATATAGTTTCACTGTTACATAAAACTCGATGTGAAATCCAGCTAAATGCAGTCAAATTGATTGGGCAGCGTTTCATGATACAATGGACAATAACCCAAAACATACATCCAAAGCAACCCAAGAGTTGAATAAAGCAACAATGTGGAAAATTCTTAAATGGCCAAGTGATCCTAACCCAATTGAGCATGCATTTCACTTGTTGAAGACTAAACTTTGGACAGAAAGGCCCACAAACAAACAGCAACTGAAAGCTGCTGCAGTAAAGGTCTGGCAGAGCATTAAAACTTATCTCCACTGGGGAAAAGGAAGTTTGGGCTGTTCAGTTTTATTGAAGAACGGAGGTAAATTAGCCTTACCTTTCTTCAAAAAACCCTGCAGGAGCCAAGAACGAAAGGAAGGAACGTACCCATTTTTGCACTTCTCTGCTGTTCTTCAGACAGGTCCCAGAGTTGTTCTTATTGTATGCACATGCTCAGATGTGCTGCACAGGCATGTACAGTAGGAACTCCGTTTTATTGAAGCACAAGAGGTAAGACATAGCTCCTTTACCTCCCTTTCGTCAATAAGAAAACCCAAATTAATTTTCCCCAGTGGAGATACCTTTTAATAAGGAGGAAACCCAGCAACTGTTGATGTCCATAAGTTCAAGACTTCAGGCTGTTATCTATACTAATAAAAGGCAAAGCCCTCACTCACTCACTCACTCACTCATCACTAATTCTCCAACTTGCCGTGGAGGCAGACGGCTTAAATTTGGCAGGCTCATTCATTGCACCTTACTTACAAAAGTTAAGCAGGTTTCGTTTCGAAAAGGCAAAGCCCTCACTCACTCACTCACTCATCACTAACTCATCACTAATTCTCCAACTTGCCGTGGAGGCAGACGGCTTAAATTTGGCACAGATCTTCATTGCCACCTTACTTACAAAGTTAAGCAGGTTTCGTTCGAAAGGCAAAGCCCTCACTCACTCCACTATCACTAACTCATCAATAATTCTCCAACTTGCCGTGGAGGCAGAAGGCTTAAATTTGGCAGGCTCATTCATTGCACCTTACTTACAAAAGTAAGCAGGTCGTTTCGAAAAGGCAAAGCCTCACTCACTCACTCACTAATTCCAACTTGCCTCACTCATCACTAATTCTCCAACTTGCCGTGGAGGCAGACGGCTTAATTTGGCGGCTCATTCATTGCACCTTACTACAAAGTTAAGCATGTTTCGTTTCGAAAAGGCAAAGCCCTCACTCACTCAACTCACTCATCACTAATCTCCAACTTTGCTAGCACTCACTATCACTCACTCATCACATATGTCTCCAATCTCGCCTCACTCATCACTAATTCTGAACTTGCCGTGGAGGGCAGACGGCTTAACATTTTGGCAGGCTCATTCATTGCACCTTACTTACAAAAGTTAAGCAGGTTTCGTTTTGAAAAGGCAAAGCCCTCACTCACTCACTCATCACTAATTCTCCAACTTGCCTCACTCATCACTAATTCTCCAACTTGCCGTGGAGGCACGCCGGCTTAAATTTGGCAGGCTCTTCATTGCACCTACTTACAAAAGTTAAGCAGTTTCGTTTCGAAAAGGCAAGCCCCACTCACTTCACTCACTCATCATAATTTCTCCAACTTGCGCGCACTTATCACTCACTCACACTATTCTTCCCAACTGCCCACTCATCACTAATTCCACAACTTGCCGTGAGGCAGACGCTTAATTTGGCAGCTCATTCATTGCACCTTACACTTCAAAATATAGCAGGTTTCGTTTCGAAAAGGCAAAGCCCTCACATCACTCACTCATCACTAATCTCCAACTTGCCTCACTCATCACTAATTCCTCCAACTTGCCGTGGAGGCAGACGGTCTAAATTTGGCAGGCTCATTCATTGCACCTTACTTACAAAAGTTAAGCAGTTTCGTTCGAAAAGCAAAGCCCCTCACTCACATCTACTCACTCATCACTACATCTCATTAACGCTTATCTCCACTGGGGAAGACGGCTAAGTTTGCAGGCTATTCTAGTTTGCATTGAAGGACAGAGGTTAACATTAGCCTTACCTTTCTCTCAAAAAAACACCCTGCAGGAAATGCTATCAGAAAGGAATTCAAAAGAAAGAGGAACGTACCCGACTTTTTGCACTTCTCTGCTGTTCTTCAGAAAAGGTCCCCAGAGTTGTTCTTATTGTGATGCACATGCTAGATGTGCTGCACAGGCATGTAACAGTAGGACTCACATTTTATTGAAGGCACAAGAGGTAGACAGACTCCTTTACCTCACCTTTCGTCAATAAGAAACCCAATTCATTTTCCCCAGTGGAGATACCTTTTAATAAGGAGGAAACCCAGCAACTGTTGATGTCCATAAGTTCAAGACTTCAGGCTGTTATCTATACTAATAAAGGCAAGCCCTCACTCACTCACTTACTCATCACTAATTCTCCAACTTGCCGTGGAGGCAGACGGCTTAATTTGGCAGGCTCATTCATTGCACCTTACTTACAAAAGTTAAGCAGGTTTCGTTTCGAAAAGGCAAAGCCCTCACTCACTCATCCACTCACTCACTCATCACTAACTCTCCAACTTGCCATGGAGGCAGACGGCTTAAATTTGGCAGGCTCATTCATTGCACCTTACTTACAAAGTTTAGCAGGTTTCGTTTCGAAAGGCAAAGCCCTCACTCACTCACTCACTCTCACTAACTCATCACTAATTTCCAACTTGCCGTGGAGGCAGACGACTAAATTTGGCATGCTCATTCATTGAGCACCTTACTTACAAAAGTTAAGCAGGTTTCGTTTCGAAAAGGCAAAGCCCTCATTCACTCACTCACTCATCACTAAACTCATCACTAATCCTCAACTTGCCGTGGAGCAGATGGCTTAAATTGGCAGGCTCATTTATTGCACCTTACTTACAAAAGTTAAGCAGGTTTTGTTTCGAAAAGGCAAAGCCTCCCTCACTCACTCACTCACTTACTCATCACTAATTCCCACCAACTTGCCGTGGAGGCAGACGGCTTAAATTTGGCGGCAGGCTGATTCATTGCACCTTACTACAAAAAGTTAAGCAGGTTTCGTTTTGAAAAGGCAAAGCCTCACTCACTCACTCATCACTAATTCTCCAACTTGCCTCACTCATCACTATTCTCCAACTTGCCGTGGAGGCAGACGGCTTAAATTTGGCAGGCGCATTCATTGCAGCACCTTTCTTACAAAAGTTAGCAGGTTTCGTTTCGAAAGGCAAAGCCCTCACTCACTCACTCATCACTATTCTCCAACTTGCCTCACTCATCACTAATTCTCCAACTTGCCGTGGAGGCAGACGGGCTTAAATTTGGCAGGCTCATTCATTGCACCTTTACTTACAAAAGTTAAGCAGTTTTTGTTCGAAAGGCAAAGCCCTCACTCACTCTCACTCACTCATCACTAATTCTTCACTTGCCGTGGAGGCAGACGGCTTAATTTGGCAGGCTTCATTCATTGCACCTGACTTCAAAGTTAAGCAGGTTTCCGTTTCGTCAAGGCAAAGCCCTCACTCACTCACTCATCACTACATCATCACTAATTCTCCAATTGTGTGGAGGCAGATGGCTTAAAATTTTGAGGCTCATTCATTGCACCTTACTTACAAAAGTTAAGCAGGTTTCGTTTCGAAAAGGCAAAGCCCTCACTCATCACTAATTCTCCAACTTGCCTCACTCATCACTAATTCTCCAACTTGCCGTGGAGGCAGACGGCTTAAATTTGGCAGGCTCATTCATTGCACCTTACTTACAAAGTAAGATGTTTTTGTTTCGAAAAGGCAAAGCCCTCACTCACTCACACCACTAATTCTCCAACTTGCCGTAGAGGCAGACGGCTTAAATTTGGCAGGCTCATTCATTGCACCTTACTTAAAAAAGTTAAGCATGTTTTGTTTCGAAAAGGCAAACGCCTCACCACTCACTCACCACACTAATTCTCCAACTTGCCGTGGAGGCAGACGGCTTAAATTGGCAGGATCATTATGCACACCTTAGTTACAAGTTTAGAAGTGTTTTGTTTCGAAAAGGCAAATGCCTCACTCAATCACTCACTCATCACTAATTCTCCAACTTGCCGTAGAGGCACACGGCTTAAATTGGCAGCTCATGCATTGCACCTTACTTACAAAAGTTAAGCAGGGTTTCGTTTCGAAATTCCACCTGTAACGGTGAGTATCTGACATTGCACTTGTAACGGTGAGTATCTGACATTGCACAGACTGGTTGGTCCAATTTCAACCCAAATTTGGTATGCATATACTCCTTTACAGTAAAAGTTTAACGAAATTTTTTTTAGGGGGGGGTGAATGGGGGGGAGAAAAGAATTTTGAACTCCTGCACACCTAGCGGCTGGACCCATTTTACCAAAAATTCAGGTGTGTGCGGGGACTGGCTGAGGTGTAAGGGAAGGGTTTGGAGGGTGGACAGAGAGGAATAGTGGGGGTATTGGGGGCGGACGGGGAGGGGTGGTGGGGTTATTTTCACCAAAATTTTCGTAGTTCAATAAAAATATAATATTAATTAAAGTTATGATGTTGCATTATCGTAAAGCTTATTGAATTGTCTTTCTTTAATATATCAAGTGCCGAGTGATTACAGCAATCTTGATACATTATTGCTTTCTTACTAAAAACGTTATTTCAATACATCTCCACTGCGAAGTGCGGGTATTTTGCTAGTTGACAATAAAGGGTTTTATTGGCAATGACAGCCACACCTAGCCAGCCAGGGATACTTTCCGATTGCCGTTTGGAGTCAGGAAGGAATTTTTCCCCCCCTTTTTTTTAGCTGGGGTTTTTTGCCTTCCTCTGGATCAACTGTTAGGTAGGGTAAAAAAAAAAAAAAAAAAAAAAGGAATAGGTTGGACTTGATGGACGAATGTCTTTATTCAACCTTAATTACTATGTTACTATCTTCACAGGCTGCATCCGCATCTGTGATTGACTGACCGGCAGCCAATCACAGACGTAGCAGCCGGTCCAGCCTTTTTGTATTATTATGGCGGTTGGGAGTGGGCAACCGTAGTGGACATACCCTTTAATTTGTGTAATTTCTTTTGAGCCCCTGAAATGAAACTTTAGTTGCCTCACATTTGTATGCAATTATTTTGTTCATCCCACTGAATTAAAGCTGAAAGTCTACTACAACTGCATCTGAGTTGTTTCATTTAAAATTCATTTTGGTGAAATATGAAAAAACATGGTCTCTGTCCAAATATTTATGAACCTAACTGAACATGTAGGAAGTGGAAATATGAAAGCTTCCATGTTGTTGCCAGTACAACTCATAGCCCATGTAGTCTTCAAAGAGCCTTGGGAGCATTTGCACCCACATAGATGTAGCTCCATTAGTATAGTATAGTATTTGAGGTTGAATAAAGACATATGTCCATCTAGTCCAACCCATCTAGCAATATCCTCATTTCCTGCCTAACTGTTGATCCAGAGGAAGGCAAAAAAAACCCACCAAATTTATGAAGGGGGAAAAAATTCCTTCCTGACTCCAAGTGGCAATCGGAAATTTCCCTGGATCAACTATTTACAGGAAACTGGAACAGCTGAAGGTAGGTAAGTATTGCAGGTAACTGGAGCAGCTGAAGATAGGTAGGTATTACAGGCAACTAGAACAGCTGAAGGTAGGTATAGTATAGTGTAGTATTTGAGCGTTGAATAAAGACATTTTTCCATCCAGTCCAACCGATCTAGCAATATCCTCATTCCCTGCCTAACAGTTGATCCAGAGGAAGGCAAACAAAACCCCACCAAATTTATGAAGGGGAAACATTTTTGGAAATTTCCCTGGATCAACTCTACTTATTTATATATCAATAACAGTAACTTGCAATGTTCCATAGCTTTACCTTTCTCACAGAGACAAACCCTTTCCCAACTCTACTTTATGTATCAATACCAGTAACTTGTAACATTCCTTGTTTGTAGAAACTCATCCAGCTTTTTATTAAACTGACCAATGAACCTGCCATAACAACGTCCACTGGAAGACAGTTCCATAGCTTTACCATTCTCACAGTGACAAACCCTTTCCCAACTCTACTTTATGTATCAATACCAGTAACTTGTAACATTCCTTGTTTGCAGAAACTCATCCAGCTTTTTATTAAACTGACCAATGAACCTGCCATAACAATGTCCACTGGAAGACAGTTCCATAGCTTTACCGTTCTCACAGTGACAAACCCTTTCCCAACTCTACTTTATGTATCAATACCAGTAACTTGTAACATTCCTTGTTTGCAGAAACTCATCCAGCTTCTTATTAAACTGACCAATGAACCTGCCATAACAACGTCCAACTTGAAGCCTAAACCTTTTTTCTTCAAGTCTTAAGGGATGTCCTCGTGTCCTCTGACATGTTCTATTGGTGAACAATGCCCCAGATAGTTTATTGTACGGTCCGTTAATGTATTTATACACAGTAATCATATCCCCACGCAAGCGCCTTTTCTCCAACGTACATAAGTCTTTCTTCATATTCAAGCTCCCCCAATCCCCTTATTAATTTAGTTGCCCTTCTCTGAACCCTTTCCATTTCAAATTTGTCCTTTTTGTACACAGGATTCCAAAATTGCCCTGTATATTCCAAATGAGGCCTTACGAATGCTTTGTAAAGAGGGAGAATTACATTTTCCTCCCTTGAATCCATACCTCTCTTTATACAAGACAATACCATGCTGGCTCTGACTGTTGCCGCCTGGCACTGCTTGCTACCTTTAAGTTTGTTATCCACCAAAACTCCAAGATCCCTTTCCAACAGGGATTCACTTAACACAGAGCCATTTATAGTATAACCAGCACAAGTATTTTTGAGTCCAAAATGCATCACCAACAAGTTTAGTGTCAACAGCAAACACAGAAACCTTGCTGACAATACCCACTTCCAAATCATTAATAAATAGATTAAATAGAAGTGGCCCCAACACAGAACCCTGTGGTCCATAATGATGAAGCCCCATTAACAACTACTCTCTGCATCCTATTCATTAATTAATTTTCTATCCATGTACAAATGTGACTCCCCAGACCAACAGACCTTAGCTTATACATTAGTCGCCTATGGGGGACTGTATCAAAAGCCTTTGCAAAATCCAAGTAAATTACATCTACTGCTATGCCAGAGTCTAAATTTTTACTTACTTCCTCATAAGCAAGTTAGTTTGACAAGATCTATTCCTCCTAAATCCATGCTGGTTACTACTTATAATGTCAGTCCTTGAAACATACTCTAGAACATGTTACCTTATTAAACTTTCCAGGATCTTCCCCACCACTGAAGTTAAACTTACAGGCCTGTAATTACCCGGCTGTGAACGACTACCCTTTTTGAATATTGGAATAACATCAGCCTTTTTCCAATCCAGAGGCACACCACCGGACATGAGGGAATCAGCAAAAATAAGAAACAATGACCTAGATAAAACTGAACTTAGCTCCCTAAGTACCCGAGGATGTATTGTATCCGGTCCAGGAGATTTATTAATATTAACCTTATTTAGTTCTTTCTGTACCATATCCTCAGTTACAATGGCCTAGATAAAACTGAACTTAGCTCCCTAAGTACCCGAGGATGTATTGTATCCAGTCCAGGAGATTTATTAATATTAACCTTATTTAGTTCTTTCTGTACCATATCCTCGGTTACAATGTCCTAGATAAATCTGAACTTAGCTCCCTAAGTACCCGAGGATGTATTTTATCCGGTCCAGGAGATTTATTAATATTAACCTTATTTAGTTCTTTCTGTACCATATCCTCGGTTACAATGTCCTAGATAAAACTGAACTTAGCTCCCTAAGTACCCGAGGTTGTATTTTATCCGGTCCAGGAGATTTATTAATATTAACCTTATTTAGTTCTTTCTGTACCATATCCTCGGTTAACCAAAGTGCACTTGAATCTTGTATACCTTTATTGCTACTATACTCTATGATATCTGTACTTGGATCTTCTATAGTGTATACAGAGGAAAAAAAATTATTCAAGACATTTGCTTTATCGCCATCCTCCGTAACTAACTTATCCCCATTAATTAATGGTGCCACATTCTCAGTCCTCATCTTCTTACTATTAAAGGGAGGCGGACAATGGAGGAACCGCAGCAGACCCCTGACACATTCAGAGGCATCTTAGACAATTATTACTAATGTGAAAATGTGGCTTGGGGGGTGCTATACCACAATCCAAAAAAAAGAAATTGTTCCCTTTAAACTTTATTGTACAGATGGTAATTTAACAAAAAAGGGGGATCAAGTTCTGATAGGATTTGCCTTTCATTTGTATTATATTAAACAAACCCTGCCATTTTGTAGGGTTTAAAGAGTTTCCACTGTCTCCACACATAGACAATTACACATTCACAATTCCCCCAATTCCCACAATTCCCCCTGACACTACTGGACATCGCCTTTAAAAATCCGAATCAGCACAAATTTCTATTTAAAAGAATGTAACAAAACTCTCCTGTAAATCGGGATGTGAATGTGAATTGATACCAGAATGGTAACTATGGTTTTTGGAGATCATCCTAGTTTTCCTGTGCCACCACATAGCAGTGGGCAACCATAGTTTAATCCCCTCCACCGTGTGCAGAAGACAGCCGAGGGAACAAGATCTGGGAAGTCTGTTTAGAAGCCTAACATGGAACATTGTGAAATGAAATTAAACATTTCTGATCAGTCACTTGTTAGGTCTGGAATAAATATGGAAAAATTGAAGTTTTCCTGCCTGCCATGTACAATGCTGTTTTGACACCTTACCCTGAGCAGTTCCTATAACACCTCTTAGCCACTATCCAATCACACCTTGCATTCAGAAGGTCCCTAACACCTGGCTGTGATATGCTAATTGGGATTTTCCAGGGTACATAATTGCCAACAGATTCTTGTACAAGTCATTTGAATGGACGGTATGAGGGCCCACCACAAGCCCACAACCTCCTGTTTAAAAACAGCTGATCAGGTGTATGAAGGAAACATACGCAATCAGCTATTTAAAAGACCGGGCCCAAACTCCAGAAGTTCGTGTCCGGTCATGTGCGATCAGCTATTTTAAAACAGCTGGTTGTGGAGGAGTGTGGGTTGGGGGCCCGTATTCCAATCTCACGGGCCCTTGCAGTTACACCCCTGCCCATGTTAAGCCAATGTCATATTGGGTTAACATGGGTTTTACACAGATTTTAGGGCACTGCGCTGTTTAGAAATAGCGCCGCCCCCCCGATTCAGTTTTTAGAATTTTAAGTTTTGTGCTACAACCGCAAAACTTAACACTGAGTTGGATTGTTTTTTTAAACCCACGCAACTTGTGTCTTTTTACCTTTACACGATCTCATTCACGTCTGGCATTGTATTCAGCTGAACGAGGAAATATTGTGGAAAAGGCAATTTAGTCTGATTTATTATTTGCACACTATTAACCTCTATTTACTGGTTGATGCACCTTCATCTGAATAATTACATTTACTATAACTTTATCTTTTGTTTCTTTTCTAACATTAGATTTTTATATCCTTATTTTTTTTTTTATTACATCACATTATGGAAACATTCATTTTGTTTTTACTTTCTGGACTATTTTAAATATTTTGCTTTTTTTCAAATGTTTTACACATGATTCAGTAGTTTTTATGTTTTGCTTTCAGTACTACGGGGAATATTGTATCTCAATACAGACGATCATTGGTATTCCGTCCCAGGCAAGGGATCTCTGTGGGTACAAGCTCCTCTACAGGCTCAGTGTACATGTCCACAAGGAGAAATGAAGCAAAACTCCCACACAGATATATAATAGAAAAGGGCTTGTATTTGTTTATTCTAGACAGTCACATAATAGATAAGCAAAGTTTCGGGAATTGCAGCGCCCTTTATCAAGCAGCATGTGACCTCCAACATGGTCATTAACACAGAATATCATTATATACCATTAAACATGGAAGTGGCCTTACATTCCGTGTTACCCAAGTTTTAATATTAACCCTTATAAGGAATCCCTGAATCCAAGAGACCCTTAGTGTCAGTCACACAGAGTATTTCCCCCTGCTGGTCTAAAAATAAACTGCATTTATGCATTGAAAGTTATAAATCTAGGTTATAGTCTTTATTTATACCATTGGGAGCCAATGCCCCCAACTTTTTTATCCACTATGTTTCATGACATTTCTATGTTCCCTATTACCTTGGAAGTTAATGCGTTTTGTTCTCCAACACCGTATACTTCAGATCCCTCCCTGTATGGCCCCTTTCCACAAAATGTTTAGCCAAAGGCAAATTCTTGAGTTTCTGTGTCACAGAGGAATTATGCTGTGATACACATGATTTGAATTTCTGTGTGGTCTCCCACACTTAGAGGAGACCAAATGGACAGACCACCACATAAATCACATATTTTGCACCCTTACGTACTAGATTACAATAAGTACAATGACAGTAGGGGTACACCCCCTGTTTCCCACTTGTCCACCATGTACCCTGGGGTTTTCTCTGACTTTGTACCCGAGTAGATGTAACCAGTTTTACTATTGTATCATTCCTACGGTAAGACATCAATGGGGTTACTTTAAACTCTCCTTACCTAAATACTTTGTTCCCTATTTACCCTTTCCTTCACCTTGTCCAGTACATATTTTCTTAACATGATACCCATCTATTGTTCTCTCACTGTCCATTGAGTCACTAGTCTTTTAACTCTTGTTAATTGGCTAATGGATATAGGTGTTTTCACTTGGTTCAGATGACAACTGTAAAAGTGCAAGAACTGATTTCGGTCGGTTGGTTTATTATGGAGACCCTCATGTTTATAGACAGTGATGTCCAGGAAATTAATTTCCTCTTTGTCACTAGTCATAGTAAAGGAGATAGAGGGATGCATTCCATTTAGCTCCAGGTGGAACTGTGACAGGGACTCAACACATCATCTATAAATCTCCACCTGTAGAGATCATGCTGATAAACGTGCCTGTCCTCCAACCATGCCATAAAGGCATTGGCATATAACGGGGCAACATTAGACCCCATCGCGTTCCCCCTGAGCTGCAAATAGAACGCACCCTGAAAGTGAAAATAATTTTGAGTCTGTATAATATGCAATGTTTCCATAGAAAACTCAACACATTTATTAGAGTAATCAGCTTCTGTTTTTATAGGAGTCATGTATTGGCCTCTTTCCCTCCTTGGTGGGGAATGGAGGTGTATAAACTGACCACATAAACACATCCTCCCCATTCCCAACCACAAGTTCACTCAATTTCTCTAGGAAATCAGCACTATCCCTAATGGATGATTTTTTTTGTGAGTCAGTGGTCCCAGGACCACCCAGGATCTAACATTGGTTACTATTGGCTGCCCCAGCAGCTCTATCACATTTGACAAAAAGAAACCTTATTAACAGACTGCAACAGTTGGTTATGTTCTGTTAATAAAGTATATTTGTGTCTGTTATACAAATCTAGACGAGTGCACTGAGTGATATATTAGCATTATTTGTAGCTGGAGGACGCACCCTGGTAGACGAAACACATGGGTGTCAGTTAGTGGTGGATAATGGATAATGGCTTTCACAACATTAATTTGATTATTTTAGTTCATTTAAATCTACTACAACAAGCTTGAAAAGATATTCCTGAAAAGCAACTTTTAGGAAATCTTTAAAATCTGCTGAAACATTACTAAGACCAAAGCGTATAACAAGATATTCATAATGTACATCTCTAGCTTTGAATGTGGTCACATATCACTTTGACTGATTCATACAATATGAAAAGAAAATTAAACCAAGTTTTAAAAACAAACAAACTTGTACTAATACAACTTTACACAAGAGATCATGAATTGAAGCTAATGTAAATCCTTTAATATATGGTTACCAATAGAGAAAGGTGCAAAATGCACGGCCAATCACCAAATGGATTTGCAGTAACACAGGACAAAGAGCACAGCCATTGAGCCACACGTAGCCAGCAAATCCAAAATAAAGAAAGATACTGCTGTATAGTTCAACTGATATAAACCTGCAGAGACGCCTGCTTCTCAGTATCTGTGCTGCTGGAGATGGATTTGCTGATAATTTCTATTTTTTATTGCTTTTCCATATGTGCTTTTGCCGGTGATAACATTCTCTGTATCTTGGGTAAATACAATTAAATAGATTGGGTCTTTCATGTATACAGTGCGTTCCACATACTATTTATCATTTTAGAATAATATCTAATTTGGTCTTTTCTTTTACTTCAATCTATTTTCTGGTCTGTTTAAGATCATCACAGAACAAGGACAAGTGGGACCAGACTCAGTGTTCTAGGACAATGGGACTGACCCTGGCTAAGAAGGAATTAAATAATGATATATCTGGTCTATAATAAAGAGGACGGTTAGAACCATGCTTGTGATTACATGGATCACCCACTGTGTCTCCTGTTAAAGGTTATTTGAAAACTTTTGAAGACCAGGACGTTAAGGAACTATATCTTACCTTTCGTTTTTCAAAAAGGTTCCTGGTTTAGATTTACTATTGTGCATGCTCTCTATAGTTAATCTGAACCAGGAAGCGGTCGGGACCTGTCAGTGCTGCTGTGGAGGACAGGGTTGCCAACCTAATTTTAACATTTTTACAGACAAGACTGTTATCCTACCTTTCTGAGCATCAGCAGAATAATTGATTGTTAGCCCTTTTAAGCACTTTGTACCCACCCACCCCCACTTGTACCTGTATGTTGTCCCCCCCACTTAGATTGTAAGCTCTTCGGGGCAGGGCTCTCATTCCAAAGGGAGATTCAATAAAAGTTCTAATTTTGCCCCAACTAATCAGATGTTAGCTTTCAAATGTTAAATAAGATCTGATTGGTTGGGGCAAAATTAGCACCATTTTAAACGATAAGAACTTTTATTGAATCTCCCTGTCTGTATTTTATAATGTACAGAGCTGCATACCCAAGTGGCGCTTTATAAATAAAATTATACATACTGAACATACATACATACAATATATGGATATAGGGGAAGGTACATTTTTTTCTAGGCTGCCCAGCCCTACCCTGCCCTTACTATAGCATGTAAATTGACCCAGGGGCTTAGGTGAAGGTGACTGATGAGAAAGCCACTGGTCCTGCCAGGTCCCTCACACTGATTGACAGTCCGATTGATGATGGTTAGATGGTTTGTGAATGGCAGATGGTCACTCAGACTCAGTGAATTTAGTTCCTAGGCAGGTAGCAGGTATTTCTGCTAATAACATCCGCAAACCACAACTGAGAAATTCAGTCCAGCGTCATTCTTTTCCTCTGTGGTGGGCAAACAGAACTTCCCGAGGCAGACCACAAGAGGTGCAGTGCGGACTGGGTTGAACTTGTTGAACGTTGCCCAGCGTGGCAGCGATTGCAAATATTTCAGAGTTAATTAGGTTACAGAATGTTGCCACTTTTTACGGACATTACGGACACACCTGATTT
The DNA here is from genome assembly GCA_019447015.1 of Hymenochirus boettgeri. Classification (NCBI taxonomy): domain Eukaryota; kingdom Metazoa; phylum Chordata; class Amphibia; order Anura; family Pipidae; genus Hymenochirus; species Hymenochirus boettgeri. The sequence continues at coordinate 141,180,508 of CM033475.1, read as the reverse complement.
TAGGTCCGTGAAAGTACGGACGGTTGGCAACCCTGGCGGAGGATCGCGTGTAAGGTAAATATCTCTGTCCTTCATTCCTGGTCTTCAATCAATGCATTAAAGGAATAGTTCACTTTGGTAGTCATCTATCCCATTAATAATGAACAGATCTGATACTTTATAATGTGACAGGAATTGGACATAAAGATTTCTCTGTACTGACTTTTATCTTCCATTTTCCAGCTACATCGTTATCTAAGAATCCAATTATCCAATCTGCAGAGCGAACAAATAAAATATTCCAATGGAAATAGAGGGATTATCACTAAATATCACGTGAAAAACATCATTCAGGATAATGGGATCCATTACAATTTCTACATCATTGGAATTATCACTCCCTGGTTAGCACCAGACCAACAGATAAATATCAGCTTTCAATCTATTCAATGGGATGATAATAACCAGAAGGTAAGATCATTATTCACAATCCACATGCATTTTGGTTTTGATGTTTTAAAGTAATTAAAAAAGCCTCTAACTCCCACCCACCACTGGCCTATCTACACCCTGCTTTCCTCCTGGACAATCTATCCCAGTGAGACTGCTAATACCCTCCCCCCCAAACCTAGTTTAAAATCTCCTCCAACCCTCTAGCCATCTTCTCCCCTAAAACGGCTGCACCTCCATCAGTGAGGTGCAATCCATCCCTACTAAAGAGCCTGTACCCGACAGCAAAGTCTGCCCAGTTCTCAATAAACCCAAACTCTTCTTCCTTACACCACTCTCTTAGCCACGCATTAATGCTCCTAAGCTCCCGCTGTCTCCCTGGCTTAGCACGTGGCTGCGGTAGTATTTCTGAAAACACTACCCTGGAGGTCCTTGCTTTTATCTTGGCCCCTAGTTCTCGGAAATCATGTTTAAGGACCTCACCTCCACCTCTAACTTTGTCATTGGCACCCATTGGTCACATCCCCTGACCCCAGTATTCACACTATCAATTCACTAGTAAGGAAGTCCCTGATAAGCTAATGTTGCTCTGCAATTTATTTTCCATGAATTGCTTGTATCAGGAACAATACTAAATTGGCAGCTTTTACTGCCTTTTTTTGTCATTGCTTCCATTTTGTTTCAAGCAAAAAGTTTCTAAATGTACCTGTTCACTATCTATTAGTCAGCTCTTATAGGCTAGTGGGCTAATGTTGAAAGAGACAATGAGTTACATTTTCAAATCCCCTGATATACTTCTGAAATTTGCATAGATCCCTGTTCTATGTCTGAGAGGGGCAGGGTCTCTGTGCTGTAACATGATTGGCTTCTAGAGGGGCTGTAACATGACAGCTTCTAGGGGGACAGGACAGGCTGCAGATTTATATGCTGTGATATAGAAAACATGTTCAGAAGTGCACAGTGCAAAAAGACTATATATAGCCAGGCACTACTGTAAAATCCAAGGGGAAAATATACCCCCAATAAAGTCAGGGTGCTCCTTCCACAAAAAATAAATAGCAAAACACAGAAAACAGCTGTGGATCAAATAGGGCACACCTAACAAGAGTAGATCACACCCAATGGTCAATAATGCAAATAGTTAATTAAACCATACACATCGATTAATGCAGATAAAAGGCATTTGTATTGTTATGTGCAAAAATAGCCAACCCTGAAGGGCAATAATAAAGTGCAAAAAAAGTGACATTTAAAAACACTTCCTGTGCTAATCCTGGTTTAATAATAATAACAAAGTCATTATGATATACCGGTATACCCATTCACTCAAACATTCACACACCTGTAAGCCTACTAGAGTAAAGCACAATAACTTATGTACAGAAACCTGTCATATAAAATAGATAACAGTATTTGTCATAGCAGAGGCAATAAATATTACAATAATTCAATAATACAAAATATATTAAACCCCTTCCAAAAGCACATAAGAGCTAAACAGGTGGAGGTAAATGGGCAATGAGACACTGACACATGCTAAAGAGATAGTGAGTGGAAATACTTAGCCAATCAAATGACCAGGCAGAAGCACAGGAGCAGTTAAAATCAGAACAGATAGGACGCGTTTTGTCTGATCCCGGACTTTCTCAACAACAGAAGTGCACAGTGTACACAAAAAATGGATTATGGAAGCTGACTCCTAGTACCCACAGGTTAATTACATAAATCCACCAAGAGCAAGGAGATATATGAGACGCAGTAACTTTGTGGATGTATTCTATCTATAAGGACAAAGTTATCAATGTTTCCCTTTAAAGGTTTTCTGACTTTTGGGACAATACTTGGCGAGTGCCCTATTCTAGCATTTTAAAGGGGCACTAAATTGGTAATTATAAGTACCTAATTTCCATTTCTATTATTCACAGGGAGATAAGAATGCTTATTCCCATCTCTCTTACCTTAGGGGGGGACACTGTCAAACTTACCTTTCCTGACAGCTGAGAAGGAACCAAGTGGAGCGCTGGTAAGGTAAGTTCGACAGTGTTCCCTGGGTGTTCTATTATTCACAGGGAGGTGGGAATAAGCATTCTCTCTTTATTGACCTCCCTGTCAATAAAAGAAACTTAACACAGAACATAAAATCTGTTTTGTGTCCCATTAATGAAAAAGACAACTAGCTTGTCTACAAAGTTTTTCTTTGTAAGGCTGGGTAAACACGGGGCTATTAGTGGCCGCGGCCGACAGTGTGCAGTCCCATAGGGAACCCCTCAATTAACCGCGATTTTCCAACGGACCCGATCGCTGGTGTGTACCCAGTCTAAGAGAGGAGAGCTCCCCCTACTTGGTTTTATCTGCAGAGAAGTAAAGAAACTGTGTAGGTTTTTGAAACCAATGTGCTAGCCTGGGTAGTTGCATATGATCTTGAGCATCCAATGGTATGCAGGGAGCAATTTCTATCCTCCAAGTGAGTAGGGACACAATTATCTTTAATGTGATCAGTGAGTCCTAGACAAAAATATGTGGAAATCAGTATGGAAATGCATTTGACAGGGACTGTGACACAACCAGGAGCATCAAAGACTCTTTGGAAGGTCTCAAGGAAGACATTTTTAGACATTTGTGTAACAACAATATATCCCACTATAGCTCTATCTGAGGCAAACTAAAATAACTATTGGTTTAATAAAGCCTCTGTAACCTTGATTATCCCCTTGGTAGCAACAAATAATACAAGATTACCTATTTTGAGAGGTGGTTATTTGAAATTAAGATACTGTGGAACAACAGCAGGTAAAGAGCATCTAGAGTGCATACATTGAGCTAAATGGTTCTGTTGTCAAATGCATCAACTCAGTATAAAGTATTCCCAACTCTTGACATTCCATGTACGTATCCATGGTCTGTTTCTACTGCAATGTGGACCCCTAGGGGTTTGAAAAGTGAAAGCCAAATCTGATTTTAAAAAATCAGTCCATTGACTGTGTATGTATTTTAACACTGCAATATTTTTCAAAGCAAAACCGTGTCAAAATCTGATAGTATAGGGCTATCTTTGACTCTAATGTTCACTGTTTCAATCCATTTCATGTTAAACATCAATCGATTGTATATTGTGTGATAGAATGGACTTTCCACTATGTAGGAGGCAGGCTTGCCATAGCTGAGTGGCATGGTTATAGCTTAAACTCATGCAAATGCTTCTGCCTCAGTACATCACTCCATGTGGCAGCACAGACACTGATGACATGCATCCTATCAAAGCAACGTATAGGTATCCACTAATACTTTGTATTGCAAATAAGCAATATGGCCCCTTGTTATAATCTGTTTACAGTAATTTAAAACAGGTCTGCTGGTGGCATTAACAGTTCTCACTTAATCCTATTACATTGCTAGTGCTGTGAAGACATATTCTCCAGCCTTTCTCGTAAACTAGATTAAAACACTCATGTAACAGAATTGAGTGTTGTTTCTGAAGGATGTAGGATTAAAATGGTATCATGGAATGGAATCATTTTTATGTATTTTCCCCAAACATAGAATATACTGTTATTTAATTTTAATAAACATCATTTAAAATGGATGCATCTTTATGTTTATCAGGAAAGATTTTCAGTTTCAAACATTTAGTAGAGAATTAATTTAATCATCTATAAAATGTATTTGCTATACCACAATATTATTACATTTATTAATAACAGATAAAAAAGACTGAAGGATAAAGTTGAAAATCTGCAGTAGGAGCAGATGGATAGACACATATGGAACGGGTGCATAGCAATTGGTATTAATTATGCAGGGAGTGATTAAGTGGATTGGTCAGAGGATTAACATAAATTACTTGGATCTGATATAAAACACAGTAAATTTGTAATGAACATAGAGGGAAAAAATAGTTCATAACCTTAAACCTCCAAATGGTTGTTATTCAACTCATTCTGTTTAAAGGTTCGTACACACGTGCCGACCGCGGGTGCCGTTTCGGCCGATAATCGTGCCGTGTATAGGCACTCTCTCGGCCATAACAGGCCACTCATTTGAAGATCTGCATGGCCAGTTGGGCAGCGATCCCCAACTGAGCACGTGTGTACGAACCTTAAAGGGCAAGTCCAGCCCCAAAATGAAAACTTACATACAGGTAAATCTCCCATAATTTCAACCCTCGGCTTATACTCGAGTCAATCATGTTTTCTTACTTTTTGAGGTAAAAATATGTACCTCGGCTTATACTCGGGTTGGCTTATACTCGGGTATATACGGTACCATTAATGAAAATGGCGCAGGTCCCACAAAGTAGGAGTTAAACCCATCAGGAAGCATGGGTTTAACTTATTTTAGCTATTAGCGGCTAATATTACATCTGATTTTGCATTGCCCAGGAAAGCTGTATGTAATTCATGCTGGCTGGAAAACAAACTGCAGATTAACAACAGCTTTTAAAGTTTTATCAGGGACTTTCATATTGGTGTGAAGACATCTGTATAGAAATACTGTGCATAGAGACAGTGAATATCAGAGGGCATGATCAATAGGTGCACATGCTCACAAGGCTGTCTGAATGGGCTGCTGTACTGGCATCAAAATGGAAACCACCCTAGTTACAGAATATACTTCCTACATGTATGTAAATTTAACTTGAAATATCTTACAATGTATAGTGTAGGTTCACTGCACTTTTGGTCAGTTGCCCGAAAATATCTGCTTGTATGGGGCGGTCGGCCACAACCGACCTCCATGGTCCGTTCATCCGGATCGGACGTGTCAGTAAATTCCAATCGATCGTGTAGTTCCCTATGGGAGCACACGATCGATCTTTCGCAAATTTGCCCGTGGCCGACGGACATTTGTCCCGGCCGAGCGGTCGCTCGGACAAATATTCCCTCTGTGTGTACCCAGCCTTAAAGACATTGTATTGTGGGATGTGGGAACTAAGGTCCATACATTGTTTTGTAGCTGTTTGTTGCAGGCTGTCATGCTTTCTCTTGCTCCCCATACTTTCACTGTTGATCACTGAGTCATCGGCTGATTTCCTTCTTACACATGTGCACTGAACCAGATGCACCCAGGAGATGGTATCCGGGCTTTGTTAGCATTTGGTTGACATGTGTTAACGGGAAGCAGTGGGGAGCTGTGAGGTGTGGTATGACAGCTGATTGCACGCATTAGACAGATTTAAAGAAAAACTTACACGTGAAAAAACTTTTTAGCACATTCATTTCGTTGTTATGCCAGCATATCACAGAGCCAGGTCAAGAAAGTAAATTTAAAGGGGAACTGTGGTCCAAAAATGACTTTAGGTAAATTGAGGTGAATTGATAGGAATTGCTCCCCTGAGAATTTTTGCAATTTATTTCTATTGTTTATTTTGCATAGCTTTGAAGATATTTGCATTTTTGTGTGTGATATGGCAGCATCATCACCAGGTACCCTGCACTTCCTGCTCTGAAACTGTCCTTTGTCTCCTCCTCCCCTTTCAGCCCCCCTGTTCCCTCCCACTCATGGACCCCATGGTCCCTCCAGTAGCAGGCCCCCCTTGGCCTATTATCTTACAGCCCCATGTGGCCCCACCCACTCGTGGGTGCCGCTGCCCCGCTTACTCACAGGTGCCTAAGCCCCTCCCACTTGCTGGTGTCTAAGCCCTGCCCATTCGCGGGTGCCGTGGGTTACTCAGACCCCCCCCCCCCCTTACAGAAAACCCTGTGGAATCAGCCTTTTCAGGCAGAGTGAGAACTCTGCCTGAAAAGGCTGTTTTCACACAGTGAAAGAGAAGGGCTGTAGATTCCCTTACTTTCTCTGTCAGGACTTCACACAGCAGAGAGAAGGAGGGACTTCCTGTCTCCCTCACACATTGAGGGAGTCTGAGGCTGTGCTCGCCGGCGGCACTGTGCAGGAAAGCCTCGGGAATGTCACAAGTCAGCCTCCCACCCATTAACTTTCTGGTCAGTCATTTCTGTATATCTTGGGCTGTGGAGAACGTAGAGAGGTGGTTGTTGGCTCGCTTTAAAGGTAGAAAACTGGCCTTTCATTTAAACTTAACTTATTTGGACACCAGTTCCCCTTTAAGTGTCAAATTGCAAAAAGCAAACAATCTAACCACTAGGCTATCACAGTTTTTATATTCCCACAGAGTGGTACAAGGAGACAATGGTAGTAGTAATGCAGATATTGCAGGTTTCTATATTGTCCCACCCAGATCTGGAATGTATTGTGGAAAAGGAGTTTTATTTCTAAATTATTAAATCTGCAGAGATTTTTGCTAAACAGCAATTGTTAGGAAGGAATGTGGTTCGATTGAGCTGTTTCTAAAACTAAAAAATATTGAGAATTACTGGTATTAATGCATATAGATCTGGTTGATCCAGGGATACTTTCCGATTGCCGTTTGGAGTCAGGAAGGAATTTCCCCCCCCCTTTTTTAGCTGGGGTTTTTTGCCTTCCTCTGGATCAACTGTTAGGTAGGGTTAAAAAAAATAAAAAATAAAAAAAAAATTAAAAAAAAAAGTGAATAGGTTGGACTTGATGGACGAATGTCTTTATTCAACCTTAATTACTATGTTACTATGTTACTATGTTACTATGTTACCTAGATATCAATCCATGGCATGTTCAACATTACATCTGGTGGTTGCTAAAGCTAGATACGCACATCAAAGACTTGATCATTTTTCAAAGATCAGGATACACAAAGTCCCGAGCGTTCTGAGACCGTATGTTTCAATCGACCGCGGACGATTCCTTCTAAAGAGTCGACCGCAGCAAAGGGAAATCTACGCTTTTTCTTTTTCCACAGTAGATCTAATGGTAGAATAAATCAGGCAGCAGTTCTCCTGTGTGTACCTAGCCTTAATCAAATAGTGATGTTTGGCTCCTAAATAACCAAAGAAGGGATCATTTCACTGTCCCTCTCTGTTATACAACAATATTGCACAGCTTATGCAGCTCACATAGTAATGGAGGTTGAATAAAGACATACGTCCATCTAGTCCAACCTTTATGACATATTCATTAACCCTACCTAATGGGTGATCCAGAGGAAGGCAAAAAAACACATCTGAAAACGGGGTGAAAATTCTGTGAACTGGATCAACCAAAACTATATATATTAGTTCCAGTAATTTTCAATATTTCTTAGTTTTAGAATGTTATCCAGCCCACTTTTAAAGCTATTCAATGAACTTGCTATTACCACATGTGCTAGAAGTTCCAGTTTCCCCAAAGCAAAGTTCCTCCATTAGTGAACAATGCACATGGAAGTTTTTAATATGGCCCATTAATATATTTGTATAAACTGATCATATCCCCATGCGCAATCACGGCTTCTCCAATGTAAACAGCCCTAACTTGTCTAAACTGCCTGCTTAGTCAAGCCCCTCCATTCCCTTTTATTATTCCAAATGAGGCCTTAAGCATGGTACACACCAGCAACTTTTTCTCCTGACCGACCAGTCGGCTTTTCCGACCTGATAGGCCAGGAGGAAAGACTGTCGGTCACGGCAATAGTGGCAGCGGCTGACAGTTTACTGAAACCGTCCGTGTGGTCCATAGAGGACCGCACGATCGGGTGTGGTTTTCCATCATGTCCAATACTCCTTTCATCCAATTCAGAGGAACGTTCAGTCGGTTCGACACAGCCAAAAATCCATGAGGTCATTTCGGCCTGATCGACCAATAAACTGAACCATCGGTCGATCGGACCGAAATATTGCATCGTGTGTATGAGGTAGATATATATTTTTCTCCCTTTAATCTATTTCCCTCTTTATACAAGATAAAATCTTGCTAGCTGTAACTAAATCTGTTATCTAATAGAAACCTTTTTCCAACAGATTCAATTGTGTAGTTGCGCAAGGATTGTTACACTCCAAATGTATCACCTAAGCTTAGCTCACATTGTTCTTTACTCTGGTTTATTACATGTTATCTTGTCTAGTCAGATTTGTTTTCTATAGTACATTTCACAGCCATATTGTCTCTTAACAACCTTGCACAAAGTCTTAAGGTGGCCATACATCTATGAGATTTTACTTACCCGACCGAGCGCTCATGCGTTGTTCCTTCGATCCTGCCGGAACCGCTTCTCCCGATCTTACATTCGACCGACATGCGATCGCAAAATGAATGGGATTTTGCGATCGCATGTCGGTCAAATATACGATCGGGAGAAGCGGTTCCGGCAGCATCGATGAACATCGCGTGAGCGCTCGGTCAGGTGAGTAAAATCTCATAGATGTATGGCCACCTTTAAGCTGGCCATACAAATGCAATCCCACAGCATGTGTGCCTACAGATCACATTGGTATCTGTTGGTACACATGCTGTGGGAACAGCACACACGGACCCAGACGACCCCCGTACGTGGTATACACCGCACAATCGTATGGGCGCTCTCTACTTCAAATAGAGGGAGCTGATAACGACCGCCGGAAATTTTCTGTCATTCCTAGTCCATCTGAGTGCCGACTACGGTCGGAAAAAGCTCCTACACACGAACGATAAAAGGTAAATTTATTCCTGGGGGTAGCCATGCTTAAAGGGTAAGTAAAGTAAAAAAAATAGTTTTCACCAGTCATCAAAAAGTAAATTTTTTTACAAACACCTACTGCCCTTCTCTTTCATTTCCGTTTAATTTCCATGGCAACCATGCTTCAAAGGTAACCATAGTCATAAGCATTTTTTGACCAATCATCAAAAACTTGATTTTTATAACCCAGCCTGACACAGGTTTGCACACCTACTGACTTACCCTTCCCATGGCAGCCAGACTCAAAGGGTAACTATAGTCAAAACACTAAATTTGATCTATCATCAATAAAAGTTATTTTTATGCTCAGACACACACAAAGGACATACCCCCCAAACCTGGCACAGGTACATACAACCACTGACCTACCCTTTCATTTCTGTGGCACAGAGGTGTAGGAATCATCATATTAACCTTAGCGATTGCTATAGGGCCGGAGCCAAAGGGGGCCCTACCAGACGGTCACCCTCCTAAGAAAGATTTTACCTCACGTAGTTCAGTCCACAAACCCCCTTTTCATTTTACTTAGACTTTTCAAAGAGGCTCCCAGGCTCAGATATACTACTTACAAAACCTCGGCTTCTCTCTTCATCTGTGATAGTGACATTGCGGCCAATGGCTTATGCCCATTACAGAACAAGACTCCCCTTTGCTACTGTGCATGCTCGTAACCAACCAGCTCGCAACAGCATCAGAGGAGGGGTGTTCATGCCAGCGAGAGAGCAGTGGTTTTATAAGTAGAATATCTGAGCCTGGGAGTATCTTTGAAATGTAAACTTAAAGGGTATGTCCACCCTTCTAAAAAAATTTTTACCTAACATTCCCCCTGTCCCCCCAGCCCCAACCGCTCTATTAGTATCATCAGAAAATGCCCAAAACTTTACTTTACCTTCTCTCTTTCCTCCGCCGCGCTGCCAGGCCCTCTGCTTGCGAGAAAATGCAAGCAGATTGGCGGGACTGGCAATCGCGTCTGTGATTGGCTGAGCAGCAGCCAATCACGGACGCGGCTGCCAGGAGTTCAGTGCGGTGGAGGAAAGAGGGATGGTAAGTAATGTTTTGGGCATTTTCTGATAATATTAATAGAGCGGTTGGGGCTGGGGGGACAGAGGGAATGTTAGGTTAAAAGGGTTTTACACTAGGGGGAGGGAATCCTGAGAGGGAGGGGGAGAAGGGCTGCAGTACACATGCCAAACTTCTCCCGGAGGCCAGATAGGAGGCAGAGTCCTATATGGACTCTGCTATCCTCCTGGTGGGCAGTTTTGGGGACTTTGGGGGGGACTACAGGAGAACCATATGGAGCTGGGATGTGAGGTAAGGATTAAACTACACTACACAATGGGGCCAGTAGTGGGGGGAATTATAGTTTTGGGGGCGGACATGCCCTTTAAAACAAAAACGGGGTTTGTGGGGCTGAACTATGTGACATAAAAAGGGTGGACGTGCCCTTTAAAAAACTGCTCAGGTTGGATTGAATTGCACCAAACTGTTTTTTTTTATGGGATGAGAGGCCCCATTTAAAATATTGCTATGGGGCCCTGCGATTTCTAGCTATGCCACTGCTGTGGCAGCCAAAACTAACTATAGTCAAGAAACAAACTTTGACCAATCATCAAAAATGTTGGTTTTTTACCTCCCAACCTGACGCAGGTACACACACCTATTGATCACGCAGTTCACCTATTGATCACGCACCAATAGTTCACCCAGTTGTGAACTATTTCTTTATTGTGACTTGCAGTGCACAACATTTTGGGGTTTTCCCCCTTCCTTAGGTGCACCTGAGGAAGGGGGAAAACTCCGAAACGTTGTGCACTGCAAGTCACAATAAAAAAATAGTTCACAACTGAGTGCGTATCCCCTGCAAATTTGTTCCTGATGTATGGAGTCCACTGCTAGTGATTAAGCAGATTGGGGAGGCAGCACCGTTGGTGGTCAACAGTGAAGGTGTGCGGGGAGAAACATACATTTGTATAAAGACACACACCTATTGACCTACCCTTTCACTCCCATGGCAGCAATATTACAGTTCCCATGGCAGCAATACTAAAGGGTAACTATAGAATTAAAAAGCCACCAGTTTCCTCTTTCAGTGCCATTGCAAGATTGAGTTTTAAAACCTGCAGCACAGCTCAAATTAGTAGCCTTAATTTATATTAGTAGCCTCAAGCTATACTTATAATTAGTAGCCTCAAGCTATACTTATACTTAAACTTTTCTAATAAAGAGAAATAAAAGTAAGATCAGTAATTGGGATATATGGGTTGTCCTTTTATTGGATATATTTTTTGTTTAATTTTCTTGTCTTTTTTTTTTATTTTTTACAGGAGGCAACTTTTCAGTGAAGTGTACCTTGTGACAAATGCAGACAAGTAAGGTTATTAATTATAAGGACAGTAAAATGTTGCATTTTCACCACTAGGGAGAACTGCAACAATGAACCACCTTGACTATTTCCCTGTGACTTAAATAAAGAGGAACTTTGGTCTCCTTACAAATACAGTAGGAAAAAATATACCTTTCAAACAAGCCTAGGATAATGGATCTAGCTGCTGTGAATCAATAGTGATAAGCATGGTAAGTAACAAGATAAGTCCCACTTCCTCTGCTGTGACAGACACAACATGATCTGTATCATAAGCCCCACCCCCCAGAATATGTTTTAGTAAACCAAGTATGGAGAGGAAAAAAAATCCTTTGCAGACTTGTGGTTAGCTTTACAGGACAATTATACTCACCTCCCTCTGCCCCTCTACTTCCACCCATCAGCTGTTATACTTACATGAAATTTCCCTCGCCACTCAAGTCCTCTTCCTTTTTGTCTCTGCAATCTGCCATGTAGCCAATGGGAAGACAGGCTCTGCAAGAAGTCACAGTTCACAGCATAAGGAAGCGCCATTCTACATAGTGCTGTAAGTTAGGATATATTGCAGCTAGAAGCATGATCCTGGGTTCATTTTAAAGGTAGGTGTTCTCTTTCAAACAGGGCACTTGTATAAAGACCACATTTTCCTTTTAAAAAAGAAATTAAAGTTTTAAAAAAATTGAAAGCCTTAGGCTGTAACATGCATTATCAGATCACTAGAACAACGGATCTTAAACTCTTTGAAGTTTTGGCATACTTCGCATTATAAAATTATGGTGCAGAACTCCTGTGTTTTTAATTATGAACTAATAATATCCCCAAATTAAATGTATTTTATGCACATTCTATTAAATATAATCAATGTCTTTATTAAAGGGGATTAAATCACCTTAAATGCTAGGTCCTCACCCTTGGGTTTCCTCTAATTACCCCCATTCGATAGTTCAGAACCTGACCAATGGGATGACTTTATACAGAACACATCTTCCCATTGATCAGGTCCTGGAATGAGGATATCAGACCAGAGGTAATCACTTTCTGAAAAAGGGGAGTGTATAATTTCCCCATAAGTTCCAGTGCACCGAAAATGATGGCATACCTCTGGCTCTCTCAAGGTACACCAACAATTCACTTCTATGGGATGATTCGTCCAATTGTTGTTTTATAATTTGACTAAAACGATTCACAATTCTAGAGATATGTTTATGCTGGGAAATAAAAGAAGTGTATTTGATTTAATGTTTGCATTTTTGTGAAATACAATATTTAATTTTAAAGGTATAAGCATTATGAACGCTGGGCAACAGCTAATGACTTTCCAGTAGAAAATATAATAAATGATGGAACTACCACATATGAAACAAGACTTGGGGCGGTTGCAGACCTGGAACTTGCCATTTCCAGCAAGAAGATAAATGGTGACATCACTGTGGTAAGTGTTTTTACACAGTCCAGACAGCAGTAGCAGTTATTTAAAGTATGCTTTCCACTGTTTAGTGCTGATAATAAAGGTTATGCCCTGACTGTAAAATAAATTACCAATGCAAATCTAGTTGTTGGCTAACTAAAATAATGGTTATGATGTTTTAATCAGACTGTTAATCTTGCCTACAAATGCTAATAGGTTTGGACCGGCTAGCAGATTTTCTATACTTAACATTTCTTTTATTTTTAAATGTATTTGTTGAATATTATTTGTGTGTGTGTAAAGCTAGGTACACACAGTACCGTTAAAGCCCTGATACCGTCAGATCCGACGGTATCGGGGCTTTATCGGTACTGTGTGTACCTAGCTTTTCTGAACGAGCACGCGCCCGCCGAATGTTCGGGTAGGCCGAGCTCTCGCTCGGAAAAGCGGGGAAATTTCCCTCGGCTGCAGTAGACTCCCTATAGGGGAGTCTGCCGTGGCCAAGGGAAACACAGTCCCAAGCGTTCTCCTACAGGAGATCTGCAAGATCCTGTCTTGTCATCTTTCAAAAATCTTTTAAGTGTGTACTCAGCTTAAGGGAGGGTTGTACCGAAATGAGACATATGAAAGCTGTTTGCAATTTGATCTTACTTACTAAAACATCATGGCTGAACATGTCATTGTTGAATGAAAAGGAACCTGGGGAGAACAACCCCAGTTTTCTCTCCATTTCTATTCAAATTTAATCAATCTCTTTTAGGTTTCCCTCCCCATCACTCCTATTGTGTTTTATATATTGCCATATCATAAAACTCTAGAGCAAATGCCATAACACACCTAACTTTGCTTCAACATTCAAATTCATTATTCAAAATTTCTAAACCAAATGTCTGTGACATTTGGCAAAGCTGGTTTATTTGCAGTTTATGTATGACTTATACTTTCTCCAGAATTGCAATAACTTCAGATTCCAAAATCTTGATGTCACATAATGTATTATTTGAATGAAATCTCTTTACTGCAAATGACTGATATAGAGCTGTTTGCATCAAAATAAAATTGTAGAGATTAGTTCAGTATGGGAATGAACATTGTTATACTGTTGCATTCTTTAGATTGCTGCAGACATGCTTTGTGCTGATCAAAATTTCGACATGGCGCAAGTTATTAAATTCTTTCAATCAAAGGTAAGTTGCTTAATACTTTTTCCTTCTTTGGATTTTGATTCTAAGTTTTGAGAGACATTTGTTGTCTTGTTACAACTACTTTTGATACATTTTTATTTTTTTTAGTATTGATACCGTACTAGCAAACACAAAAAGTATATTAGAATTAAATTTTATTCTACTGTTTTCATTGACTGCAATGGGGCACAACAGTTTAATTACATTTTCTGCACTGATTTACTGCCTAATTTAGTGGCTATCCATTACATGGAAAAAAAATTATTTGCATTTTAAATGATGGTGTGATTTCTAAAGGGTGTGCCCTTGTGTAGTCCACAGCCTTTTCTGCATATGTATTAACTTTGTGGTAGAGAAGGGTATTTTACCCATACCACTAGTGCCTGGGGATTTTATTTGTATATTAGGCACAACAGTTTATAAGTTATAAACAAGCATAGCTCCTCCTGCGCAGGGCCATTCACTACTTCTAATCAGGGTCGGATTTACCATTAGGCACACGCCTAGGAGTGCCTGTGGTTGTAGGGGCGGCTGTCAATCTGTCCACCTTTTTAATACCACTTTATTGACAATTTTATTTGCAGCACAACAAGTTTTAAAAGCATCTCTTATATCCCCCTGCTTTATGGTTAATATTTGAAACAGTTTATGGTTTTTGCAGATTTCCCCATATTGTCTTTCCTCCCTAAACCTCAAAATTTGGGGTGTGACCCACGTTGAAGGTGGCAGGGTTAGGGGTGCCAAGCTGTGCCTATAAGCTACTGAGACATAAATCTGACATTGTGTCCGGTGTTACCTTCTCTGTCAAAGACAGACTGTAGACAGAACTCTGGTTCTGAAAATGTGCTGTCAGAAGAAGAATGTAGGGAAGTGGAGGAGCTGTGTATATGTGAAATATGTACCAGGGTGAAGGGGGGAGGATTTGTTTATGGATTTGTTTAAGGGTGTTGGAAGAGTAAGGGGAAGAAGTCTAGTGTTGAAATCTTGGAATCTGCTGGAGGGGTGCTTAGAAATCTCTAGGAATATGCACCCAATATTTTGACATCCACATTTGTGTATTTATGAAGGATAATGTACCTCCTATTAATATTACAAGCATATTAGTATAGATTGGAGTTCAGTTTCATTTATAAGACCTTTTATATGTGACTTTTATGTGAAGCAATATCATTATAATTTACTGCAGGGGGAACATTATCAACTATGTTATTTTCACTAGTTCAGCCACAGATAAATGTATCATGCTCAGATTAAAATGTATGATTTACTAGTGCATCTAGAAGACATTATACAGTTTTGGAAAGTAGACATCCTGGAGAATTCAAAATTATTCTGAAAATAAGATCACAGAGGTAGATCTGTACAATTCCTGTCTCTAATTCTTGAGGTCCCCCTGACCCCTGGTGGAGAAAAACTGATCTAGAGGCTGTTAACAGCCACAATGGAGCTTAGGAAAAAATAGGAGCTTCAAATAAAATTCAGGTGATGATTGCATAGTAAATTACCAGTACTTTTTATAGAACTTTACTGTTAAACTTTTTCTTTTATGTTGTTAAAGGGAGGTGAGCTTGCTATTTATTATGAAATGGAGAAAAGTGAAAGTACATTGGCACGAGGAATAGTTGATGTTTGCCCAGATACACACAGGTATGAATTTAATAGTTACCCATCCTACAGAATAGCACTAAATCAGAAGGCAGAGCACCTTGATATAAATAAAACTTACTAGCATGAGGTTTATATTTCCCAGCATTCCAATATCGAACACTGACCATTGTGTTATTTTACATGCCCAGCTCTAAGCTACTGCACGAACTTACAGTACAGAAGGTCACTCCTACTAGACGTCTCTAGCCAATTCTGTTACAGTCCATAATAGGCAGGAGACAGTGTTACTGAAGTCTGGAAATGTGGCCATACAGTAAACATACACACAGTTATCTTATCCAATTCTTCAGGGGATTACATTTATTTTAATACCAATTACTAATGTGGTAATTTACAGTTTATTGGTGTTCTTGAGGGGTATTTTCAGATTAAAATTAATTGGTTTAGTTCTCCTTTAATCAATAAGTGTAAACTTAAATGTTTACATGAGGTGATTTCTTATTTTTTATATTACTTGCAACAGAATTACACGCTTCTTTGAGAAACCTCTGGATGGAGAAACTACTTCTAGATTGGCTAGCGTAGTCTTTTATTGCTTCCAAAAGTCCTGTTTGCATACATTGGAAGATTTTCTCAATCAGTTTCCAAATATTGAAGATAGAGTTCTAGGAAAATATATGGTAAGTTATTAAAACACACAAAGCATTTTTAGTGACATTCGTAAATCTAGATGTAAACTGAACTAATGTTTGCAAGTACAGTGACCTACCTAAGGCTATTTGCAAAATATGGTGCAACAATACATAATTTTATGTTATACAGCTAGCAATCATGTTCCCACTAATACCTAGTTTTTTTTTCTGTTTTAGTCTCAATACAGACTGTGGGATACAGTCTGTATTTGGGTGGGGTTATTTCTGCATGGTAGTCTGTGGCGGAACTAATGTTTTATCATTGCGGCCGTGCACAGAACTGAGCATGCTGCAGTGATCACCTGTTCCATTTGTCCCCATAGTCGAGTGCGGGGGGGGGGGGGGCGCTGCTATCTATTGCTCATGTCCCTAATAGGAGTAGGAAGTATATCTGTGTGTGGCAGGATATATGTGTGTTTATGGGAAATAAGTCATTTGAGGTTTGTGTGGAATGGAATATTTATGTTGTGCACACGTTATGTTTATGTGTGCATTAGTTAATCAGAGAAAAGTTTTCCAGGTGAATACAATTTATTGGTTTAATAAAAATAATTTAATGAACTTAAAGTTAAAATATTTTATTGTACTACTGCAACGTTTTATACATGATTACACATTTCTCTTTAATTTTAGGAATGGCTTATAAATATTGCTGGTGTACCAGTATATGGAATGAAATTGCCTACTGGTTTCCAATTGATTGGACAAGTGGTAGGTATTTATGTCCATAGTAAATGGTTTCTTTCGACTACCTGTTCTTTCCTTGTGGAAGAAAAAAAGTCCAGATTCAAAATGGAAATTGCTATGAACATACAAATGTTGCAGGATCCAACACCATTCACTTGTAATTGTTAGAATAAAGAAAATTAACATTATAAGCAGGGTATCAAGGTTGAAGACCTAAACCACTATGTGCTCACTTCTGGATATTCCACACATCCCTGGTAATATTTACCTTGACATTCTTGTTTCTGGGGCCTGACAAATAATAAGACTTGCAAGAAGTGCATTTTTAAACTGGAAGGGAAAGATTTAGTTAAACCTTGTCTTGAATGGCTGCATTTTGGAAGGCAATTTGTGTGTCTGGGCTGCAGATATTAAAACTTGAAAATGGCATTGTTGTTTTTTTATTTTTGTTTTTTTTTACTATTTTCACCCTTTAAATATGGTTACCACATGAATGAAAGGGTAGTTCAGTTGTTGTATGAACCTGTTTCAGGTTGTGGGTAAAAAAAACGTTTTTCATAATTGCTACTAGTTACCCTTTAAATATAACAGTCATGTGAATGAACAGGTAGGTCAGTTAGCGTGTGTACCAATGTCAGGTTGGGGAGGGGGGCTAACTTTTTTTGATGATTGGTCAAAATCTTTTTTTTTTTTTTTTACAATAGTTACCCATTAAATTTGACAGCCACGTAATTAAAAGGATAGGTCAGTTGGTGTGACCCTAGTACCTCGAAATGTCCACATTTGAAGATTTTACCCATTATAGTCTATGGGAAAAAATGTCCTGAAATTCGCCAATAATATGGTAATGCATCTGCGGATTCCTTATCTAAGTAATAGCAAACTTTTCTTAATTGTCCCTCACGTACTGTACTGAATTTTATGCCTCTAGCTTAAAAACTGTGGGAGGAGATAGAGTCCAAAAAGTGGAAGACTAAAATGGAAGAAGAATATGAAAAATAAATAGAAAGAACAGTTATTTGGCTCTTCAAGCCAATTTAATTAGTCATGTGATGGAAAACCCAGTAATTAGATTAGTGTTTCTCAACCCCTCTGGTAAAACCTTGAAACAATTTTTGTGTCTTGGGAACCCCTACATAAAATAATGATTACATATTATTATTATTTTTCCTTTTCACCCATGAAATCATACATAATTCATAAAAATATAAATGATAGAACCATAAATATTTACTCTATTTAAACATACAGTATGCACTCAAATTCTTTGCAGTGAGTGAATCTTCAGTGTTTCTCAACCTTTGTATCCTTTTGGAACCCTTGTAAATATCTCTGGGAACCCTTACATAAAAATATTACTTATTTTTATTTATCTCTGGGACATCAATACACCAAACACCTAATTCATACAAATATAGAAAAAAATATATCTGCATTCACCACAATGGAGGATTCATTCAGTTTCTTTTAGTCTCTTGAGGATCCCCATGCATAGAACATTACATTTTTGGCTTATTTGGTGGGAGGAGGAGTGTATGACTATTTATTACAGTATATTAAACCAACTTTTTTAATGAACACGGTAAGATACCTGTAGTAATGAAAGTATATAGTAAATAGGCAATTGGTTTGGGTTAAAGATTATGATCTTATTACCTGAAGAATTTATGTTAAAGGTAATACAAATTACATTTTATTGTAGATTTATAGCAATCACCTTTTCTATTGAATTAAATTCAAATGTTTATAATAAGCATCCTTTAGATATTGAACCAGCCAATAACTCCATAGCTTAAGTTTTGAGTTACAGCCCTTCATGGTGCTAAACTTAAGTTGCTACCCTCCTGCAGCATCACTGCTTATTATACTGTTCCCCCATGCTACCAGAGTTGAGCAGTACTTCCTGGACCAAGAGAATGACACTGACGAGAGGAGCCAACACTGCAGGAGGGTACAGCCATGATGTGGTATTACAATCCCTCAGAAATAGTTTTGCAATTTTGGACAAAGCGGGGTTCTTTCCTGGGTATTCTTTTTTTTTTTTTTTTTATTTTTTTTATTTTTCAACATTCAAATACCACATCTTACATGTTGCAAAAATGGAAGCAAAACATAGACAACTGAAAAACAGAAATTAGTTTGTATCTTTCAGATATATTAATGCTTGTGAAGGTTCTCTTCCATCCAGGTCATGGTATATCTGTTGTATTCAATTAGATCAACTGGATTTGAAGTTTAGTTCTTGAAGACATTTCGCTAGCCATACGACTGGCTTTCTCAATTCAGAATGACTTGTACAAGAATCTGTGGCAATTATGTACCCTGGAAAATCCCAATTAGCATATCACAGCCAGGTGTTAAGGGTGTGATTAGATAGTGGCTAAGAGGTGTTTTAGGAACGCCCAGAGTAAGGTGTCAAAACAGCATTGTACATGGAAACCAAGCCTAAATAGAGGTGGTGGGGTTCGACACCAACTGTCTGGTAGCCAATATGCAATTAGAATTGTGTGTGCACTAGAATTCTGTTTTTTGTATGTATTATATTTTTGGTCTCTAGTTGCACTTTAATATGGATGTACAACAGCCCAATTTTCTATATATTGTGTAATCCAAAGATTAAATCTCCTTATATAGGATATTTTTGAATGTTGTTTTTAAGTGTTGTCAGTTTTATTTAATATGCTGATGTGCAAATTTAAACAAAAATTAGTAACATCTATAAAAGAAGCAGGACACAGACATCCATTTGATGCTATTCTACTGTTCTGGTATTCAACAACTTATTATTCATTTTCTTACTAGGGGCTGCCTGATTACACAAAGTGGCTGGCTCATTATTCAACATTAAAAAATGAACCGAAAGTAAAAGCAATAACTTGTAGATCGTATGCAAGGTACAGTATGTGGAATTGTCTATTTAAATCAAGCATGCATATCCTATATAATAAAATCCTTACCTGCTGCATCCTTACCTCTGTGTGTGTACCGACAGCACTCACTGCTCATGCTTGAGATGGTCCCTGCAGTTTCTATTGATTCACCGCTAAAAACACACATGGAATCATGGAACAGCAGTTACACGAAGGACACAGCAGTTAAGGTATATACTGGCCGGGAGACTCTGGGATTGGGACCCTGTGGGGGGGGGGCTCTAGGCCTAGGACCCTGATGGGGAGACCCTGGCTTTGGACCCTAATGGGGGGACCCTGGGAAGGGACTCTGGCCTTGGGACCCTGAGAGGGCTCTCTGGCCTTGGGACCCTGAGAGGGGACTCTGACCTTGGGACCCTTGGGCTTAATGACTTATGTAATATGTAAAGGTTAATATGCCCCTTGCAGTGTAATATAAGGATATAAAGTCTTAGAGGAGTTCCCTGACCATATAGAAGGCCAGTTGCTTTTATACAGGGCAGGGAACTCTGAGTTGACTTTATAAATCTTATATTGGGCATATAACCTATGTTATTGGGGCATATTATTTCTAAAAATATATAGTTTAAAAAAATGTAATCTGGTGGCTAGTCCCATTACTAAATCGCTATCACTTCACTAAATAACTAAACTAAATACAAGGTAACCCCCCTGTCAGCCCTGCAATAAAATTGATTAATGTATACATACCAGACTTTAACTTCTAAATGGACATCCTCCTATTAGCCTTTCCTCTGGGATTTTCTTGGTCTTCTTACATTCGTCCTTTTTCCCCTTTAACCTGCACCTTCACTGTCAAACCCTGCAATAAAAAAAATTTATAAAAAAACAGAGACCTTTACTTGTCAGAAAATCCTTTTCTCACCCATAAATGTAAAATCCTCCTCTCATTTGGTACCTTTTAAATTCTGTCAGCCATTCGGGTGAAGTTAAGCAGAGCATGCAGAGGAAGTTGACAGTATGCTGACATGGCCGCTCTGCTTAACTTTACCCGCACAGCTGACAAGATTTAAAAGTTACCAGGTGAGAGAAGGATTTTACACTAAGGACTGAGAGAAGGATTTCTGTCTGTGTGTTTTATCGATCTTTTTTTATTGCAAGGTTTGACAGGGAAGGTACTTGTTATAGTGGAAGGAGGACGGCAAACGAATGGGGAGCAGCAGTGGTATATATTCTTACAAATCACTCATCTACATAGTTGTGTCATTTTTAGAAGGATATTTTCCACTGTTGCTCCCATTGAAAAGCAGACCACTTATATATTATAAAATAATTTCATTATTTAAAATAAATCTTTACCGTTAAATCAACAGTAACCCATAAGAGAGAAAATGAGTCAGGAAAAATGGGGTTTAGTGTGGACTCCTCCTTTAGTACATCAAGAAATGTTACTGGTCTTAATATTTGTTTTTAATAGAATTGGAATTATTGGCAATCCATCTGATGGCTACTTTGGAAAAACCATTTCTATGACAATCTCAAACTTCTGGGCTGAAGTCACAATATCCGAGAGTAAAAACCTGGTAATAAAGACTATTCATTTTGTAATGTATCTATCTAAGCTTTTTCTAGGTGCTTAATCTGGTTTACAATGAGATAAAAATGCATTGACAGGAAATGAGAATGTGTTTGTTGTTCAGTGATCCAGCTTGTCAAACACTCCAAAAGTGAATATGCTTTATGAGACTTGGAGTTTTTTGTAACAAGCACCAAATGAGTGAAAAATATGTAAATCTGCTTTTTATCAAAGCAAGATGAATCATTCTACATAATAAACTCTCCAGCAAATGATGATCTCCTAGGGACATTTGAAATTAGAAGTTGACAGCACATTGTTTCCTTTGTTAAGAGCATGTCCTTGTGGTAGTGTTGTCCTCATTTAAAGATTGCTTTTAGCCGGGTTCAAAGCTTAGGGCTTAAACGGAATCCTATCTCAAAGTGTAAGGAGGTACTTTTTATACCATCATAGAATTCTAATCAGTGCTAATGACTCTTCTTGCTGACATATGCTTCTTTTACAGTTTGTGAATGCTGCCCTATTGATCATATATTATATCAAAGCCGTTCTTGTGTTTAAATGACTTATTACAATTTTTTAGAGTTTTTTTTACACAAATTTTTTTTCTGCGGTATTTCTTATCCACATTGTTCTTAATATTTTTTTTTGACGACACAGTAGACTTGTATTACTAATCAGTTTGATTTGTTTTGTAGTACAAGAATAACCCATGCTGCTTGGTTTATGATCATTCATAAGCAGTAGTTTGCGGTTGAAAGTTGTATTTCCTTTTGGATGGAAATCTTTATTTTAGTCAAATTTTATTTACAATTTTTTCATTGTCCGTTCCCCCCCCCCCTTCCCTTTAATGACCCTAATCATCCATAAGGGTCCATAAACTAAACAATTCTGATTGAACAATATCTCCTGGTTTCGAACCACCACCGGACTGTGTGTTTCAGATCTTTATACAAGCATTCCAATTTGTTTCTTAGACAAGGACTAGGATCTAAAATGTTTTTTTTTTTTTTCTTCAAGCTTTGGAACTTTTAACTACTCTGTCAAAGTAGTCAAAGGACAAAAACTGAAGTACACAGTGAACGTGGCATTACTTGCACCTTTTTTTGGATTATTGTTCACAACTGTCAAGTCATTCCTCAAATGGAAAAAACATTTTTTAGTGAAGCAAGCTCTGTTCAGTTCATTCATTTGTAGCAAAGTGAGGAAGAGACCTGACTCTGTGTTAATGGGGACAGGGACAGACCTCAGTGGTGGTGTTTGAATTGTACTGCACAAATTTTACTTTCTCATCACACAGTAACAAAAATGTTTTTGCTTAACTCCTTCTGCACTTTCACTACAACAGATGTATATTGGTTTTGGTTAGTTTGTGTCATGCCTGTGATTAGGGACTGTTTCAAGCATATTTTTCTACTGGCTTCAGCCTTTGCACTGTAAGGTTCTTTTGGCCGTGTTGTGTGTAACCTTTTGATGTTAATTTATTAGTGAATATTTCTGTACTGTAGCTATTTAAAGAATATATTGTTTAAGTAGTTTTTACACATTATTTATTACTATACATTATCTATTATTATACAGAGCTTATTATCATTGTTTGTCTTCCAAAGAACTTTCGAAAACATATAGAACAATAATATTCTATGTGTAATGGATTTTTGGATCTGCTTACATAAATGACAATATCATCATGATGTTACATACATTTTCTTAGTACCAAAACACAAACAATTAAAAACTAGTAATGTTATTAATAGTTTCCATTCATTCATGTTGTTGACCCTTATTTTATATTGTGAATCTGTCAAGCAGGCCATCCACCAAATAATACGATCATACAAAATTTATGGTAGATTAAATTATGGTAGTTAATTGTATCCTAAGTATTGCAAGCAAACAAAAATCAATAACCTTTTGCCATTGGAACCAGGGGAAGTTTATATTTGAACTGTTTGTTAAATGGATGATAATCTTGCTAGGATGGGCCCCTTAAGTGCACTTTAATTTGCATGCAGCTCTTTTTTGCTTGTTAATCAATGAATGTCCCAAGTATTTATTTGATGATTTGGGATTTAGACTTAATCTAATTAGTTCAGCTGTTAAGACATTGTTTTCACTGTTCTTTTTGTCACTAATCCATATTAGTTCCATGTAAGTAAATACTGTGTGCACCTGTTAAAAATAAGATAACACTGTGAAGGTCCATTATCCCCTTATACTTTGATATAGTTTATAAAAGTTTGCATAGAAACATAAAGGTGATTGCCATGTTGGAAGAGGTCATAGCCATCTAGTTTATGCCCAGTAAGGTACGGCTTTCCCATCAAAGTAATTAGCATTGAGAGTTTAGTCTTTTCTTAAGATTCATTTTTCCAATAACGCATGAGATCACTTTAAATTTTGCATGTGATTTTCAGCCCTTAAATAATTAAATTGAATAACCTAGGACCCAGGGTCATTTAGTTATGTATTGGCTTGATATTTTGAATTTGCATTAAAGGGGAACTGTGGTCTCCAAACAAGTTTCCTACCTTTAAAACGAGCCATCAACCACCCCTCTAGGTGCTCCACAGCCCTAGATATACAGAAATGACTGACCAAAAAGTTAATGGGTGGGAGGCTGACATGTGACATTCCTGAGGCTTCTCCTGCACAGTGCCACCAGCGAGCACAGCGTTAGAATCCCTCAGTGTGTGAGAGAGACAGGAAGTCCCTCCTCTCTGCTGTGTGAAGTCCTGACATAGAAGGTAATCTACAGCTCTTCTCTTTCACTGTGTGAAAACAGCCTCACTCTGCCTGAAAAGGCTGATTCCACAGAGTTTTCTGTAGGAGGGGGTCTGAGTAACCCACGGCACCCGCAAGTGGGCAGGGCTTAGGCACCCACGAGTGGGCGGGCTTAGGCATCCGTGAGTGAGCGGGGCTTAGGCACCCGTGAGTGGGTGGGGCCACATGGGGCTGTAAGATAATGGGCCATGGGGGGCCTGCAACTGGAGGGACGATGGGGTCCATGAGTGGGAGGGACCAGGGGGGCTGCAAAGGGGAGGAGGAGACACAGGACAGATTGACTGACAATTTCGAAGCAGAAAGTGCAGGGGACCTGATGATGCTGCTGACATATCACACACAAAAATGTAAATATCTTCAAAACTATGCAAAATAAACAATGAAAATAAATTGCAAAAATTCTCAGGGGAGCAATTCCTATCAATTTACCTAAAGTCATTTTTGGACCACAGTTCCCCTTTAATTTATTTGCCATGTTAAGTTCATAAATGTTTTTTTCATTTCAATCATAAACCTTTTTATGCTGATGATTTTAAATTACCTTTCTTATTGTAGCAAAATTGCAAAGATGTGTACTGTATGTGCATTCACTCCCCTTGTCCTTTAGGAATTGTTAATAGGATTAACTGGGAGTACTTACTGGATTGCAATGAGAAATGGGTTTTCAATTGAAGAAAAAGTAATACCCTGTCAAAATATTAGATTTCATTCTGTAACATGAGAAATGGGTTTTCAATTGAAGAAAAAGTAATACCCTGTCAAAATATTAGATTTCATTCTGTAACTTGTTCAGTTTTGGGAGAACATTTCTGGCTAATACCTAGTTTATCTGATTATCACTTCTATAGGGTTGCTGGTCTTGCCACAAAACAGCATTTAATTGAATATATTTTTCTAGTTTCCACATATAACTGCTTTTTTTTGAAAACCACTAATTTAATCTTCCCCTGCACATCCTCCCCTGGTCTACCACTGATCAGTCTGGTAGCAAACCTTCCCAGAGCTGGGTGACATAAGAAACCAATGAAGAAACAGAAGGCACATAGGTTGTCAGCAAAACACATTATGCAGTATTTTACAATTATTTTATACATTCACATTAATGAAAGTATAAAACATTTGCTGTCCAAAACTTTAAATTGCCCTTTGAGTTTGTGTTTCAGTATGAAATACATTTTTATTTTTATTTGTTTGGGAAAATCAGGTACTTGTTCCACACCCATTAAATGATCCAACAGAATTTGGTAGCCTTCTGGATTTGCATTACATAAGCAGAAAAGAAGGGTAAGCACTGTATAGATAATTTTTCATCAATATGTATTGTGTTTTTGGTTATTTTAATTAGCATCTTTAAAGTTGCAACATTTTACAACTTCTGTACCTATGTGTGATATATTGAGGAGTCAGGATCTGGGCATTGTGTTAGGTGGATGAGGAAGTGGTTAGAACAGATGGGGTATGGGGTGGAGAAATGCTAGATAGGTTTGTTACAAGACTACAGTATCTATTATAGCTTTGGTACAAAAAGGTTTTTGTTCACACTTATTTAATAGGTAAACAAGAACAATTAAATGTATAACAACAAAAAATAGAATCTCTGCAAACCACTAGCTATAAGTATAGGTTGAATTAACTTAGATCAGTTTACATTTCAATTGATTTGTTTGATAAAATAATCAACTGTTGATAATAAATAATCAATTACAGAACCTCATGTGGGAATCAATGTTTGATTCTTTACAACACGTATAGATGCTCATTAATGCTATTCTACAGAATTCGACTGAAA
Organism: Hymenochirus boettgeri; assembly: GCA_019447015.1. NCBI lineage: Eukaryota > Metazoa > Chordata > Amphibia > Anura > Pipidae > Hymenochirus > Hymenochirus boettgeri. The sequence continues at coordinate 141,154,598 of CM033475.1, read as the reverse complement.
TATCTCAAAAATCTGTCAGAAATCATGCAATTGACTTCACGATCAAGCACTTGATATCAATCACTTTAGGTTGATTAAAAGTTTAAAAAAGGGACTGATTTTGTAGCATTTTCAATTGAAAGCATTGGATTTTCTTATTATTTGAATGGAGAACAAAATCTAACCCATGAATGACTAGCCTAAAATTCTCCAAATGTATATTTTGTACAGTAACAAGAAAGCTAGATGAAAAGGTAGCTTAAGAATCACGGCAGAAGTGCTGTGAGATGTGTATTTAAAATAAGTTGGCAGTAAACTTAAAAAGGTAAAGCTTTCACAAGATAAAACAGCAATAGCACTGTGCATACGGAATTTTTGAAAAATGTGTATGTTTTATAAGTTATTGCCCTAAATATTCCCACAAAGCTACAAATACCTCAGAAGTCCATTTTCCCTTTGGTTTCACCTTAATTGCAATTTGCAGTTCCTTTTTAATTACAGTAGGCTAGTGGAATGTTTCATAATGTTTAACCGTTGGCAATCTTTAAAAATTAGCATTGGGATAAATAGAAACACATTACATTAGATCCAAAATCAAAATCTAGCTAAGAAGTGGTAAAGAGGAATTATAGCCTACTGTAGGTTCCTGGGGTCCCCTGAGAGTTTCTACAATTGATAGCTATAGGAAAAGTATGGATCCACCCTTTTTTACAAATATACAGTCATTTTTTTATAATGGGGTTCCCTGAGGCATGAACATTGTTTCAAGATTGAAAAAGTTGAGGAAACCCTGGACTAAATTAACTAACTAATCAGGCAACTGTCCCTGACCGAATGGCTGTTTAAAGTGCCCATACACGGCACAATTATCTGCTGAAACTGTTGTTCGTACACATCATGCATCCCGGGCCAGCACCCGCGATCACACGTGTGTGCGAACCTTTAGGCTTCAAATATTTCCCCCCCAATTACCCTGCTAGTGTAGTTCACAAGGGTATTGTAGAAAATTATATCCCAAAGTGTTTCTTTTGCCTCCAGTGCAGAATTTCTTCCAGTACCTAATCAGTAGTATGCTTGCACATTATTTACTGCATTACGCTAAGTCACAGTAAAGGCAAGCAATGAACAAAAAGGTATATCCAGTTACATATTATCGTAAAATAATCGTTTAGAAAAATGGCAGTAAAAAGGATACAAATATCTAGAAAGATGTAAAGATGGATGAAGCACAAATTCATATTTAGCAAATTTGTCATTATTATTTGGCACCTTTATTTCTACTTGTACTAAAATGAAATATTATATATTGATCAATATTGTCCTACAAAATATGTTTAGCTCCTTCTGTTTAATTGTAATTCTGAGACTTTTCTTTATTCCCAGCTACTTGGGGGGTTTGAGATTACTGCAGGCCACATGCAAGAAGTTTTATCAGTTTTGTTCTGAAAAAGGGTAAGTTTACGTTTGACATGACAAATATTATTTAATATAATGTTTTTTTTCACTTAAAAACGCCCTTATCTAGGCCTTAACTTTTGATGTTGCTGGTTACTCACATTCATTGCAAGGAGTTTGTATGTTCTCCCCGTGCTTGCGTGGGTTTTCCCTGGGCACTCCGGTTTCCCCCACAATCATAAAGACATACTGATGGGTTGTATGTGTTATATATGTGCTTAGATTGTAAGCTCTTCGGGGCAGGGCCTGATGTGAATGTATACATGTAATTGTAAAGCACTACGGAAGATAATAGCGCTATATAAATCCACAATAATAATAATAAAATTGCTTTTCTAATCTTCTTTATTTAGTTTTAAGGTTGCTACATGCCCATTTGACTGAAACTTACATTCTTTTTCTGAAAATAGATGTAGCAGAACAAAATCGGAGCTACTTTGTTTTGGCCACTAGCAGGCATAGTAACCACAGGATAAAAAAAACATCGCCTTTTGAACCAGTTCATATGTGCACCAACTTTTTCATCAAATTTAAAATCAGCCAATCTGTGATGTATAAAATTTCAAGTGTCCACCACTGCTGTGTTATAAACAATCCATATTCCATTTGTGTGATAATAAAACATCCATGTTTCTTCTGTGTAGTAAAACTGCTTTACTAAGGCTCTAAGTTTTACTACACAGAAGAAACATGGATATTTTATTATCACACAGATGGAATATGGATTGTTTAAAACTCTACAGTGGTGGACAATTGAAATTTTATACATCACAGATTGGTTGCTTTTAAATTTGACTTACAAGTTGGTGCACCTGTAAACTGGGACTATGATTCAAAAGGGGGTTTTGTTCCAATCCAGAAAATTATCAATTGATCAGCCATGTACCGTACAACTATGGTACAATATTGGAATATCTGATATTGTACAACAAGAATTGTTGTGTACAGTATATGGGCTTTTTAAGGAGCAGATGGAGACCAATATCTTCCAAATAGTAGAACAAGACATGCTTTTGATGCACTAAACTTAGGGGCATATTTATAAAGGTTTGTAAATTTTTCGCAGCAGTTATCGCCACCATTTTCACCAAATTATTTGGATTTAATGCAATTTATAAAGCGACGATAAGAGGCAGCAAAAATTCATTACCACCGTGATCGCCATTTTGCTTATCGCCATGGTAACCACTCAATCCTATTTATAAAACGCAGATAAATGCATAAGTGCCCTTAGGTCCTTGAAAGGTGTCTGTACATACTGGAGTGTTTCTCAATACTAGTAAAGATCCTGGAGATCCTGTTTCCCCTGTTTCTGCTTCCTGGTTCTTCCAGTTAGTAACGGTCAGTTATGGATTTGACAGTTGACATCACAACCAATGATTGAATGTAAAGGTGGCCATACATATATACAATTTTACTTACCCGACCGAGCGATCCCGTGACATTCGATTGATCCTGACGGAAGTGGCCTCTCCCGTTCTTCTATGTGACCAACATGCTATAGCAAAATCCCATTCGTTTTGCAATCGCACGTCGGTCGCATAGAAGAACTTCAGAGGCTGTTCCGGCAGGATCGATCGAATGTCGCAGGAGCGCTTGGTCGGGTAAGTAAAATTGAATATATGTATGGCCACCTTTAATTCCCTGTCTGCCTCTTCTAAGCATGCCCAGGCTCAGTACAGGCTCAGTACAAGTTTCTAAATTGCTCAGTTTCCATGAGGCATCCAGAAGCATAGCAGGCATACAGTAATGAATTCATAGGACAAAGTACAATATATCAAGATATTTTAAAGAGGCCATTCTTTCTAAAATATGTTTTTATGAGGGTGGAGTTGCCCTTTAATTAACGCAATGTATATGGTGATGTCTCACACATTGCTGTGATAATTGTCACGGAGAAAACGTTTGGATTTATAAATATGGCGAAAATAATGATCTTTGCCATTGCGTTGCCCTGCGATAGAGAAGTGGCGAAAATAGCAATAATTTGTACCGTAAATGTACTGGATGAACTCACCTGATGTGTTTAATGTGTAATGCTACTATATACTGTACAATACCACCAGAGCAAAGATGGCTGGAGGGGGGGACATTTTATAATTATGGGAACAGCATAATAAATATTGTTTACATTTTTTATTTATGTACAAACACAGCATGGAGACATAAAATGTGTATTAAATGGTTACATATTTGTTAAAGGGTATGTCAGTGGTCTTAATTGTTTAAGGGAAATGGGTTAATAAAGTTTAAAGTTTGTTTCTTTGTTTACCATAGGATTGCCCTTTCAAAGCAGAATTTCACCTTGAAGTATAATGTGAACATTCCAAGACAAGTGGTAAGCTAGAATTTCTTAAGAAAGGAATCGGTGCATTTTATTAAATCACATACTAAAAGACAACTTTTTCCCTGAAAGTACTGTATGATTTACAAAGATTGTCAGCAATTAGATGGAAGCCCACTGGTGGAAAAAAAAAACAAATGACCAGAAACAAGAAATGATGCCAGGAAGCAATTAATTATAAAATCTGTATTTTAATTCCAATAAAAGTTATTTTATAGACAGAAAAATGTTTATTTTGCTGAAAAAACAGACCCCCTCTGAGCTTTTCAAAAATATTAGAAATGGGGAATAATAAATAGGTTATTTACTATGCAGTTCTGACCAACCCCATAGATTTCTGTTTTGTTTCTCACCTCCAATCCATTGGCTTTTAAAACAAGGAAAGATATTTCATTATATAGTAGCTTGACCTATCTTCCTAATAAATGATGTACTAAAATATGATATAATACTATTATATATATAATATTATAATAAAATAATCAAGGTAAAAATGAAAAAATCAGGACCTTTCAGACTGGCATGGTTTGACGGCCTTTTATTGTTATGATCATATACAGTATGAGTACACCCAAGGGTAAGTGCAGGTTTTTTAAGGGGAGTATTTCTAAATGGGTTACCACTGAACAAGCCCAGAAGGAAGTTCATGACTAGAGAATTTCGTAATGTCCCCTATTCCTGCTCACTTAGCTCCATCGCATTGGAGTAGGTACAGTAAGTTCTATATATAAACCAAGTCTCAGCAATCACCTCAGGCAGGGTTAATATTGATATAGTTCTCTATGCTGCTGTCAATCACAGGGCAGACTGGATCCATTTTTTAAACAAAAAACGCTTCTCACTCACAGCCTAATTAACAATTTAACAATCTATGTAGCAGTCTATGGGCACCAGGAGAAATAGAACAACAGGCAGAAAGGGAGGATTTTCGGGCACCAGTTATCCCCCCCTAAACACTCCCCTGACACCCCTGACATTTTTGTAAATATTCTATTATATCTTTTCATGGGACAATACTGAAGATATGACATTTTGATACAATGTAGTCAGTGTACAGTTTGAATAACAGTGTAAATTTGCTGTCCCCTCAAAATAAATCAACACACAACTATTCATGTCTAAATATAACCGACAGGTGTCAATATGCATGGCTCTAGGACGCATTAGTTCGCAATCAGGCTATCTCCATCCACGCATGGACACGCTTCACGTCATTCAACAGTGCGCGCGCACCCGTGACTCGCAGAGGAGGAGGGGGGCGGAGAGGACGTGAGGGGGGAAGAGAGAGAAATAGAAGGTGGAGGGATAAAAAGAGGTGAAAGGGAGTAAAAGGAGGGAGTGAGATGGGAGAGAGAAGGGAAAGAGAGAGAGAGGGCAGAGGTTTTTAAATGCAGGGTTGAACAGGATTTGAGATTCTTTATTTCTTTAGAATTGGGGGTTTGCTAGTTCATGTCTAAACCACTGGCAACAAAAGTGTGTACACCCTTAAGTGAAAATTGTCTTCTTAAGCAATGCAGGGGTCATCTTGGAGGTGTGTTTGGGATTGTTTTTATGTTGACATACAAACCCAGTTTTCAAAGGGAGGGGGATCATGCTCTACTTCAGTATGTCACTGTAAATGTTGGCATTCATGGTCCCCTCAATGAACGGCAGCTCCCCAGTGCTGTCAGTATTCATGCAGCCCCAAACCATCACACTCCTACCACCATGCTTGATTGCAGGCAAGACACACATCTTTGTTCTCCCCACCTGGCTACTGCCACACACCATCTGAACCTAATAAGATAACCTTAGTCTCATCAGACCACAGTACATGGTTCCAGTAATTAGCTCTTAGCCTGCTTGTCTTCAGCAATTTGTTTTTGGCCTTTTTTTTGTCTTCTTTAGAGGAAGCTCCCTTCTGGGACAACAACCATGCAGATTAATTTGATGCAGTGTGTAGCGTATGGTCTAAGCCCAAGTTAACCTTCCACCCCTTTAACCTCTACAGCATAGAGGATCAGGTTCAGAATCCTGATGAAGGTGCTCCGCACCAAACGTTAAAATAAAAAGCTTTTTGGAGTAAAAGTTATGCTCGGAACTAACCTTTGTAAAAAGTGATAAGTGCGGAATAAGGTATCCAAGTTTTTTGAAGCACCCAACATGTGCAAACAATGGACTGAGTGCATAATTTCATTATTATTAGACTATGTATAATTTTTAAAATGCAAATGCTAAAAAAACTTTAAACGGTTCCGCTGACTTAATTTAATTAGTCGAATGATAGATGAAATTTTAACACTACCAAAAACTACCAAATGCTTTAATATTAAAATTTAGTGGTTTCAAGTCATTCTGCATTGAAACTTGGGACTGTTTCGTGAACCTGCCAGTGAAAAGAACCCTGGTGGATTCTACATAGTAGCAAAGTCTTGTTTGTTTTTTCTTTTGTATACATGGTTATATACAGTATATGTTTCCAACTGACTGCAATGTAGTCATTTAATGATTAGCTTACCTGCTATTGAATTTTAGTTATAATGGAGCTATGCTAGCTGTAACATCTTGTACATGAAAAATTCTATTTGCCCCCCCATATCACAATTATTAAATAAAGCCTTCATTAAATTATTATATTTTAGCAAGTAAAATATATTAATTTGTTTGCGTTAAGGCTATAAAATGTGACTATTACTGTCTTTGCCAAAACAACATGAAAATTTTCCTATGATATAAATTACATTGCTGCTAATTTGATTTTTTTTCCATTATCTTGTTAGAACAAGTTGCTAAAATTCTAAATAATGTTGGCTCCATGATTGGTTTCGATGAGACAAGTGTCATAAAGGCACAGCATGATTGCTATTTTCATTTAGCTGTCTAGTCTCTTCCGCTTGTCTATAAATCAATGCTCAGTATGTCCTTCTGTAGCTGTCAATCACTGCTGACAGGATAAAGAGACCTTTTTAAAGCACCGTGGTGCCTCCTTTAAGATTTATTTTCAGCATGCAATCATTCTATTTGAAATGGTTTTAAGTTTAATCCCCAGTAAGCATGTAGATTTACAAGTCCACATGCAGTGCTAGTTATCTAAAAAGCATCTAAGTAGCTAGCACTGGGCTGTTTAGATGAGACATTAGCTAACATTTCTTCTTGGTAATTAATGGAACAATCATTTATATCTTGATAAAATCCTTATCACTCCATTAAACCTCTAGGTTGTTTTTCTAGAGATGTCATTTCATTCAGCTTTTAAAAGGAAACTATTTAAAATGGGAAAATATACCAATATGAGCCATAGAAAAACATTCCAAAACAGCCAGAATGTTTCCATACCGAATAATGACTGTACATAGATGAAATTGTCTGCACTGGATATTTGGAAAACTGAAACATTACTTATATTTGTGATTTTGTGTTTTATTGGGTATTTCATTATATTTGGCTGAAACAATCAATGTTTTTACTTGTTTTGTAGGGTTTGGCTGGAAGCAGGTAATATGGAGATTTTATTTCTTACTCTTGAAAGGTGGGTACACACAAGGGGACTTTTTGTCACAACAAAGTGTTAGCTTGATTGGCTGCAATTTACCTTTCAACAAGCTTGGTCATGGCTGTCCCCACCCACACCATGTGATTTTTCCAGCCAACCAATACACGGCACTTTCGGTCAGTCAGCTGAAAAGATTGTATGGTGTGTACCCAGCCTTTAGCCTTAGAACAGACAAGCCCGTTGTATGCAATTTGAAATGCTAGTGAAGAAGATAAATAGAACCTACTACTGCCATATCAGTGCTTTGTGCAAATGCAGGAAATTATGTTTTTTATTAAGAAGCAGTGATGCCTTAAGGGTAGTCAGTAGATTTTAATTAATATCATCTTTTAAATTTTTAAATGTAGTATTTATTACACTAAGAATAAAAAACATAGGCAAAAAGTTAAAAACTGTATTCATTATTTTAGATACTACTATTAAACTATATGAGCATTTGTACGTTACCTTAAACTGCAATAGAAAAACAGAGAATCTGTCTCTATATATGAAAGTTTATTTTCTATATTGTTTCTCAATTATGACTGCAGGAACAGTAATAGGGTTTATTTTTGTTTGCTTCGTGCTTGTAAAATAGATGAATCTATTGTTTCTAAATGATACACTGTCTTTAGAATTGACCATTTATACAGCTAAGAAGGAAGCCCCCAAGTCACAGCATTTCTTAAGCATCCAATACAGGATCGACATTTCGATCGGAATGCTCGAAACGTCAAAAACCTGTTCTCCGTGTTTTTTCTCAGAAAAATGAAGATTGGTTTAGGGCGGAAATTTTCTGCCAACTCCATCTCCTGTCCCAATCTTTCCGCAGGTTTCCAGACGAAATCTGCAGAAAATTGAGGCCTCAAGGTGGGGAACATTGAGCGTTTTTTCCGATCGGATTTCCAATTGTTGCCCTTGCTTGGAAATCCATTTGGAAAAACGTATGACATAAATGCCTAGCTTTAGGGATCATATATATGTCAAATTATTTACATTCCCATGATACTCACTTATTGTCCAGATATATTAACATATTGTTGCATCAAAGAGATTGCCAATCCTAATAAATGTGTTTATCTTTACCTTCTGTTTGCAAACTAATAGCAGATGAATAACTTATATGGATGCATCACTAAATAATTTAAAAGTTCTGTTATTGTAAAATTGTTATCACAGAAGCTGTTTCTCTCTTTTTGAATGATCATATGCAGTTCAGCAAACAAGTTCTAATTTATATGGGAATTACATATCACAATTAATGCCTGTCCACAGTAGCTGTGTTTGTCCAATGACAATTCTGGATAAGGGCTATTTTTCCTACAGATTGCCATTTTACTCGGAATATATTTTCCACTGTAGAACCAGCACTTTTAGGAGCCCTTCAGTGGCAATTGAAAGACATACATAATGATTTACTGATTTCTCTGCAAATGTTAGTAATACATTCATAACCGGTTTTGCTGTCAGAGGGTATTTCATTTTAATAGAAGTCTTATTAGATCGTTTCATGGGATGAATGGAACCACTTACCACCAATGTTCCGTATGTAAACGGCATATATTTTGAGAAATAATATATTTTGCTTGTTTTATTTGTATTATTATTATTTCATGAAATATTTATTTTGTCTTTCAGTGCAATTGTATCTGCCACATTGAAATGCCTCATGAAATTCTATAATCTAACAGATGATGTAAGTTTCCAAATGCATTCCTTGTCATGGCTGGATCAGTATTTGTTTTTTATAGTAAATTTATTATTTTTTTCTGGTTTTCATTTTTGTTACTAGAAAAGCAGAAATAAAGTGAAAAATCAGTATTCAATAGAAATGAAACAGTTTGACAAATAAACGAGTAGACATTGAATAAA